>OY726522.1:91425295-91749435 GCA_963383655.1 Bathymodiolus septemdierum | reverse complement strand
CTAGGGGTATGTTGTTTAAAGGTGTCCTCTTCGACGTCCGCGTTAAAGCGTTTTGGAAGGACTCTACATGAGTTATAGCAACCGTAGTATTTACTTAGATTCATAACCATTATCTTCTGATTGTATTTGTGGAGCTCTCCGTCAGTCTCCATCGGCGGGAACAAAAACAACCACTCGGTGGATGTTTTTGTTCCATCATATGCATTCTTAGAATGTGTACATATTTTTGTTTTGTATTGTATTTTGTTTCACATTCAATAGTCAGAATGTCTGTTTCAAGACCATCAAATTTGACTACATTTGTATTTCAATATAAACTCAATATATTTTCACCTTCAATGAGCCCCAGATATTTTACAGAATGTCCCTAAATGACATTCTTTATTTTAATTGCAAATAACTTAAAAGACTTTTAAAATAATAAAGTGCAACAACGTTCCATTTTTTCACATTAAAATTTTCCATAAAATTTAAGTGTCACAAATCGTGTTGTGGTGTGACGAAATAAACAATTGTATTATGACGTCACATTTTAACAAAGGGCCATGAATCGAAATGGTATTTAATAAGATCAAGTTCAAGCTAAATATAATTCGTAATTTATAAGTACATGTTTAAATGATATCATTATTTGCAGGACGAAAAATTTGGACAGCAGTGTGTACAAGTAAGCAAAGTTATGCATTAATTTTGTAATTTGATTTTTTTCGATGGTGATTCGACGGCATATCCAAACAATTTCATTAATTTAGAATGAATAATCATAATTATGTTACAGAAACATTAGTATAATCCGAGGTCAATTATTATTATTTTCTTTGGTTGATTAATGCCATGTAAAAAAGCACAGTCAAACGAATGAACCCGTAACCCAATAGAAATAATGCAAATGCCACACCGTACCCATAACGACTTTTCTAAAGGGACAATCGTGCAAGATTTCTTTTTACATGTACCGGTCCGTCGATTTATTCACACGTGAAAAAACACTTCTTCTTTAAATTTTCAGTCAGCCATCAGCACTTGATGATTATTTACTGTTGCCACGATACGTGATTGAATCATTTGACTAAGAGAGGAGGTCTGTGCCCAATAAAACTCGTATTAATCCCCCCCCCCCCCCCCACACTTTTTTTTATTGAAGTGTCTAGGTATCTGGCCAGGAGAATACGTGGTCATGCATATACATGTACGTCATGGTATGCATCTGTAGAACTATGATTTTCCTATTAGATTTTCTACGGAAATGGTTCTGACGGTGTGGTTTTTGACGTGATCACTGAATTGTTTGCCAAATTGCCAATTCAGTAAATTATTCATTTATTCTATTTAAGCTGTTCATGTAATAATAGCAAGAGTCAATGTTATTAAAATTGTAAAAGATTACAGACTGCACAGTGACTACTTAACATTTATTGTTAATTCAATATGGGAGTATTGCCCAGATTCAATGCATAACACGTGAATTATTATCTTTATTATATATTTAAACTAAGTTGTGTATATGTATTTGGGTACAAATGAAATCAAATAAAATATTGGAAATAAATGAAACAAGAAGCGCGTACGTGTACCAGTTCTTAGGTTTATACGACTGAGCCTATTTATAATAGTGCATTTAGCTTTTTTGAAAGTAATAAATTCATTGCTCTCAGATTTAAATCAGAGACAGTCTATTTCATTTTCTGTGAAGATCAACTTTCATGATTGAATTGGCGTATTACAATTGCACTCGGAAATAGGACTCGCCCTTTTCTGCTGTCGTCGAGCCCGGGAATAAACTATTTATTTTGTTATGTTTGTTAATTTCCAAGCTTTGAATAGATCAAGATCTATAACGTCATATCCTGTGTTTTCTGGTCTCCAAAACAGATCGTCATACGAGAAAAAGTAAGACTCGAGTTTTTCAACTACAACTTCCAATGATCTCTTTTGCAAACAGATAGAACAATCACTATAAACCCGGAACATACGATACTGTTTGCATTAATTAGTCCTTGTTAAATAACAAAACGCCTGTGAGGTTTTCCTTTTAGTTTTTTTTAAATTTAATAGGAGCAGGTGCGATCCAAGATTGGGTAAGATGCGGAATCGTACTGTACTGTAGCTCTTATGTTTTTTTTTTGGTTTTTTTTGTATGATCTGAACTTGGTCCGAACATTTGGTTTACAATTGCACTGGTTGATGCACAGGGCCTTGTCACTATCCACCTACATGTAAGCTAAATATACTATCAATGTATAAACATGTACAATGGCGGACACCTTGTTTACCCCCGCTCGCTTCAAGTCGTGTTTGTTTTTTAAATTCCTTCTAATATATTCAAAACCCTGTTTGGTTCAACTCCCAAGACCTTATTCTTTTAAAAAAATATGACCTCCCCTTGACTCACAGGCACTTGTTTCTATCAATGGGGGGACCTTCCTCCCTCTTACAGGCACTTGTTTCTATCAATGGGGGGGCCCTTCCTCCCTCTTACAGGCACTTGTTTCTATCAATGGGGGGCCCTTCGATAGAAACAAGTGCCTGTACCTCGACTACCTCTTGTGAAGGCGCAGCGGTCGTTTTTGTCAGGAATTCGCCTGAGTAGAGAACTCCATGGACCCAAAGTGAAAGTAACAGCGCCACCTATAAAAAAAACGGAAATTCGGAACTCTCTGGGTTTTAGCTTTGAGGTCTAAGAAACCGTTGGAAATAACAGACGAAATAATAAATTAAAGAAAATGGACAGCATTCAAGAAAAAGCCTTGAAAATGGCCTTATCAATCATTGTATGTACAAGTCAAAAATTTTCAGTTTTCACTTCAAATTGTCCCGCTCGTTTAATGATGTTTGAATCTTAACGGTATTTTCCTTACCTCAAAGCTAAAACCCCGAGAGTTCTGAACTTCCATTTTTTTTATTGGTGGCAATGTTACTTTCACTTTGGGTCCATGGAGTTCTCTACTCGGGCGAATTCCTGACAAAAACGACTGCTGCGCCTTCACAAGAGGTAGTCGAGGGGAGGTCATGATATTTTTTGAAAAGAATAAGGTCTTGGGAGTTGAACCAAACAGGGTTTTGAATATATTAGAAGGAATTTAAAAAACAAACACGACTTGAAGCGAGCGAGCGGGGGTAAAAAAGGTGTCCGCCCTTGTACATGTTTATACATTGATAGTATATTTACGTGGATAGATTAGTGACAAGGCCCTGTGGTTGATGGTTGACTGTTGAGTTGGTTGGATAAATTAAATAAATAGTTTATAATAGCTTCCTTACTCCATTAATTAAATTATTGCTTTTCTGTTTCTGTTTCTGCCTGGTACATGTAATGGCCACAATCATCTAGCTGATTATAATGCCATGACTTAGGTGACTTAGGTATGCATATGGACCCCACCCCCTCCCCTCCAAAAATGTAAGAATTTAATTCAGCTTTGTCAGTGAAGCTTTGAAGGCCTTGACTGACGGCACTGTTACTACCCCAGGAGGGAGGGCGTTCCAGTCCCTGATCATACGATCCTTCGGAATAGCTACTTTCTCATTGGTGATCTTGTACATCATTGTTAGCCTTGCATCTTTTCTTCTTGCTAGCCATAATCACGTTGAGATTAGGATCCCCTAGGATGTAGATACAAACAGAAAATTTCTTTGGAATCTTCATCTCATAATCATTTAGTCGGACATATTTAATTGCCTTTGCATATTTATATTTACAACCTTTTATGAGGTATATATGTTTATTGTCCTTAACTCTGCCTATTGCTGTGTCATCTTAACTATGAGACAAGTGTAAAAATATAGAATCAAATTTGGACATGTATGCAAAACCTGACACATACAGTAGTAAGTACAGTCAGAGACATAGCGTGATAAATCACTGTGGTAGACATATCACTCATCTTGGATAGACATTTTGCCCCCATTCGGACACATTATCCTGGTTCTGAGCCAACCAGACCATGATCTTTCTCCTTAATGCTGCATGTTTAGCGAGGAAGCAACAAATACCAATTTTATAGTCTTTGGTTTGACCCGATTAGGGCTCGATCCCACGATCTACCACACTAGAGGTGAACATGCCAACTATTACATCACCGATCCGGTTTTAGATAAACTTGTGGTTTCTGCTTAAGATGAAGAAATTTTGTCCATCGTATTCCTGTATTCTGATATTTATTTTTTCTTCCCATATTTCTACCATTATAGAGCAAGCTATTATTCACTTATATCGCTATTTTGTTTATTTTCCCTTTGATGTTTCAAACCGATATATTTCATATCATGTGAGCGCATGAGATGATTCCAATTATCGCTAATCTCTAAGCGTTGTCAAGGACGCACGTAGTATTATCTTATTTTCTAATTTGACGTTATAATGACGTCACATTACCAAATTCTTGATAATTAAGTGATTAACGATATAAAATATTAATTATGTTTAAAAAAATGTCGGTATCTCAACAAAAAATATTTAATTATGAATACAAAATAGCGATAAAATAATTAAAGATATTTTTTAAAACTCGAGGACGTTTCTCGGCTTTGCCCTTCGATGAGAGATGACTGAGAAAAGTCCTCTCGTTTTAGAAAACGTCGTTAATCACTTAATATATAATCCTAATTTAAATTATAAATATTTTAATTAATGTTTCTCTATTTTTTTTATTTTTCAGTATGGCATATATGGTATGTATATAATTTGTTATTTTAAGATTTATCTTGTACTACATACACTAGTTCAAATAAATTTTATATTTTACTGACAATGTATATATTGGGTTTGTCATGCAATGTAAAAACTTCCAAAACAACAGCCAAATTTTCCTGAAAAGAGCAGAAACAGGCATTGTTCCAATTGTTTTCAAGGGTGTCCTTTGTTTAAAATGTCTGCACTATTATATATACTGGTACAGTTTCTTACAGTTCTCTGTATCAGTCAGGTACCAGGATATTGTTATTTGTATACCTGTATTGTGCAGCAAATGTAATGATCACAGGATAAATACATGTATAAAAGTAACTAATTAGAGTGAGTGGGGGATTACTTTTCAATGCAAAGGGAGCAATTTTTCAGCTTTATCATTATGTAAACAAATAAACATTTCAATGAATGAGATGATGATGATGTCCCCTTTGTAATATACCAACACACTGCACTGAGCTGGATTTTTATAGTGCTAGCTCAATGAAAGAACAGTTTGCTGGTAGACATGTTGTTCCACTTGGACACATTATCCTGATTCCGATTCAACTAGTGTGTGTGCTTACTCCTTAATGCTGTGTACTTTGTGGAAAGGCAACAAATACTAATTTTATAGTCATTGGTTTGACCAAACTGAGGCTCAAACCCATGTTCTACCACATTTGAAGTGAGCACACTAACCAGTATACCACAGATGCTGATTAGACTAATTAAATGAATATCGGTAGTTGATAATTTAGTGAATACTAAACAGTGGATGGTAATCTAGAAGGTTAAATTAGAACAGAGCCTGCCATGGAAGAGAGAAAGGCATTTCAAATTTAATATTTTACACTTTTGGGGGCATATTGCCAGGATTTAAGTAAAATGAAAATGAATGTATATTATAAGATATACATTAGAAAAGACAGCCAAGATAACAAAGGGTAGATTCTAAAACCATAAGTAGAAATAAAGTCATATAGTGATGTAAGCTTTCATTGTCTCTATTTCTATTACAGAGTAATTATCCCTCTTATGGTGGTGGTGGCTATGGTGGAGGTCCTCCCCCACCTCCAGGCCAATATGGAGGTGGTGCAGCATATCCTTATGGAGGTGGAGGAGGATACCAACAGGGATATCAACAAGGATATCAACAACCATATGGTCAGAGTGCCTACAATGTCAACTATTCAGCATATGGAGGATACCAAACAGGATCTGCCCCACCCCCTGGTGGACAGCATGGCTATGGAGGTATTCTATATTAAAATGTGTACGTCAAAATAAAACAAAAGCAGGGTCTTATAGTTGTCATACAGTTTGTTTGATTAATTTCAGCGTGGAGGGAAAGGAATAACATTTTCTTTTTATTTTAGTTTAGTTTTGTGAAAGCGTTGCAGCTGCCAGTTGAATACATAGAAATTTAATTAAGTGAAAATGTCCCCAATAAGAATATTTCTACTTATACAGTAAACTTAACTTAAAGGTTATTAACACATTATTTAAAGATTTGATTTGATTTTGTGTTTAACGCCACTTCCAGCAATATTTCAACTATGTCATGGTGAACAGTTGTAGTGGTGGAGGAAGCCGCAGTACCCGGAGAGAACCACCAACCATGGGCAAGCAACTGGTAAACTTTACCACTTACGGCTGCGAGTCGAGTGCACCCTTTTTTGTAATTTACAAAGCCGGGCGCGAACTCACGGCGTTTTCAGGTGATAGGCTTGTATGAGTTGTTAGGTAATCCAACTACCTAACTCATTGAGCCACCAGGGCCCCCCCATTATTTAAAGAGAAATAAACATTATATAAATTTGTAAATAAATACTATGGGTAAATTCAGTATATAATAGACAATATGGGTAAATTCAGTATGTAATAGATAATATGGGTAAATTCAGTATGTAATAGATAATATGGGTAAATTCAGTATGTAATAGATACTATGGGTTAATTCAGTATGTAATGAATACTATGGGTAAATTCAGTATATAATAGATACTATGGGTAAATTCAGTATATAATATTTATACTATGGGTAAATTCAGTATATAATATTTATACTATGGGTAAATTCAGTATGTAATGAATAGTATGGGTAAAATCAGTATATAATAGATAATGTGGGTTAATTCAGTATGTAATAGATATTATGGGTAAATTCAGTATATAATATATACTATGGGTAAATTCAGTATGTAATAGACACTATGGGTAAATTCACTATGTAATATATAATATGGGTAAATTCAGTATGTAATAGATAATATGGGTAAATTCAATATGTAATAGATACTATGGGTAAATTCAGTATGTAATACAAAATTAAACATGTTTATTATTCTCTTTTTTTGTATTACACTAATTACAGTAAAAAATGTTTGCCTGTTTTTAAGGCGGCTATGGAGGAGCTGTTCCTGGATTTACAGTACCAGCAATTCAAAACTGTTCACAATCGTATGCCGGTCATCAACAGGTAAAGAGCCAGCAGTTTAGATCTTTACATTAATACCATATAAGGAGTTATCTTAACAGGTGTAAAATTGAACAATTTTGCATGAAAAACTTGTGAATGTTTGATACATTGTAGTTTGTATTTTTATGAGTATTTTAGTGAGAATTTTTAGTTTATGTACTCAATGTGCAGCATAAGGCTATTGACAGTTTTCATCTGAGCTTTTGTGATCAAATTGATGAATCTTTAATTTATTACCAATTTCTTTTTCTTTTTTTTTGACGGATTTTCCATCTTGTTCTTATAAACCATATCACTTTAATTTGTTAAATGGTTTGTCTATAATTGTATTTCAGGTTGCCCCACCACAAGCTCCATCCAGTGTATATAGCCAGGGATATGACCAACAAATGGCAGTCATGCACCAACAGATGCAACAAATGATGAGAGCTGTAAGATATAAAAAAAAAAAAATGCAAAATTTCAAACAAATGAATATATTAATGAGTTATTGCTTCTCACAGATTGCTGGAAAATAAATGAAATATATGAGAAAAATCTCAATCTCACAATAGTCGATATATGGGTTTTATTTAGGAAATTAATCCCCCAAAAAGTACTATATTTAGAATATTTGTTTTTATAACATTTCAAATCAAAAGTTTTTATTGTGAAAACAACTAAATTACCACAAAAGTGTTTTTTTAATTTAAAATTCACAGAAGTGTACAAGAATTTCATTTATGATGCTAGAATTCCAGATGACACTTTACTTATACCTGTTCAGTTTTCACTGTTGATTCATTTTAAGATTATTAACAAGGTAAATAATTGTCTTTCTAGAACAAAAGTAATGTTTCTCTATATTTTGTTTACAGCAAGTAGAACAACAGATGGGTGTTAAGAAGAAGAGGAGGAAGGTATGTATTTACTTTAAAAAATCTCTAAATAATTATCAAGTGTAATAAATATTTTGACCAATATAAATATTTTCATCTTACAAGGATACACATTCATATAATTATATATGATGATTTCAGTTTTGACATACATGTCATAATGGGCCGTTGTGGTTGTAATCCTATGGTAGTTGGATTTACAACTACCTGTGCAATCGGTGCCTATCACCACTAACATTGAGTTTGCACCCTGCTCATGCGAGAGGTACTTGATACAACATTATGTGATAAAGTTTATCAGTGACTCGCGGCAGGTCGGTGGTTTTCTCTGGGTACTCGGGTTTCCTCCACCAATAAAAGTGACCACCACTAGATAGCTGAAATATTGTTGAATGTGGCATTAAACACCATTACCCTAACCCTACAGATCACAGCCATAGTCAGTGTTTTGGGAGGTTGTACAAAACCTCCCTTGAAATCCAAGAAGGACTATCAAAGTGGAGATTTTGGTTGAATTATAACTATTGATGTTTCAGGGAAGGAAGAATAGGAGACGTAAGCAGGAAGAGGATGATGAGGAGGAGGATGAAGAAGAGGAGGAGGAGGAGGAAGAAGATGAGGGAGGAGATAGTGTAAGTAATTCATAGATAGTTTGAGGGAGGGTTTTTGTTATGTTTAAGGCTAAGGGAGGTGGTCACAAGGGTTTGATGGAGGGTTTTTGTTATGTTAAGGCTAAGGGAGGTGGTCACAGTGGTTTACTTATGGTAAAATTGAATATGGTGGTGCAGCTTGAGATTGGAAAAATATTCCCTCAGAATTATTTCCATGCACATTCATTTATTCGATTGTGAAAACTATGCCCATTCATATTATTGATGACCCATTTATAATTTGACTAAAATCCAAAATAAACACACATTGATAAGTTTTGCACCTTAATCATGTTACATGATAGCTGAAAAAGTTGCTAAAAATCCAGCTTTTTAAGGAGAAACAATGGTAACGAAAAATTATGTTTTACACATAGATTAACAAACTGTTATTTTTATGATTTATATAGGGTAAAATTTTATGATATTTATATAGGATAAAAGTGTAAGTATATGTATATTATTGTTAGTAAATATTGTTGTCATTTGCTGGAATATATTTATGTAGATAAACAATCACTTTGTATTTATTTTTACAGAATACATCGTTGAAGGAACAATTACTGCTTTATTTAGAATATTGAATCAATTCATGGTATTTGAGTTGCAAAATTAAAATCCTAATTTTTTTGTTGAAAATTGATATTAAGAAAAGAAAAATTTCAAGATTTTATTAGATAATGCTCAGAAGCAATATATGAGAACAATGAATAATATTAAAAATGAAACATCTACTAGCAGTCTTTATTTCTTGTATATTATTGTTTTGTTTAAAATCTACAAAAACTGTTACTCAACAAATGATAATAAAATATGTAGTATTAGCTGTCTCTATATTGTAAATTCTCTTATTCTTACTGTTTTTAACCAGTAGGTTAAATTTTCGTTATATTTTTAATCACCAAGGTGGTTAAATTTCTGCCAATTTCCTGTCAATGGTCATTAATGACGGAAATTAATAACTTTTTTACCTTTTGATCACAGGAGAAACAGATTCTCTTCTGCCACCAGTCCAGTATATTACGATATTTCTCCATTCTTGATAGTTAAATTTTCAAATTTTAAGGCTTTCGCTGAAGCTCGAGCTTTAAAATTTGAAAATTTCGATTGGAGAAATATCGTAATCCACTGGTAATAGAAGGAGAATCTATAGTAAATTTTTTGAAATGCATGCTTTCACAGGCTACTGTTTACCTTACAGCTAAAAACTACATTCATGAGATCCAACATGTCTTAATTACTGTATTGCAATATGATTGAATAAAAACTACACCACTACGGTACCTCACAAACCAGCTTTTATGAGATATTTATTTACATATGAGGCATACAAATAGTCAAAAAAACATTCAATTGTTTACAGTAAGCTCAGAAAGTATTGATATGATGTCATGTGTTGCTGCCATGTTTATGTGCCAGTCTCATCAACAATATTTCACAAAAAATACTAAAATGCTTTAATGCAACAAATTTTTTACAATGGCAAATGTTTAATGTTTAGTTTTCTTATTGCACTAATATAATTAAGATTTTGTTTGATGTTGTGAAATACATGGTAATTTCTATGTTTTCTCTTCTCTGGTTGTTGTCCTGCAATATGTGATGACACATGTTGACCCAATAAAAACTATATCATGCTGCAATTATGAGGTTTTGTCTCTACATTAATTCATTGTAATAAATCCAAGATATAGACAACCAAGGCATACTCAGTCTTCGAAATTAGACTTTCGAATTTACTGGCCCGAAATTTTCAAAATTAGAATATTTATATAGATTCTATTGAGAAAATTTGGCAAAAGTTACTGGTCCGAATCAATTTTCACTGGCCATGGACTACAGGACTACTGCTGAAGTCGATGACTGCATACTGTACATGTATCCCTCCCTCAAACTATGTATATTCCTATTGAAGTTTACAATAAAAAGGTTGTTGTTCACAATCTATGATCCTAAATTAACAGAAGTTGTAACCAATTTATTATTTTTTTACATATATTGGAAAGTAACTACTGTAGTTTCATTTCTATCTGTACATATAGTTGATATTAATATATCTATTTTTAGTCAGTCAGCTGATTAGATTTACGTATATTTTGAGAATTTCGGTATGCAAAATTTTATGCAATTGTGCATTGATATTAACTATATTGATATTCATTTTATCTAAGCCTCCATATGATTCATATTTATTGTATATTTTTAGAATGTTTATTTGATTATTTGGCCAACCTATCGCAACCATTTTAAATGTTATTTAATATTGTATAATTGTATCTATGTACCAATCATTTAATACTGACCTAGTTGGCAACAGACAGATGTTCAGACAGTTATGTAGTAAAATTTATTCATATTTTTAAAGTTTAACAAGAGCCCTATACATTACAAACAGGTTTCACTTTACAGTCGATAGCCCTGTACATTACAAACAGGTTTATTTTCACTGTACAGTCAAATCTTGTTAATATGTTTAACTCCTTGGGTAACTCAAAGTAAAAGTTAGGTCTGGTCAAATCTTGTTAATAACTTTAACTCCTTGGGTAACTCAAAGTAAAAGTTAGGTCTGGTCAAATCATGTTAATAACTTTAACTCCTTGGTTAACTCAAAGTAAAAGTTAGGTCTGGTCGTAGTAGTTTTCAGCTTTATTTTTTCCTGATAATTCAAATACCTGGTTTAACTTAGAAGTAATAATAGTCAGTCCATTCAACTTCAACACAAGTTTTAACTGTACGTTTAGACATGGAACAGACTAGGTATTTATCTGTCTAATATTGTGCCTATTTTCAAGTACAGTCAAGCCTGTATTAAGAGGTCACCTTTGGGACAAAGAAAAAGTTACCTTATAAGACAGTTGACCTCTTAAAAGAGGTTCAATTCTGATGAAAATTTCTATGACAGGTCAAGAAAAAGATGACCTTTTAATACAGGTGACTGCTTAATAGAGATGACCGCATGGACAGATTTGACTGTATATATTTATATATTCAATAATATTTTTAGGGACCATCTGAGGAGGAGATAAAAGAGAGGGTGAAGGGTATCTACATTAATGAGTTGATGAGACGTATTGATCGCTCAGGAACACTTGATGTGACCAGTGGTACGGTACATGGCTTTCCTGTATACACAGATGATGATCCTGTTGTTGAGTTCAACAAAAAGAAAAATGATTATGAGATTGCTGGTAAAGAATGGGACGCTGAGTATGATTGTGAATATTTAAGAGAGGCTATTAAAGGATGGGGTAAGAGGATTTATTTTTTAAAGTCATCACTAAAATTTCTGTTTGTTTATAGATTAAATTACAGTCAAACTTGCTTTAGTGACCACCTCTATTAAGCAATAACTTGCATTATGTGACCATAATTTTGATTTCCCTTCACAGTGCATTTCATATTGATTAAACCTGTACATGTATTTAGCAACCACTTGTGACCCTATTTCATGGCTTCCTTATTTAGATAGTCACATAAGACAAGTTTAACTGTATATACAATGAATTAACTTTACAAATTCTACCTATTAAAAGATTTGAAATTACTTAAACTTTTGTAATTCCAAGTTTAAAGGGAGAAAATAGCATTTACTGGTATATCTACTGTTTAACACATGTAGCACATGTACTATAAATGTAAATATGTTTGACATGTAACACATGTGCTATAAATGTAAATATGTTTGACATGTAACACATGTGCTATAAATGTAAATATGTTTGACATGTAACACATGTGCTATAAATGTAAATATGTTTGACATGTAACATATGTGCTATAAATGTAAATATGTTTGACATGTAACATATGTGCTATAAATGTAAATATGTTTGACATGTAACACATGTGCTATAAATGTAAATATGTTTGACATGTAACACATGTGCTATAAATGTAAATATGTTTGACATGTAACATATGTGCTATAAATGTAAATATGTTTGACATGTAACATATGTGCTATAAATGTAAATATGTTTGACATGTAACACATGTGCTATAAATGTAAATATGTTTGAATCGAAAGAGTTCATACATGGACACAGACAACCTTTGACAAGTTTATGTACAAAAAAGATATGGAAACTTAGGTTCGTCAGGTTCGTCAAAATGAATAAATAAATCTTTCTTTCAATTTATAACATTTGTTTATTTTTTTGTTTATGGTGTTTAATGCCACTTTCAACAATATTTCAGTTATATCGTGGCAGTCAGTTTTATTGGTGGAGGAAACCGGAGTACCCAGAGAAAACCACTGTTGCAAGTAACTGACAAACTTTATCACATAATGTTGTATCGAGTACATCTCACTGTGAAGGGGGTTCGAACTCACAACTTAGTGGTGATAGGCACTGATTGCAAGCTAGTTGTAAATCCAACTACCATACGATCAGGACAACAATGGCCCCTCAACTTATAACAATAATAACAGTTTTACTATACATGTGGGCCAGTAATTGTAACTGCTCTCGGAATACACAGACGCACATAAATAATTGGATTCCTAGTAAACAAATCTTTAAATAGACGTTTTTATTTCCTTTAAAAACATCAATTTTATTTAGATCAGCGATGTATGATATATTAAACCTTAAAAATTAGATATTTAATATCATCTGATTTCTAGAAATTATATTTACAAAGATTTTATGAAGTATGAATTTGATAATATAAATTTTAAATGATATTTATTGTATTTTATTGTAGGTACCAATGAGGACGCTATCATTCATGTTGTCACAACCAGAAACAATGATCAGAGACAACAAATTGAAAAGAAGTACAAGGCTCAATATGGAAGGGTATGGTTTTATTTTAGACTGTCAATGTCAAATATGAAAGGAAGGAGTTCGGATATTTGTTTTTGTGTGTTTGGGGGGTGGGTATAGTGAGAAAAAAAGGTTGAACAAAACATCATAAGATGTGATTTTACTTAAAATTAAGAAAATCATACTAGCTATACATTTACAAATCCAGTAAAGATTGGCAGTTTTGAATTCTTATTGGAAAACTTTGCTTGTACTTTTTTAGGTCTCAAATTTAAATTTCTTGAATCAGGTGAACAGAAATAGTAAATTTTAGTGATTTTTTTTTTCACAAAAATTTTAATTAATATTTTACTAACATTTAAGCTGGGTGAAGTTTAGTAATATACATTTACATGTAACTTTGATTATAATTTTAGGATTGAATTAAGTAATATACATTTACATGTAATTTTGACTATAATTTTAGGATTTAATTAATTGATATACATTTACATGTAACTTTGACTATAATTTTAGGATTTGATTAAGGATTTGAAAGGTGATCTGTCCTTTAATTTTGAGACAGCAGTTCTAGCTTTATTTGTACCACCTGCAAAGTATGATGCCTGGTGTATCAAGGAAGCCATTTATGTAAGTTGGTTAAATTAAATATATTATTACAGTTAAAAAATAAGAATGTGACTTTAAAGTATTATTCTTCTTAGTATGTGATGGATATACAATTTGAAGCAAGACATAATTATATAGCCCACAATGTTACAGTCTTTGCGCTAACCGACTTGCCTGAAGCTCGGGACAAGTAAAACTGGATTTGCATATTAAAGTGAAAATTGTGAAAGAATTGGTTTGAATAAATAGAAAATTTTCTAGATTTGGTTTTCGGGCAAGTAGAAGACTGATGTTATCATGTATAAATAATTTCCATCCTAACTGATGAGCATTTTGTGATGAGATGTTTTGTCTCGGATAAATGTTTAGATGGATACTATATATAACATGAAAAATATTTTGACAAATTCCTAAACATCTTGATATGAATACAATAATTCCTAGGCAGCTTGAAAATGAACATCTACAAAATAAAAACAAGCAAGACATTGAAAGGCTTTGTAGATATATGTACAATATACGTACATTGTCGGTAAATATAAAATTTATTTGTACGAGCTTTAGAAACGGGCAGAATAGCGAGCCTTTGGCGAGCTTTTCAGGTCTGTTTCGCAGCGAGTACAAATGAATTTTATATTTAACGACAATGTACGTATATTGTGTTTATCCTGCAATGTCAAAAATGTCGGAAAACTTGTCAAATTTATGCAAAAAGGACAGAAACAAGCGTCATTCCTCGCCTTTCATAAATGTTGTCAAGGGTGTCTTCTTCGTGGTCCGCGTTACATTAGTACCAGTTTCATACTTGTCTGCGCCCTCCGCTGTACATAGCTACAGGGTACCAGGAAAGTTTATTCGTAGGCTGAAAAGTTTATTCGTCTACTACGAATAAAGCAAAAAATTATTCGCATAGCATATTTGTACAGCAAATGTACTGATTGTAGGATAATATAATGTAAGTAAGTAACCCAGGTTTTTTTGTGGGGTTGGTCCTCTCAATCTTTAATTTTCTATGTAGTGATTTTTGGATCATTGTTTATCTTTTTGTTCCTATTCTATTGGACAGTGTATCATCTGTCCTTTGATTTATGACTTCTGAATTCCTCTTGAGTATCTTCAAACATTTTTTACCATAACTTGCGGATTTCAGACTGCTACATATTTTTGTGTTGTGAATTAAGATTGAATCCTACATAATATATTCTCTACTGTCTTTTTTTCTTACATTAGGGATTAGGTACTGATGAGAGAGCACTGATGGAGATCCTGCTAACAAGGACCAATCCACAAATACAGGAGATCAGGGCAGTCTATAATGAAGGTATGACTCCTTTATTAGATAGCAAATTCTCTAGATCTGTAAAGCCAAATTTACATACATGAAAATTATTGCATGTTTTTATTTTTAAATTTACAAACAGTATTGGTTGTGGAATGGTTAGTGTGCTCATCTGGAATGTGGTAGATCATGAGTTCTAGTCCCAGTGGGTTCAAACCAAAGACTATAAAATTGGTATTTGTTGCTTTTCTGCTGAGCATGCAGCATTAAGAAGAAAGAGCAAAGACTGGTTAGATAGGAATCAGGATAATGTGCCCGAGTGGAGCGACATATCTACCTGAGCATTATTTCAGGGAGCTAACACTATAAAAATCCAATTAAACGTGTAGGTCTAGTACAAAGGTTTATCAGAGGATGTTTGTTGGTAGAAGAGGTTTATCAGAGGGTGTTTGTTGGTAGTAGAGGTTTATCTGTGGGTGGATGTTGGTAGTAGAGGTTTATCAGAGGGTGGGTGTTGGTAGTAGAGGTTTATCAGAGGGTGGGTGTTGGTAGTAGAGGTTTATCAGAGGGTGGGTATTGGTAGTAGAGGTTTATCAGAGGGTGGGTATTGGTAGTAGAGGTTCATCTGAGGGTGTTTGTTGGTAGTAGAGGTTTATCAGAGGGTGGGTGTTGGTAGTAGAGGTTTATCAGAGGGTGTTTGTTGGTAGTAGATGTTTATCAGAGGGTGGGTGTTGGTAGTAGAGGTTTATCAGAGGGTGGGTGTTGGTAGTAGAGGTTTATCAGAGGGTGGGTGTTGGTAGTAGAGGTTTACAAGAGGGTGGGTGTTGGTAGTAGAGGTTTATCAGAGGGTGGGTATTGGTAGTAGAGGTTTATCAGAGGGTGGGTATTGGTAGTAGAGGTTTATCAGAGGGTGGGTGTTGGTAGTAGAGGTTTATCAGAGGGTGGGTGTTGGTAGTAGAGGTTTACAAGAGGGTGGGTGTTGGTAGTAGAGGTTTATCAGAGGGTGGGTGTTGGTAGTAGAGGTTTATCAGAGGGTGGGAGTTGGTAGTAGAGGTTTATCAGAGGGTGTTTGTTGGTAGTAGAGATTTATCAGAGGGTGTGTGTTGGTAGTAGATATTTATCTGAGGGTGTTTGTTGGTAGTAGAGGTTTATCAGAGGGTGTGTGTTGGTAGTAGAGGTTTATCAGAGGGTGGGTGTTGGTAGTAGAGGTTTACAAGAGGATGGGTGTTGGTAGTAGAGGTTTATCAGAGGGTGGGTGTTGGTAGTAGAGGTTTATCTGAGGGTGGATGTTGGTAGTAGAGGTTTATCAGAGGGTGGGTGTTGGTAGTAGAGGTTTATCAGAGGGTGGGTATTGGTAGTAGAGGTTTATCAGAGGGTGGGTGTTGGTAGTAGAGGTTTATCTGAGGGTGGGTGTTGGTAGTAGAGGTTTATCAGAGGGTGGGTGTTGGTAGTAGAGGTTTACAAGAGGGTGGGTGTTGGTAGTAGAGGTTTATCTGAGGGTGGGTATTGGTAGTAGATGTTTATCAGAGGGTGGGTATTGGTAGTAGATGTTTATCAGAGGGTGGGTGTTGGTAGTAGAGGTTTATCAGAGGGTGGGTGTTGGTAGTAGAGGTTTATCAGAGGGTGAGTGTTGGTAGTAGAGGTTTATCTGAGGGTGGGTATTGGTAGTAGATGTTTATCAGAGGGTGGGTATTGGTAGTAGAGGTTTATCAGAGGGTGGGTGTTGGTAGTAGAGGTTTATCAGAGGGTGGGTGTTGGTAGTAGAGGTTTACAAGAGGGTGGGTGTTGGTAGTAGAGGTTTACAAGAGGGTGGGTATTGGTAGTAGAGGTTTATCAGAGGGTGGGTGTTGGTAGTAGAGGTTTACAAGAGGGTGGGTGTTGGTAGTAGAGGTTTATCAGAGGGTGGGTGTTGGTAGTAGAGGTTTACAAGAGGGTGGGTGTTGGTAGTAGAGGTTTATCTGAGGGTGGGTATTGGTAGTAGATGTTTATCAGAGGGTGGGTATTGGTAGTAGAGGTTTATCAGAGGGTGGGTGTTGGTAGTAGAGGTTTACAAGAGGGTGGGTGTTGGTAGTAGAGGTTTACAAGAGGGTGGGTATTGGTAGTAGAACTTTTTTTTTTCTCTTGGTGTTGATATGTATGACTTAATATTTCTTTTTTTAGTTGCAAGTCCAAACTCTAAGAAAGCAGGTGATTTGATTGATAAGGACATTTCTAATGATACCAGTGGTGACTTTAAAAGGCTTCTTGTTTCAGCTGCACAGGTAACCATTGTTTTTATCATATACAATTGCCTTTTAATGCTGTTCACAGAAAATGATATGAATCTGGGGTTTTCATGAAGAAATATTTGAAAATCCTTTTCTATGGTTATTTATTGATTAAGTACAAATGTTTAATATATTCTCTGTTTTTTCATCGTTTATTTTGATTACTTAGTTCTTTGTTTACTTGAGTTCTTTTATTTTACACTATTTTACACAGAAGACACAATTGGTAAACTTTTTTTTCAATTCAAAGTGTTATTTAGAGTTGATACATGTATACTATATTTTCATATAGTCGATACATAGTATACATGTATCGACTCTAAATAAAACTTTGAATTGAAAAAAAAAGTTTACCAATTGTGTCTTCTGTGTAAAATATAAGAACTTCAGTCTTTAGAAATTGAGAGGAAATATTTTACACAGGTTGTCATCATGTTTTCTTTCTTTGATTTTCTCAAACTTTGGACTTAATTTTGATTTGTTTTGACAACATATCCATTAAATTGCATAGAGGCATTCTTAGTATCTCTTTAGTATAACAAATTTCCTCAATCAGAAATACATGTAGATTTAAAATCACATGACTTTGTAAGTGGGTTAACACACAGAAATATCAATAATTCATAACAGATTTATTTCTCATCCAATAAACAAGGTAAAGGGACGTTGAACCTGAACAAATTTAGCAAATAATGGAGTGTGACAAATTATTCCATGTATTAACTGATATGTTTACACAGTCAGATATAGGGGCCGTTGGTATTTACAATTACCTGTGCAATCAGTGCCTATTGTCACTAACGTGAGTTCGAACCCCGTTCATGGCGAGGTGTACTTGATACAACATTATGTGATAAAGTTTGTCAGTGACTTGTAACAGGTCGGTGGTTTTTCTGGTTACTCCAGTTTCCTCCACCAATAAAACAGACCGCCACAATATAACTGAAATATTGTTGAAAGTGGTGTTAAACACCATAAACGAACCAACACATTCAGATATGTAATCTGGACATGCCTATTGTTATTGACATTTGAAAAGTATTATAATTAATATCTTTAAATTATATTTTGTTCTAATTAAGCATACATTACCAAATTGTTTAAAACAGTAAACATCTGCCTGTTATAATACTCATTAACATTTATTTAAAACAGTAAACATCTGCCTGTTATAATACTCATTAACATTTATTTAAAACAGTAAACATCTGCCTGTTATAATACTCGTTAACATTTATTTAAAACAGTAAACATCTGCCTGTTATAATACTCATTAACATTTATTTAAAACAGTAAACATCTGCCTGTTATAATACTCATTAACATTTGTTTAAAACAGTAAACATCTGCCTGTTATAATACTCATTAACATTTGTTTAAAACAGTAAACATCTGCCTGTTATAATACTCATTAACATTTATTTAAAACAGTAAACATCTGCCTGTTATAATACTCATTAACATTTGTTTAAAACAGTAAACATCTGCCTGTTATAATACTCATTAACATTTGTTTAAAACAGTAAACATCTGCCTGTTATAATACTCATTAACATTTGTTTAAAACAGTAAACATCTGCCTGTTATAATACTCATTAACATTTATTTAAAACAGTAAACATCTGCCTGTTATAATACTCATTAACATTTGTTTAAAACAGTAAACATCTGCCTGTTATAATACTCATTAACATTTGTTTAAAACAGTAAACATCTGCCTGTTATAATACTCATTAACATTTATTTAAAACAGTAAACATCTGCCTGTTATAATACTCATTAACATTTGTTTAAAACAGTAAACATCTGCCTGTTATAATACTCATTAACATTTGTTTAAAACAGTAAACATCTGCCTGTTATAATACTCATTAACATTTGTTTAAAACAGTAAACATCTGCCTGTTATAATACTCATTAACATTTATTTAAAACAGTAAACATCTGCCTGTTATAATACTCATTAACATTTGTTTAAAACAGTAAACATCTGCCTGTTATAATACTCATTAACATTTGTTTAAAACAGTAAACATCTGCCTGTTATAATACTCATTAACATTTATTTAAAACAGTAAACATCTGCCTGTTATAATACTCATTAACATTTATTTAAAACAGTAAACATCTGCCTGTTATAATACTCATTAACATTTGTTTAAAACAGTAAACATCTGCCTGTTATAATACTCATTAACATTTGTTTAAAACAGTAAACATCTGCCTGTTATAATACTCATTAACATTTATTTAAAACAGTAAACATCTGCCTGTTATAATACTCATTAACATTTGTTTAAAACAGTAAACATCTGCCTGTTATAATACTCATTAACATTTGTTTAAAACAGTAAACATCTGCCTGTTATAATACTCATTAACATTTATTTAAAACAGTAAACATCTGCCTGTTATAATACTCATTAACATTTATTTAAAACAGTAAACATCTGCCTGTTATAATACTCATTAACATTTATTTAAAACAGTAAACATCTGCCTGTTATAATACTCATTAACATTTGTTTAAAACAGTAAACATCTGCCTGTTATAATACTCATTAACATTTGTTTAAAACAGTAAACATCTGCCTGTTATAATACTCATTAACATTTGTTTAAAACAGTAAACATCTGCCTGTTATAATACTCATTAACATTTATATTTAAGGGTAATAGATCACATATTAGCAGAAAACAAATAGAAAAGGCAGTTGAGGAAATTGTAGCCGATGGTAACCCTACAGGAATGTTTGAGGTCAACTTTGATAAATTATGTGATGTAAATAGAGCTAAGGCTGATGCTAAAAACCTGTTCAAAGCAGGAGAAGATCGTTGGGGAACAGACGAGGAAACGTTCATTAGAATCTTTGCTTGTAGAGATTATTACCAGCTAAGAGCTACCTACAATGAATATGTCAAGGTATAAATACATGTAACAAGTTGTTTAATGTTTTGACCCAGTGCCATCTTAACGCATGGGCACGTTGGGCAGTTGCCTGCGGGGCCCCACGAGCATAGGGGCCCAATGCTAATAGATGTATGTTGTATACAGCATGTTTTTAATGTTTAAAGACTGAATTTGTTGGGAAGTACCAATACAATAAATATATATTTCATTTTATCGACATTTACAGTTTTTTTCATGTGAGTGGTTGTGTAGGTATGGGCACCAGTGCACTGCTTTGCTCGGTGGCCTATAATGTTATTAAGATGGCCCTGTTTTAACCCTATTCATTCATCATTCTATTCTCCCTCATAATTATTAGATGCCATGCTATATGTATAGTGTGATTCTGTCATACCACAGGCTCTATGGTTGTGTATTCATATGCTATTTCAATGAATTTTCACTGCCATATTTTTAATTTTACTTTTTTTTTCTTCTTTTTTTTTCAATAATCAGGATTTTACATAACCCCTACACCACCACCTGACTAAGGTGTCTGGGTTTTTTTCCAAAAATATATACTATACTAATTTTTAATTTTACTACCACGGTACTATAGGACCCTGATATAGATACAGTGCAGCCTGTCTATAAAGCCAAACCTCCTTGGGACCGTCTATTGTTTTCGGTATAGACAGGTGTGCAGTTTATACAGGTATAATTTACAAGGCTTTCCTACATTGGGACTTTATATATATTAAAGTTCTGTTTATACAGGATTCTGGTTTATTTAGGGTTCAGATTAGATAGGCTTCACTGTATTTCACATTATAGAATATATAATTTTATACAACAATGTTTGATTTGAATAAAACATTTGATACCATTTCTGAATATTATCAGTGTATGATTTTATTACAATTTTTGTTTCAACTTAAAACTTTTTAATACAATGTACTGCAAAAGAGAAACTGGGTCATTGTCAATGATTGTGTCTATGAGTGAGTGAGTGATTGTTGTTTAATGTCAATTCAGCAATTTTTCAGCTATATCATGGTGAGAACAAGTTAATTTTCAATGAGATGATGATGAGGTCTGCTTTGTACTAGACCAACACGCTTAGTTGGATTTTTATAGTGCCAGCTCACTGAAACAACAGTCCTCGGATAGACATGTCACCTCACTCAGACACATTATCCTGATTCCGAGCCAACCTTGTCTTTGCTCTTTCTCCTTAAAGCTGCAATTTTATTATCCCCTCGCCAACGAAGTTGTGATGGGATATTGTAACGCTACTGTTCGTCCGTCTGTAACATCCTTGTGAACAGTCTAGAATCAACATCCTTCAATGGATTTTGACCAAACTTGGTACATACTTAGTCCTTAAGAGAATCTCGAACCCTATTGATTTTCAAGGTCATATGTCAAGGTCACCGGGTCAAATTATTTACAGCGTAACATACTTGTGAACACTCTAGAATCAACATCCTTCAATGGATTTTGACCAAACTTAGTACATACTTAGTCCTTAAGAGAGTCTGGAACCCTATTGATTTTCAAGGTCACAGAGTCTAATTTTTACCTTGTGAACACTCTAGAATCAACATCCTTCAATGGAATTTGACCAAACTTGGTACATACTTAGTCCTTAGGAGAGTCTGGAACCTTATTGATTTTCAAGGTCATATGTCAAAGGTCAAGGTCACAGGGTCTAATTTTTACCTTGTGAACACTCTAGAATCAACATCCTTCAATGGATTTTGGTCAAACTTGGTACATACATAGTCCTTAAGAGAATCTGGAACCCTATTGATTTTCTAGGTCAAGGTCACCGGGTGAAATATTTAGGTGAGGGGATATGCCACGCTTTGCGTTGCCCTTGTTGTTTTTGGTTTGACCTGATCTGGGCTCGAACCCACGATCTACCACACTCAAGGCGAGCACGCTAACCACTGCACCACGTTTTGATCAAGATAATTGTTGATAAAAGGTTCTTTATTGTGTATGGTGGTTTTTTTCAGATTACGCAACGAGACATTGAAAACACCGTCAACCGTGAGACATCAGGCGATTTTGAAAGAGGTCTATTATCTATTGGTAAGTAGTGAAGTAGAGATAAATACATTTATCATATACCTATAGTTGATTACACATTTTTTTACCATGTGATATAAAAGTTAAAATCTAATGAAATGGATTAGACATCTTCCCGAGATTACCATAGTTGGGTGATATAAAAAATATATTGCACGGTTCTAGAATATATCATATCTCTTTCCGTAATCGGTATCACATTGTAATTCGTCAATTTCCGGAAATGTTTTCTTGTGCCAAGTACATGTATATGATAAAAAGATCATTACATGGCCTTTTTCATATCAGATCCCTCATCAGCCCTTGAGCCTACTGGCTTTCTGGCTGATATATCAAGACCTAGGGCTAATGAGGGGTCTGATGTGAAAATTGACATGTGTAATAATTGTTGACCATCATTGTTTCAACTTTCTTTCCATATTCTAACATGATCTCCTTCTTTCACTTTGTTAACAAACAAACGAGTTATCCATTCGGTATAATCTCATTAGCACATGCGCCGGTGAATGTGACTTGACTTTTCCATTGGCAACATAAATTGTGTGTGACATTTTCTGCAAGCATAAATATAAATTACCGTCTTCCAATCAAAGTATACTACCGTATTTGTACTCTTAGACATATCAGAATCGAAATAAATCATGGAAGCCAGAATGTGTTTTGAGTTTTAATATGGTTGGCGGATATTAGTAAATTTTATCCCTCGCTTCTGGCTCGGGATAAAATACCAATATCTGCCAATCCATGTTAAAACTCCCAACACATTCTGGCTTCCATGATTTATTTCTTAAATATAAACGGGGCCATCGTGAACATGATCATATGATAGTTGGATTTACAACTACTTATGCAATCAGTGCCTATCACCACTGATGTTTTGAGTTTGAATCTAAATCAGGGCGAGGTGTACAACATTATGTGATAAAGTGACTTGCGATAGGTCAATGGTTTTCTCCAGGTCCTCCGGTTTCTTCCACCAATAAAAATGACCGCCACGATATAACTGAAATATTGTTGAAAGTGGTGTTAAACACCACCAAACATATTATAAACTATATTCTAAGTTACAAATTTTATTTATTGGCAATATCTAGATAACATGACTAGTTGTTTGAAGTACCGTAATTTTAAGTTTGATTTCAAATAACAAGATTCCAGTGTAACATAAAGTATAGTAGTATTTATACCCTCATGTAAAGGTTAGGGTTATGGTGTTTAACACCACTTTCAACAATATTTCAGTTATATCATGGTGGTCAGTTTATTGGTCACTGACAAACTTCATCACATAAAGTTGCATCGAGTACACCTAGCCAAGAGTGGGATTCAAACTCAGAACTTTAGTGGCGATAGGCACTGCTTGCATAGGTAGTTATAAATCCAACTACCATAGGATCGTGACCATGACGGCCCCTCCCTCATGTACGGTAAAAGAAAGGGATATGAATTAATCATGTGGTTCTTTCATCCGTCCATCTATTCAACACAGTAATTTGAGCTGGTTTTTGAGACTTTATACATATTGTTTTATGTGTTTCTCAGTTTTATTATTATTAAGTCTCCCAAACAAATTGTTTTTGCTCCGTTTCTTATTATTATTATTCTTCTTATTCTTCTTTCTTTCCGTGCACCATGATCTTGTCCACGGCAGATCTCAGGAACTACAGGACAGAATTTCATGAAACTTGGTGGAGTTATAGATATATGTTTCTAGTTGATCCTAAAGTTTTCAGATTTGTGGTAAAGGGGGTCAAAGCCATATTTTTGGGGGTTCAAAGAGGGTGGGGGTTACTATAGAATCCTATGGGAAACTTGAAATTTTGTAAATTAATGTTGATAACTTCTAACTGGATAATGATAGAGACATAAAATTTGACATAGTGATAGGTCACCATTAGAGGAGCGATTCTGCATTTTCAAAATGGCTGCCAAAACACGGCATAAAAATGGGGGGTAAAAATTCAACATTGTCCGATATCATCAAAATTTGATATGTGGGTAGATAATAATGTCCCGACATTGAAAAATTTCTACCGGCCGCCATTTTCAAAATGGCCACCACAATACCGCAAAAATTCAACATTGTCCGATATCATCAAAATTTGATTTGTGGGTAGATAATGATGTACCGAATTGATTCCCGACATTGAAAAATTTCTACCGATCACCATTTTTTAAAATGGCCACCACAATACCACACTAATTCAACATTGTTCGATTTCAACGAAATTTCATATATTGGTAGATTATGATGTCCGGAATTGATTCCCGACATTGCAAAATTTCTACCGATCTCCATTTTCAAAATGGCCACCACAATACCGCAAAAAATCAAGCTCAGAATTTGTCGCAATGCAAAGTGTTCATTTAAACTGTTGTCAGTGGCCGGTTTGGGAGACTTCATAATCGTTAAGATTATAATCATATCTTGTTACAGTAGAAATACAACACAACCAGTAAATATTAAATTAATTCATTGAACAAAATGAAAAACAAAAAATACCACACTGTCGTAACACTTCTAAAATGTAATAGAAAATTAGTAGAAAGAAACAAAATTGATACCCCTAACACACAAATACATGACTGCTTTCCTGGCTTGGTACAGACACTTCAATAAAATGTGGCAGGGTTAAACTAGTTTTATCGGCCCAAACCTCCCGTTCTAATAAATATATTTAGTTTAATATGATATAAAATTTTATTTGACTTCTGTTCATTTTATTTTTGTATGTAGTAAGGAATATCAAGAGCCGTCCAAAGTTCTTTGCTGGTGAATTGAAGGCTGCAATGAAAGGCTTGGGAACTAAAGACAACCGTCTTATTAGAATTATTACATCCCGTAGCGAGGCAAGATCATTCTTATTAGTTTAATGATAAATATATTTTATTTCATTGTCATGAATACATTTTAAAACATGTGGAATATTCTCAGAAAATGCTAATTTGTATGTGGTTGTGAAACAAATTACATTTTTTTACATGACTTTTTATCTCACCTTGCCATGAACCATCATCTTTTGTATTATATTTCAATCCTCTATTCGTAAACCACGAAGACAGTCCAAAACAAATTGTTTTGGTTTGATAAACTTATAAAAGACTTTTTAATTTCATTCTTCTTCCAGGTAAGGAACCGAATTCGTTAAATGAATGTATTCCGACCTCAATTCATAAGAAAATGTTACAATGGACTGAAACATGAAAAACATTTTCTCAGAAAGGACCAAGTATTTTAACCAAAACTATGTATTGATGTTCTGTGAAGATTGCTCATTTTGTTATGATCCAACATGCAATATGAGAGACCAATGAAAAACAGTCTGATTAGCTGAAACATGAAAACTCATTAGAATAAAAAAAAAAAGTCTCTGATTAGCTGAAACATGTGAAAACACATTAGAATAAATAAACAAATCTGTATGTCTGTCGTTTGTCACAGGGTTCAATAATTTCAATTAACTGAAACAAAACAAAAACAAATAAACTCAGAAACTACCCGACATTTAAGTTGAAACTTAATTTAGATAGTGCTTTGTTGAAGTAACCACAGGTGTTTTTTTGTATTAATGTACATTACATGTATTGAACACGGACGCATATCTACAATAATGATGTTTTGTACATACGAGTCTGATGATAGTACATTGAACAAGAACCAATGTTGTCTTCCTTTTTACAGATTGATATGGTACAGATAAAGCAGTATTTCTTAGAGGAGAACAAACAGACATTATGGAAGTGGCTAGAAGATGATTGTTCAGGGGACTACAAGAAACTACTCCAGGCTATTGTCGGCAAAAACTAGACCAGAAATAGCAATAGAAACACACACTCTTAGTTGTTTTGTTAGTAATAACTGTCTATGTATAATTATATATGAATGTGATCTCTCTGATCTTAAATGTCACTATCGTTTTTATAAACTTTCAAAGGGAAGGTATTTTATAATTTAAATTGAATTAAATAAATAAGAATCAGGAGTAAAACGTTTTACTTGTCTTAAAAAAACAATTTTTGACTATTTTAAAACTAGTAAATGTAAAAAATATTTCAGAAGTTTAATTTTAACAGTGAATCAGGGGTTTTCTAATAAGAAGTTTGAAAACATGATGACATTCCATCTTTGTGATGCATTCCAGCCCTGATATGCTATGTTTCGTCCAAAATATTTTACCTTCCGTCAAGAACATTTTACTCTGTCCAAAACATTATAATCTCCATCCAGAATATTTTACATTCCGTCCAGAACATTTTTACACTCCATCCTTATACATTATAGTCCATCTAGATATGTAATTATTTGCTCTAGTTTTGCAATGTATAAGTTTTTGTATTTGTGATTACTTTAATTGTTAAATATTTAATTTACTTTCATGCATTTAATTTTTAAAACTTGGTTCATGGCATTATGCCAGTATATATATATATATATATATATATCTTTATTCTTTACATTTATCTTTGTCTGTGATATATTTAAGTGTGATATTTTTTTTTATACTTTTTCGTTAAAAGTGATGATAAACTTCCAGTTGCTAAGTGATACAATGTGACAAATAATCAATACACAGAATTCACACCAATTGACAAAGGTAAATTTCATATGTTGATTTGAATCAGCAGTCCTCGAAATGAAAATTTGAATTGACTATTCCGAATGTTTCATTATTGAATAGATATTGTGTAGCTAAGAAAGTTTTGTCATTTTCAGATTCAAGAAAATTCATAGTTAGCAAAATATTAGAAAAAGTTATTTCTTTTTTGTTAAGATTAAACTAACAATTTAATGTTGTATTTTTACAAAAAATGAAGAAAACTCCAAATAGAAAAGTTGGCAGAGGCAGTTTATATGAACTCTCTGAAATCAAAAGTTCAATTCACTCCCATGACAAGTCTTATACAATGACTTCGACTTCCTATTGTCTGACGTAAATTGGAAGGCCTACCTGAAAAGTAAAGATGTTCCAATTGATTCAAAAGACTGGTATTAAAATATCAGTATGTTCTGATACAGGTGTACACTAGTCCTTTAGACAGAGTTAATATGCTCAACATTAGATCAAGGCAAAGATATGAATATGAATATGATCAATAGCGAAATAAAAACTACATGTATGAGCAGTCATTTTGTAAAATCTTTAAAATTAATAAATAGAAAACTATTATTTGTGTTGATTATTAATGTCTATGTTTTATAATTATCTTCCTAAAAATGTGATCTGCATCAGTGGTAAAATGGTAAGCGTTCTCGTCTGGAATGCGGCAGTTTGTGAGTTTGAGCCCTGGTCAGGTCAAATCAAACACAATATAGTTAGTATTTGCTGTTTCTCCTCAAAACACACAGCATTGAGTAGTAACAAAAAAACACTGCCTTTTTTATTCTTTGTTGTATTGCTGTTTTATTGTTTATTTGTTGATATTGCTAGATAGCAGGCCATCACTGCTTATTTGCTTAATCTTTCTTTTCATAATCCTTGAATAACTATCACTATAAAAATTGTGTCTAGTGACCTTGCCCTTCATTCAAGAGGACCACCAAGGTTTCTTACTGATTGAAAATTTGAAATTTTTGAAAATCTTTCTCAGAACCATTGGATGGAATGAAGCAAAGTTTCATTCAAAAAGTCCTTTGGTGATCCCCTTCCAAAATTGTGCATCTGAACCTTGTACACTTTTCACGATGGCTACTACATAATAACTGTCAAACAAATGCTGTGTTATCTCTGTAAAGCAAATGCAGAGCCTCTTAACCTTGTACACTTTCCAGCCATTGTGGAATCAGGTTGCATCTGTCACATATACATTTCATGGGGGACCATCATGAACAATTTTAATTACTTTGGTTTAAATTGGACAATTGGTTTCAGAGAAGAATAATGTTTTGGTCAATATAGGCCTAAATTTACATAAACGACGAAAAAATTGGCAAACTGAAAAAGAAAAGTCCAGTTTATATATTAAACCACTCATTATTATGTAGCTATTTAAAAGTTCACTTAATTCCGACTTTAAGTGTACATGCTTTGGCCAAGAAAATTCTATTTTCAGTAACTGTGGCCATCATGGATTGAGGATGGGCTAATTATATTATATCTTTGTTATGTGCAGTGTCTGATCATATATACCCGAGTGCTTTTTTTTAAAGATAATTTTCCCACATTTCAGCCTGAAATAGATATTCCATGTCATTCATAAACAATTGTTTTTGTGTTTTTGTTATTTTGCATGGTGTTCTTTGTTAGTTGTGTCTGTTGAGATTTTTAATCAGAACTGTTTAATTTCTTATTTTTTGGTATAACACAATAAGATCCCTTCAATATGTAGAAAATAGCTATATGGTCATGCACAAAATAAAACATTTAAAGCAAAAAACATTTATTTTTTTCTCTGTGTTTTCTTTTTCTTTTCTCGCCCTGAAAATGAGCTTTTATTTTTCATCTTTTTGTCTGCCTTTCCTTGAAACTTGTCTTTAAATTGTCCTTTCTTTGAGTTTACTTTGTCTTTTGGTTTTCCTTTAGGAAATGTATGTGACTTGGAACTAGCCTTCATTTTCCAAGAGCTTGATGTGGTATCTTTATTTGTATTTCCTTTGAATTTTTTATTGTTCCCTGGAGGTCTAGAAAAAGACCTATTCCTTCTTTTACTTCCAGCCTTGGGAAACAGTTCTATAAGAAAACAATTCTACTGTTACTATAGATAAAAACAGTCAATAATGTGTTGATCTACAGCAGAACCAACACACAATATATAACACCCATTTTTTGTTTATTTGCAGATTTCACATAAAACTTAAAATATAAAAATCATGCTTTTGATGACCTAATCCTCTGATATGTCGACTCCCTTTCTAAACAATAAATCACTGGACTTGCAAAACAATAGATACCAAATTTTATTATGACTATTGTATTAACAAAACAATATGGGTGTCTTATAAGAAGCAGGAACTGCTTACTGTTTACACACACCTGGGTTCATCCTTGTTTTTTGGTGGGTACATGTTGCTCACCTTTTTAGTTTTCTGTGTTCTGTTTTGTTTGTCTTCGTCCTGTGTGCCCAATGTCCGTGGATTGTCCATTCTTGATTGCGTTTCAGATTTCTTTAATGTTTATCACATAAAGTTGTATCAAGTAAACCTCACCATGAGCGTGATTCAAACTCACAACTTTAGTGGTGATAGGTACTGATTGCATATGTAGTTGTAAATCCAACAACCATACGAACACGATCACGATAGCTCAGACAATATTTTAATGCTTGAAGTTTGATAGACATATTGCTTACTTATATCCACATCCTTTCTTTTCAATCCCCCCATTTTTAACTTCCTACAATACAGCACATTGAAAAAAAAATTAACTGAAAAGAGATTAATTTAATGATTTTGTGCAAACAAGTCACTTCATAATCATTCCTTAATATAATTTTATTTTGCTATCTCCGACTTTTTTTTAATTATTAAAAATCCAATCTTAATATAAAACATACCTGCATCTGGTTCCATGCCAACTTCCTGTTTGTAATATTCTCTGTCATCGTCACTGTCATTTTCTATAAATAAAAAACATTGTACAGTCAAACCTGATTTAGTGACCACCTCCATTAAGCAATAACTTGTATTATGTGACCTTATTGTTATTTCCCTTCACAATACATTCCATATCAATTAAACCTGTATTAATAAGCGAGCACCTCTCTTATGTGACCATATTTCACTGTTCCCTTGGAAGGTCACAACATGATATCAAGCCTCTTTATAAATAGAACAATGCATGCCTTTTCCACATCAGAACTGTTATCATCCCTCTACCGATATCAATCACTCATAGTTTGGTGTGTGTGTGAAGTTAATTTTGTTCTTTTTAATTCTATGTTGAAATATGTGATAAATAGATTAATGCATGCCTTTTTCCATATCAGAACTGTTATCATCCCTCGACCGATATCGACCCTCGAGCTAAAGCCCTCTGGCCGATATCGGTCTCTTGGGATGATAACAGTCCTGATATGGAAAAAGGCATGTATTAATCTATAATTATCAAACAACTATCATGATATGAACATGATATCACTGTTTTAATTTTAATGTAACACTATAATGATGTCACTGATGTCATTTCACCAAATCCTTGATAAACATATTACCTACAGTTGATATGTTTTGCTCAAAATGGACTTCTCATCGCATCTTCCATCTAAGACTCACCTTCGAAGTTCTGATTGTTCTGAGAAATCCATTCTCATAAAACAAATCAACAATAATTATATATATATATCTACATATAATCACCATGATGTTGCATAAGCATTTATATCGCTAGTTCTTTGGAAGAATTTTTTTTTTTTTTTTAAAGATTTACACAATTTCATTCTTTCAGACCCTCTACTAGTCCATCTTCGCTAGCCAAGGGTTACGATTCGGGTCCCCCTTCTCTCCACCCTTAGCGGATCTAGAATATATTTTGAAATTCGCGCGCAATGCCACCTGGTGGTTGATTAAAGTTGCGTCCCTTAGATAGTCGTCATCGCCAGCCAATCAGAATCGTTTTGTTATACGTATGTTGGAGAGTTGAAAATGGCAGCGCCCAGTGAAGAAAAACTTATTTGTGATATATTTAATTTGGAAGCACTTACTGTCAACCAAGTGAAAAGTTTCAAAGCTTTGGCAGACGGGAAAGATGTTTTCATTGGAACCAAAACGGGAAGTGGCATCTTTGCTTACATTTCGTCGATAACATGTGCTTCGTGTAAAACGTCTTCTGATTGGATACGTGTACTGATAGCCGTAACCAATGAAATATTAAAGCGCGAATCCTCAAAATGTATTCTAGATCCGCCAAGGGTGGAGGGAAGGGGGACCCGAATCGTAACCCTTGGCTAGCGAAGATGCTACTAGTCCTTCTTAACTTCATTTGTACAAATCTAATCTCTCCTTCCCAAGAATCAAAATGTAAAAGTCTTAGATTGAAATGTGAAAAAAATAACAACAGATGATAATAGACATCAAGTAACACTAATAAACTTGTTTTTCTGGTAGAAACATTTTCAGTGTGAAATAATTTCTTTTCTTTGTATCTATGAGCATAAATAAATCTATACATTGTATATACAGTCAAACCTGTCTATGCGGTCACCTCTATTAAGCAGTCACCTGTATTAAAAGGTCACATTTTTCTTATCCTGTCCTAGAATATTTCATATAAATTAAACCTCTTTTAAGAGGTCAACTGTCTTATAATGCCACTTTTTCTTTGTCCGAAACGTGACCTTTTAATACAGGTTGACTGTACTTATTTTGTATTATGTAATGCTATAGTCAGTAGATAATTATGTCTAGTTATTACTTTTTTCTTGGTCACTTTCATCTTCTTCTTCCATCAGTTTTTCTTTTCTTTTCATTCCTTCTATTGATTTTACTTTGTTCTCTTCTTTATCTTGTTGCTTCTTTTTCACATTTTCATCTTGTTTTTTCTTTCTTATTTCTTTCAATTTTCTGACAAAAAGTTTTTCTTTAATGAATTCTATTGTTTTTCACTAAAGCATACCTTTACCAAATTGCAAGAGACATTACTACTAAAGACGTAACATTTTAAGTATGAAAATTTAGAAATCTAATTTTATGTGTTTGATGTTGTATTTATATATTCACGTAAGAGTCCTCATCCATGTCATTGTGCTTATGTTTACCATTATCAGCTGTTGTTTATCAGTAACTCCCAGCCTACTTTACTAGATAAATAATGACATTTCAATGCACATGTCTCCCGATCAGGCTGATCGGATGTGTCTGGTTTAAAAGCCGTCAAAATGAAAGTTTCATTCTCCAAATTTCAAAGGGTTGACTGAAAAGTCTGAAATAAGCTTGGGTAAAGGTTAACCTTAGCCTGATATTAGCTATGTGGTTTAGACTTTTTCTTGTTCCTAAAGACCTTTACATTATTTGGCTATCTTGTTCCTAAAGACCTTTACATTATTTGGCTTTCTTGTTCCTAAAGACCTTTACATTATTTGGCTTTCTTGTTCCTAAAGACCTTTACATTATTTGGCTTTCTTGTTCCTAAAGACCTTTACATTATTTGGCTATCTTGTTCCTAAAGACCGTTACATTATTTGGCTATCTTGTTCCTAAAGACCTTTACATTATTTGGCTTTCTTGTTCCTAAAGACCTTTACATTATTTGGCTTTCTTGTTCCTAAAGACCTTTACATTATTTGGCTTTCTTGTTCCTAAAGACCTTTACATTATTTGGCTATCTTGTTCCTAAAGACCTTTACATTATTTGGCTTTCTTGTTCCTAAAGACCTTTACATTATTTGGCTTTCTTGTTCCTAAAGACCTTTACATTATTTGGCTTTCTTGTTCCTAAAGACCTTTACATTATTTGGCTTTCTTGTTCCTAAAGACCTTTACATTATTTGGCTTTCTTGTTCCTAAAGACCTTTACATTATTTGGCTATCTTGTTCCTAAAGACCTTTACATTATTTGGCTTTCTTGTTCCTAAAGACCTTTACATTATTTGGCTTTCTTGTTCCTAAAGACCTTTACATTATTTGGCTATCTTGTTCCTAAAGACCGTTACATTATTTGGCTTTCTTGTTCCTAAAGACCGTTACATTATTTGGCTTTCTTGTTCCTAAAGACCTTTACATTATTTGGCTTTCTTGTTCCTAAAGACCTTTACATTATTTGGCTTTCTTGTTCCTAAAGACCGTTACATTATTTGGCTTTCTTGTTCCTAAAGACCTTTACATTATTTGGCTTTCTTGTTCCTAAAGACCTTTACATTATTTGGCTTTCTTGTTCCTAAAGACCTTTACATTATTTGGCTATCTTGTTCCTAAAGACCTTTACATTATTTGGCTTTCTTGTTCCTAAAGACCTTTACATTATTTGGCTTTCTTGTTCCTAAAGACCTTTACATTATTTGGCTTTCTTGTTCCTAAAGACCGTTACATTATTTGGCTTTCTTGTTCCTAAAGACCTTTACATTATTTGGCTTTCTTGTTCCTAAAGACCTTTACATTATTTGGCTTTCTTGTTCCTAAAGACCTTTACATTATTTGGCTTTCTTGTTCCTAAAGACCTTTACATTATTTGGCTTTCTTGTTCCTAAAGACCGTTACATTATTTGGCTTTCTTGTTCCTAAAGATCTTTACATTATTTGGCTTTCTTGTTCCTAAAGACCTTTACATTATTTGGCTTTCTTGTTCCTAAAGACCTTTACATTATTTGGCTTTCTTGTTCCTAAAGACCTTTACATTATTTGGCTTTCTTGTTCCTAAAGACCTTTACATTATTTGGCTTTCTTGTTCCTAAAGACCTTTACATTATTTGGCTTTCTTGTTCCTAAAGACCTTTACATTATTTGGCTTTCTTGTTCCTAAAGACCTTTACATTATTTGGCTTTCTTGTTCCTAAAGACCTTTACATTATTTGGCTTTCTTGTTCCTAAAGACCTTTACATTATTTGGCTTTCTTGTTCCTAAAGACCTTTACATTATTTGGCTTTCTTGTTCCTAAAGACCTTTACATTATTTGGCTTTCTTGTTCCTAAAGACCTTTACATTATTTGGCTTTCTTGTTCCTAAAGACCTTTACATTATTTGGCTTTCTTGTTCCTAAAGACCTTTACATTATTTGGCTTTCTTGTTCCTAAAGACCTTTACATTATTTGGCTTTCTTGTTCCTAAAGACCTTTACATTATTTGGCTATCTTGTTCCTAAAGACCTTTACATTATTTGGCTTTCTTGTTCCTAAAGACCTTTACATTATTTGGCTTTCTTGTTCCTAAAGACCTTTACATTATTTGGCTTTCTTGTTCCTAAAGACCGTTACATTATTTGGCTTTCTTGTTCCTAAAGACCGTTACATTATTTGGCTTTCTTGTTCCTAAAGACCTTTACATTATTTGGCTTTCTTGTTCCTAAAGACCTTTACATTATTTGGCTTTCTTGTTCCTAAAGACCTTTACATTATTTGGCTTTCTTGTTCCTAAAGACCTTTACATTATTTGGCTTTCTTGTTCCTAAAGACCGTTACATTATTTGGCTTTCTTGTTCCTAAAGACCTTTACATTATTTGGCTTTCTTGTTCCTAAAGACCTTTACATTATTTGGCTTTCTTGTTCCTAAAGACCTTTACATTATTTGGCTTTCTTGTTCCTAAAGACCTTTACATTATTTGGCTTTCTTGTTCCTAAAGACCTTTACATTATTTGGCTTTCTTGTTCCTAAAGACCTTTACATTATTTGGCTTTCTTGTTCCTAAAGACCGTTACATTATTTGGCTTTCTTGTTCCTAAAGATCTTTACATTATTTGGTTTTCTTGTTCCTAAAGACCTTTACATTATTTGGCTTTCTTGTTCCTAAAGACCTTTACATTATTTGGCTTTCTTGTTCCTAAAGACCTTTACATTATTTGGCTTTCTTGTTCCTAAAGACCTTTACATTATTTGGCTTTCTTGTTCCTAAAGACCTTTACATTATTTGGCTTTCTTGTTCCTAAAGACCTTTACATTATTTGGCTTTCTTGTTCCTAAAGACCTTTACATTATTTGGCTTTCTTGTTCCTAAAGACCTTTACATTATTTGGCTTTCTTGTTCCTAAAGACCTTTACATTATTTGGCTATCTTGTTCCTAAAGACCTTTACATTATTTGGCTATCTTGTTCCTAAAGACCTTTACATTATTTGGCTTTCTTGTTCCTAAAGACCTTTACATTATTTGGCTATCTTGTTCCTAAAGACCGTTACATTATTTGGCTTTCTTATTCCTAAAGACCTTTACATTATTTGGCTTTCTTGTTCCTAAAGACCTTTACATTATTTGGCTTTCTTGTTCCTAAAGACCTTTACATTATTTGGCTTTCTTGTTCCTAAAGACCTTTACATTATTTGGCTTTCTTGTTCCTAAAGACCTTTACATTATTTGGCTATCTTGTTCCTAAAGACCTTTACATTATTTGGCTATCTTGTTCCTAAAGACCTTTACATTATTTGGCTATCTTGTTCCTAAAGACCTTTACATTATTTGGCTTTCTTGTTCCTAAAGACCTTTACATTATTTGGCTTTCTTGTTCCTAAAGACCTTTACATTATTTGGCTTTCTTGTTCCTAAAGACCTTTACATTATTTGGCTTTCTTGTTCCTAAAGACCTTTACATTATTTGGCTTTCTTGTTCCTAAAGACCTTTACATTATTTGGCTTTCTTGTTCCTAAAGACCGTTACATTATTTGGCTTTCTTGTTCCTAAAGACCGTTACATTATTTGGCTTTCTTGTTCCTAAAGACCGTTACATTATTTGGCTTTCTTGTTCCTAAAGACCGTTACATTATTTGGCTTTCTTGTTCCTAAAGACCGTTACATTATTTGGCTATCTTGTTCCTAAAGACCTTTACATTATTTGGCTTTCTTGTTCCTAAAGACCTTTACATTATTTGGCTTTCTTGTTCCTAAAGACCTTTACATTATTTGGCTTTCTTGTTCCTAAAGACCTTTACATTATTTGGCTTTCTTGTTCCTAAAGACCTTTACATTATTTGGCTTTCTTGTTCCTAAAGACCTTTACATTATTTGGCTTTCTTGTTCCTAAAGACCTTTACATTATTTGGCTTTCTTGTTCCTAAAGACCTTTACATTATTTGGCTTTCTTGTTCCTAAAGACCTTTACATTATTTGGCTTTCTTGTTCCTAAAGACCTTTACATTATTTGGCTTTCTTGTTCCTAAAGACCTTTACATTATTTGGCTTTCTTGTTCCTAAAGACCGTTACATTATTTGGCTTTCTTGTTCCTAAAGACCTTTACATTATTTGGCTTTCTTGTTCCTAAAGACCTTTACATTATTTGGCTTTCTTGTTCCTAAAGACCTTTACATTATTTGGCTTTCTTGTTCTTAAAGACCTTTACATTATTTGGCTTTCTTGTTCTTAAAGACCTTTACATTATTTGGCTTTCTTGTTCCTAAAGACCTTTACATTATTACAATCTTGACTTTGACCTGATGAATCTTATTCCAGAAACATGTTGTGTGCACTAAATTATATATCTTTGTGTTTATTAAGTTATAATGACTATTTCTAATATGACTCGCAGTTCTATGTTCTATAACAATCCTAACTGCATAGGTGGGTAATGGTTAGCGTACTCGCCTCAAGTGTGATAGATCATGGGTTCAAGCTTAAACGGGTTAAACCAAATACTATAAAATTGGCATTTGTTGCTTCTCCGCAAAGCAAGTAGCATTAAGGAGAAAGAGCAAAGACTGGTTGGCTCAGAATCAGGATAATGTGTCTGAGTGGGGCGACATGTCTCTCAACAGACTGTTGTTTCAGTGAGTTGCCACTTAAAAATCTAACTAAGCATGCTGATCTAGTACAAAGCAGAGCTCATTATAATCTCATTGAAAATTAACTTGTTCTCGCTATGACATAGCTGAAAAATTGCTGAATTGGTGCTAAACAACAATCACTCACTCACTCTATAATAATCCTTACACCTGTCTGACTGACATGTTATACTCTTTAGGATACAAATTTTCAAATTCTGCAATCAAGATCAACTCATTTTCATATTAATTACAGTTGTTTCTATTTTCTTGTACACTAACATTTGTTTAATACTTCTGTTCATAGTTCCAGACTATTTCAACTAAGAATATTAAAAGTAAGGCATTGTAACAATTGTTCTGAAAAACCTATGGGGACTCTCAATACAATGTAAAAATCAGAATTACCAAACAAGAAACATACCTCTTCTTTTCCCTAATATTTTTAATTTGTTTGATTTCTTTCTCTGACTTCTCTATAAATTCATGGAACATAATCTCTCCATCACAAATTCCTTCTTCTACCTTCACTAATTGTAGAGTAAGTCGTGGCCCCAGTTCTGTTAATCTGTAAAAACATCAAAATTATATACTTTTTAAAATTGATATTACTTAAATTTTGATACATTGTTAGTGGATTTTCTTCGGGTACACCAGTTTCCACCACCAATAAAATTGACTACCACACCAAGATATAACTGAAATATTGTTGAAAGTGGAATTAAACACCATTACCCCCTACAACTTAAATTTGGTATTGTCAAATTTCTAAATTAATTTATGTCCATTATCATATACAAAATACGCCATTTAACCCACTTATTACATACGGGACACTTTGTGATTTTTACAAGCAGACTAGAGAGTATGGGGGACAGAGTGGTCAAGGTCATTGACTTCTGAACACACGTCTCACGCTACTGATGTGGTTTGTATCCTGTCACCCACACCCAACTCAAGTGCTAAGATTTCCAGAAACCTACCCACTGCCTGATTTATAGTAACAACACTCATGTTGGTCGTTGGATACAATTTTAAAAGTAGACATCGTACGGATGATTAACCCTAACTTTGGTTAAAATTGGCCCACTGGTTTCAGAGAAGAAGATTAAAATGCAAAAGTTAACGGATAGACAACAAACAGACGACTGACACCAAGTGATGTAAATATCTCACATGACACATCGGGTCAGGTGACCTAATAAAGGAATACAGATTGCATTAACATGAGAGAGAATCAGGAATAAATGCTTCCATAGTTTATTATTATCTCAGTAATAGCAAAACCTTCAGTGATACATATAACCATGGCAACTGATCAAGAAAGTCACCTTATTTACCTGTAGGAGTAACATGTTACAAAAATGAAAACTTACAAAAAAAGGGATACAATTAGATACAAATATTCGAGCTTGTCCAAAATAAATGGTAGGAGTCACAAGATTACAAGGTCAAATCTTACATAGATGACAAGGACAAACTGATCCCTGATTTGTAAATGATTCTGGACTTCTAGTCTAATCAAGGACTTGATCGAGTCTGAACACTTACAAAAAGTTCATCAAACTTTGATAAAAGGTGTTACAATATATTCCTAATCATATTTAAGCTACACACCTGATAGCACTTTTAGTTGACTTTATATTACCCCTGCTGCTAACATGTTGTGGTAAAACAACCTCATTATGTTCGCCATCTAACTCTGCCTCACTGTCAGATAAATAACCTGCTCTGAATAAAATAAACAAAGATAAAGTGTACTCTGAAACAGTAACAAAATGTATATCAAACTTGGTAGTAGGTAAAAGGCTTTACTGTACGTTACTAATCATATCTAAGCTATACACCTGACTTTGAGATAAAGCGGAAGACAAATTCATTCATATCAGGTCAAAAATGTTGCCCACTTCGCCCTGTTTGGCGTGCCCTGTGTAAATGGGCAATATTTAAGACTGTCAAATTGTCCGTATGCCCTGATCATATTAAATTCATATCACGCATACCAAAATGAAAAAGTCATCCAAGTTAAAACATAGGAGTAACCCCAGGATGACAGACAAAGTGATCCCCATGTGTAGGCCATGCCACCAAGCAATACAAGAACTTTATACTTAGTCATGTATTCACTGACGTCCCCGTATTTACTCATATTAGCCTGATCCCCATGTGTAGGCCATGCTACCAAGCAACACAAGAACTTTATACTTAGTCACGTATTCACTGACGTCCCCGTATTTACTCATATTAGCCTGATCCCCATGTGTAGGCCATGCTACCAAGCAATACAAGAACTTTATACTTAGTCATGTATTCACTGACGTCCCTGTATTTACTCATATTAGCCTGATCCCCATGTGTAGGCCATGCTACCAAGCAACACAAGAACTTACTTAGTCATGTATTCACTGACGTCCCCGTATTTACTCATATTAGCCTGATCCCCATGTGTAGGCCATGCTACCAAGCAACACAAGAACTTACTTAGTCATGTATTCACTGACGTCCCCGTATTTACTCATATTAGCCTGATCCCCATGTGTAGGCCATGCTACCAAGCAACACAAGAACTTACTTAGTCACGTATTCACTGACGTCCCCGTATTTACTCATATTAGCCTGATCCCCATGTGTAGGCCATGCTACCAAGCAACACAAGAACTTACTTAGCCATGTATTCACTGACGTCCCCGTATTTACTCATATTAGCCTGATCCCCATGTGTAGGCCATGCTACCAAGCAACACAAGAACTTACTTAGTCATGTATTCACTGACGTCCCTGTATTTACTCATATTAGCCTGATCCTCATGTGTAGGCCATGCTACCAAGCAACACAAGAACTTACTTAGTCATGTATTCACTGACGTCCCCGTATTTACTCATATCAGGTACTGTAGCTTTAATTAACTTCTTCACACTTTTACTCAATCCAACAGGTACAACTTTGATATTACTAGAATTACAAAAAATAAAAAACCATTATGACTTTGTGATGACTTATAAGCTTTCAGATATTAGAATGATACTATTACATTATTACTATGAGTTATGTCCCTTGTTGAAGACCCTATTGTAACTCTGAAAGGTAGAAAAGCACTGTTCCCTTACTTTAATTTGTGTGATAATCTCTCATCTTCATTTACATCCATATCCTTTCTTATTGATACATAATAAATATTTGCTATCCATTATATTCACCCCGAAAAGTGCCTAGGGGTTACACAAAATAGGACTATGATACAGGGTACATCTCTTGTTCTAGTTGTGTGGGACAAATAAAATATATAACTGGCCTTTAAGATGGGACGTTAGTCAGTGCCTGGTGCATGAAGAATGTTAAACTCCTTGCACATAACAGACAAGATGCACCAGCTCTTAATAGACAAGTTTGTTAGGTGCAGGTTTTGATGCAAATGCTGAAGGAAGGACAACTCTTACATAAAATAAACATTTAAACTCTTGGTAACTGCAAAATGAATAATATCAATCAAAGCATTGTTCCGATACATTTATGAATAATTAGTTGTAAAATTACTACTCCATTGATGTTAACAATAATCAATTATATCATTTCCATGACAATGGTAAACTAGAATTTATGTTATCACATTGTAAACAATTCTGTCTAAAGATGGACGACAACAATGACAGCGCCATAACAAAATTTGACTACAACATTTTTATTGTGAACGTATAGGTACTTGTATGAGTTAATCACTCCTATTGTTCTTTGATTTCAACATATGATGAAGATCTAAAATATTTAAGGATTGATCCCAATTTTTGTTCGGTTCATGAAGAAATAATCTCAATCAAGGTTGTAAACACCGCTAAACCAGTCAAAACACGTATAAAATGACATGTGACTCTAAAATTAATTTATTTGCATTTGCTTTTAATTACTCCAGATTTAGTCTAGTGTTGACTCTAACTAATCTATTATTACTTACTAATGTCTAAAATCTATTAATTTGGTTTCTGGGTTGTAATTTATCATTACACATCTTCTTATCTGGTTTAATTTTACCTAAAAATTAAAAAATATATATTCAAATCATTCAGATCAGAGCTGTTTTACTTAAATTACAAGTGGTTGTGGAAAAATTACAGTTTTCACTTTTCAATAACCTTTAATTCCACCTGCCGGTAATTAGATATCCTACACAAATTAAATTTGAATATTGCGTGTTCTAAACAATTTCTATGCCTCATTCAAAATACATAAATACATGCATATTCTATCAAGAAGAGTTTGAAGATACTATAGGGGCAATCAGAATTCGTAAATCAAATACATGTAAAGCCGTTACTGACACTTTAAATATACATAAATAATGTAAAGCAGTTACTGACACTTTAAATATACATAAATAATGTAAAGCAGTTACTGACACTTTAAATATACATAAATAAGGTAAAGCAGTTACTGACACTTTAAATATACATAAATAAGGTAAAGCAGTTACTGACACTTTAAATATACATAAATAATGTAAAGCAGTTACTGACACTTTAAATATACATAAATAATGTAAAGCCGTTACTGACACTTTAAATATACATAAATAATGTAAAGCAGTTACTGACACTTTAAATATACATAAATAATGTAAAGCAGTTACTGACACTTTAAATATACATAAATAATGTAAAGCAGTTACTGACACTTTAAATATACATAAATAATGTAAAGCAGTTACTGACACTTTAAATATACATAAATAATGTAAAGCAGTTACTGACACTTTAAATATACATAAATAATGTAAAGCAGTTACTGACACTTTAAATATACATAAATAATGTAAAGCAGTTACTGACACTTTAAATATACATAAATAATGTAAAGTAGTTACTGACACTTTAAATATACAGGTACATAAATAATTGTAACGACGGCAAAAGACTGCTGTGAATTTGATGTCAAATATAACCTCATATTAAACAACGTACCTTGTTGACGTTGATAGATGGAAACATGTTCTGGAACATAGTAGCCATTAATTTAAGATGAAGTCCATCACCACTGAAATTATTCATGACTAGTAGAGGATGGTGTTGAAATTGCTTCTGTTCTAAATTTGGTCGCTTCAAGGAGGATACCACATCCCTAGCTAGACAATAGCTCTGTACTTTGAAAGTTAATGTAGGCCCGCGAGGAAGTCTAATGATCCTAAAGTTACTTGCAATATCTGTCTTTGTGAACATGAGAAAATGTGACACATTGAGTAGTCCAGCTATATTCACATAATCTTTCAACACATTTTTTCTTCTGACCTGCAACACAATCACAAACCTGATAATTGTAAATATGGTCAAACATGGTTTTCTTTATTTAAGAGACCAATAACAAGTCTTAACTCCACTTAACAGATTGTAAATGATAATGTGTAACAGCTCTTAAAGAGCAACAGTTTGTTATTCAAGAGTAGTAGTTTATGGTTCTACCAAGTCTTCACAATGAGCACCAGTCCTCCGGCCAAGACCAGTAAAACTTTGTTTGGACCAGTAAATTTTTATTTAGATACATATAAAAGGGCAACAGTTTTTTTTTCAAGAGTGGTGGTTTATGGTCATGCTTATTATCTCCCCTTTGCTTGTCTTGTACAATTACAATGTACATGTACAGTGCATCACCATCCCTTAATGGCCTTATAATGCTTTTTGTTTCATTTCGCCTCTAGCATAATATCAAATTTTCACAAACAACTAATTAAAGAAATAGTCATTTCCAAAAAGAATGGTGCTGACTGATGATTGTCTATTGGGGGTCCTAAAGGGGGGTACCAATCACACTTAAAATTTTGCAAAATCACGCTTCACGCTTATCTGCATGGATTGATTACCGTTTATTGTCAGGGACTTCTTGGTGTCAGTTATATATGTGAAAGACCTTATTGTGACATCTGTATGTGTAGTTTTATAGTTGGCTTTTGTTGTTTAGTTATATGGCAGTTCTCATAGCTGCCAGATTGCGACTAATTTAACCGATTATAATACGATTTGAATGTTGTTGACTATATACGAGTGGTAGATATCGCTCACTCTTCCTGAGCATATGAATACACTAGCTGCGGAATCGTAGCCCTTATAGGTCCGCAAATATCAGAAAACTGGCCAAGGACAATAAGGGCTATGGTTCTGCAGCTAATGAATACACCAGACGTGCTCAAGTTGTGTTTCATCTTCACGCTTAAAAGTAAGTTAGATTTTCACGCATTCACGTACAGAATAATGATTTTTCACGGATCACGATGCACTAGAGATCACGTTTTCACGTGTCACGCTTCCGAAAAGAGGCCATTCACGTATCACGCTTAAACCCCTTTCAGACCCACTCTATTGCCACTTTCAAAAATTTTCAAGTTTGTCGTGCTTGTTGTGACTACAAACTTATCTGATTGAGAAGAGACAGAAGTTCCCCCTAAATGTGATAGATATTCCTACATCGTTTAATGTTTTATGGAAGAATTTATTATTCTTTCCATCTCCAAAACTAATTTTGTGAATACATATTTTGTCTAGAGCTTTAAATTTTTCATGGTCAACATATACAATATAGTTTACGTAGAATCTCATTTCCTTGGAAAACTAAAAGTAATAATGTGGTTAGCTGCAGAACCGTAGCCCTTTATGGTCCTTTTTATTTATTAATTTTTTTGCGGACCATAGGGCTACGGTTTTCACTCTATCAAAAACTTTCGAAACTGCGCAAAAAAAAATCTTGCGCCGTTTTTTTGTCATGAAATCGGGTGCGAGAACGATCAAACATATATATTTCGTTTCGTTAGATATTTATCTACATTCTTCTATACTTACCTATTAATATTCATTTCCAGTTCATTATCAGAACAAATATCTCATTTGTGACAAATCTCGCCTACTTCGTCCACCATCTTGCTTCTCCGCTAGTCTCGTTCTAATATAACCCTATTTATTTATAAACCGCAAACACGTGTTTGGTTTGTTTACGTTTTACCGAATATGTTTTCGGTGGTTTTATATAAGGAGAAATGAGAGTTTGGATCTTCTTGGCATATATTTTTCAATAAATAATCTGAATAAATAAATAGTCTTTTTAAATTTCTTTTTCTGAAAGTGACTTTCATTGAACATTTTTGAAAATGATTATTAACATCTTCCACCCCCCTATTTTGGGCCAAGTTAATACAGGGTTATATTTGGAAAAATCACGTGACCTCAGAATGAGACTACCGGAGAAGCAAGATGGCAGACGAAGTTGGCGGGATTTGTCACAAATGAGATATTTGTTATGATAATGAACTGGAAATGAATATTAATAGGTAAGTAAGTATAGAAGAATGTAGATAAATATCTAACGAAACGAAATATATATGTTTGATCGTTCTCGCACCCGATTTCATGACAAAAATTGGCAAAAAAGTGGCGCAAGATTTTTTTTGTGCAGTTTCGAAAGTTTTTGATAGAGTGAAAACCGTAGCCCTATGGTCTGCAAAAATAAATAAATAAAAAGGACCATAAAGGGCTACGGTTCCGCAGCTATAATGTGGTCTGTTCACAGTAATTATCACCTTACTTTGCACTGATAAGTTGAATACTGGGCAAACTGAAACTAAAATAGTAGGTTGTTTTAACTTGGATACAAGAAGATTTTACTGAATCTTTTCTTAATCTAAACTGAAGGCTAATTCATACTTGTAATTTTGAGGCTGTGTAAGGCTCCATTACATGTCTCATATCTTTTATTAACTGTTTCATATTTCTCCCAACATGCCCACGTTGAAATACAAAGGAATGAGGTGCTTTCTTCAATTCCTCTTCTACATTTCCTGCCTGGCTTGCTCTCGCTTTCTTCGCAGCACGTCCCTGTTAAAATATGATATATATGTGGCAGTGCTATATACACACAATGCAGAATAGGACAGGTTAATATATGTACATCATCACTACATGTACAAAAATGTGGTAGACATAAGAATAGCAAATCTCAATAAGTAAGAAATTATGTGAATGTAAATGAACATGAGAAACAATCTATCTTTACACTTGGACACTAACTAAAGTAAAGGAACAACTCTTTTATTGCTGTTTTACATTTCAGTCACATTGAAGAAATGAGCATAACTCATATCCTAAAGTGAGTCTGTAACTGCCCCTAGTCTGCTGTCAGTGATACTCTTTACTTCTGTCGAAAAACACTACATCTGGGAAATCAAAAAAAATATATGTGTGAAGTAATCTGACAATACTGTCATCATTGTGTCTCACAACACATTACAAGGTTAAAAATAATACACACAAAACAACCACAGGACTCATATATCAGGTAAATATTAAGAACACTTAAAGACAGATAAATATAGTTTGAGGGGGCTGACTAATTGGATGGCCTGTAATGGCTGTATATATATATATATACATGCATAGAGATTTTGTTTATATACATGTATATATATGACAAGGTACCACTACGATTATTGAAGCTCCCTTTTTAGGGAGTGGATGTGGTCGAGTGGTCAAGGGCGCTGGACGTAAGGCTAAGCGAATGGTGCTGCAGTGTATCAATTGTGTGAGTTCAAATCCTGTCGAGGGAAGAACAAAAATTTGACAGCTCAAAAATCTAATTCTAACACTGTTTGGTTTAATTTTCAGACGTATATTTAATACTTAGTATTAACCTAGTATCACAAGTAACTTTGAGATTCAGTGGGACAGATATGGTTGTCACTTGCTTAGACGTTTGTATAATATACTTTATTTCCTGTGATTGTATAATGAATTCTTCATTATCCTATACAATATATTAAACTGGCATATTAAGTAATAATGATGAAATATAAATAGATTTGTTGATAGTGTTTCCTTCTCTTATACAATAATTGCCTGGAAATGTAAATACATGTACCATGCACATCGGCATGAATCTGTGATATCCCCTGATCTTAGATACCGATTTACAACAACATTCAACCAGAAATGTGAAGGCATCTGATAATAATTTCCATTGAGGGACATTCAGTAGCTTATTTTGATACAAAATCTGCATTCAATTTCAATAGATGGTGAACAACGACGTTCAAAGCATCCTGGATTCAATTCACATTATACAATTACCGCTTAGATGGACCTGTTTTTCAAGAACCAAACTTAGAAATTGATTATTGACACTCATACCATGATGACATCGTTTGATACCAATGACTTTATGTCTAAGTGTATGTTAATTTGTCGATTAAAGATGTCATAATCATAATGTCTGTTACTAAGTGTTAGTATTAATAATGACACGACGAGATAATGTTTGTGATACAATAACCAAAACATTTTACACAAATTGCTGATAATTATTCTCTGCATGGTTTTGATAATTTTTATTATTATTTTTTGTGGACAGCTAAAAGATTGAGTCGTACAAGTATTTTTTTTAGTTAGTTGTCCGAAGGGACAAGTTGAAAAAAATGTTAATGTACAGATCCCTCCAAGTGTATCAACGATCATACTCTCAGGTTGGACACAGAGTTCTGTCGGACTTCACTCTTAAAATTGTCAGACAAAATCCTCCCAGGTCGGAGTGAGAGTCTCCACTCTCAGATAGTTAAATTGTAAACAGGAAACGTCCCCAACTTCTGCTAACCCATAAATTTGTGCATAAAGAAACATGCGTATCTTAGTAAAGCTGAAGTAAATGATTGATATACAGTACGGAAAGTATAGATATGTTAACGGCTGTCACGGGCGATATATACAATAATATCCATGAATAAAATGTATTAACATGCAGTACCCATGTTTTAAGTGCACTAGAAGTGAATATTAATATGTCCCTTATGTACTCACGACAATCGATGCCAAGGCCCTTTCACTTGCTGCAGACAGTTGCCGGTTTACGATATCGGGTCCTGATATAGGTGAAATAATATTTTATTAATGTATTCTACGTTTTTTTTTTACAGTTTACCTGTCAAAACATCACCCATCTCAGCATGTCGTCGCATCGTGCATTCATGATATACAAATACACCCATCACAGGTGTGAAAAAAAACTGTTGCTCAAGACTCATTTTACTAAGACTTATAAACATAGATAACTATTTTGCGTTTTCGATTTTCAAGCCGTCTTCCAATTTATTTGTACTTAAAAAATAAATTTATATCTTTTTTCTTATATATGTGTATAAATATCTTAATAAAATAAATACATTTACGGTGAGAAATTATTATACGTCATGATATCGTTATTTAGGTAAATACTTATCAGACAGATTTTTTTCTAAACCATTTTTGTCTTTTTAATTGATAACTGACCCAAGCTAAATTAATGAAATGTGACTTAATGACAGATAATGCATGACAAACAATTTTAATCAGCCATCATTATCATACAATACATTTTTTTAATCTTTATTTTGATGATGGCACCTAATTCCCATCACCTAATCCAAATTAGTATAGTAGAGGAGTACCGTATTTTTCGGACGATAAATCTAGATAAAAATGACGATTTTGTTTACAGTACAAAAAATGTGTACCTTTATTTTGCTGTAGGTTTATTTCTGAATAAGAAGACTCGTATCATCGATGTTCTTGGTGTTATTTTTTTTTTAAATAAAGCAATAAAAGTATACTAACGGGGTGCAATTCTGGGGATAAAATATTCAACATCTGAAAAAAATCAATATACAATGATTGAAGTGTTAGCGAAAATCAGTTCAATGTTGTATTTTATAATAAAATATATACTATAAAAAAAATGTTTCTTGTTGAAAAAAATCACAGGGTGGATAGATTTACAATATAAAATTATTATCACAAAATATCTAAATATAGCTATAGCCTTCCATCAAACACGAGTATGCGCACGTGGTTGTAGTAAAAAATGGTGGTTGCAATACATCTCACAGTAAACGTGTAGAACAATCTTTTTATACTAAATATACTGGAAAATAATTTATATCGATTTCGTTACTTAATCAATATTTTATTGCAATAATTTATATGAGGCTATGGGTGTTTAAACGTCACTTTTCAACAATATTTCAGTTATATATTGACATTTGAGCTACCCTTCCTGGTGCGAATATGGTGCAAGGTAGAAATACACTAGGGTATTTATGTACCCGGACATTCTACATACCGGAAAGAAAGTACGCTTACAAATACGCATCGATCACAAAATGTTTGACATGTTCACCTCGAGAAATGTAAAAAAAAATCTTTAAATATCCACTCTCACGTCCGACCACGACTACGATGTCCGACCAAATAGTTGGACTTAAGAGAGTGTTGACTCTCAAATTTGTCGGACATTTTGGGAGGAATATGTCCGACCTGAGTATGATCATTGATACACTTGGAGTGTACTGTAGAGGACGTCACAAATACTTGAGTGATGGGTCAACGACCTTTTTCAAGTCAACACCATAGATAGATAGGCCTGTCTCAACATATTATTATTGACCAGTTACCAACTAACTTTCAATTCAGTTGTGTATTTTTTTCTATATTTATTATATTTATTTCTATATTTATGATAATTTGGAAAAATCAATTTTGGGTTCAATCGGGAATTGATATATCGGGAAATATTAGTTTAAAAAACATGTCTTGAAATAAATTTGCTTATAGTATAGGCTATATTGGACTAATATCTTTCCATATCTGATTAAATCTGTTATATACAAAAGAAATAACGTTTTCGAACCCCGTAGTATTGACAATTTTAACGTTGACGGGTTCTTTTGTTTCCACTATAGAATAGCTTTGATTAATACAAAGCGATTTTAGTTTTATTTTACCAATTTCTTCTTTCGTGCCATCTCACTTTTCACATGTGCTTTTGTTGATGTGTATACGTCATCACTTTGTGTGTAAAAATGAAACACCATAAGACCACAGGTAAATATAAACAACAACGCACCAGATAACAAAAAACAGAAAATGCTATATATATATAAACCAAAAACACACGAACTTTTTTGGGATACTGTAGTTTAGTGTTATCTATTTTTACGGCAACTACAATATCAGTACTAGGAGAACTACAGATGATACCCGTTTTAATTTTTTTTAGTACCGCTAGATACAACTCAATCCATTTAATTTACTTTTAAATACTTTGTGTTCGCTGAATTGTGAAAATGATCCTTTTGATTGCATTTGTTGTATTTCTGTTATTCTATTACTAATTGTGAATCTTCCACTGAGGTCAGGTTAAATAGATCAAAATCAACCTAAAGAAGTAAAAAACAGTCTCCTAGGTTTACTGACAAGAATGACTGTTCTCATGGTATGTCTGAGAATTTGCATGACCATGCGGATACTTTTACTCAAAATAAACATAATATTTATGGTTATACAGATTCAAAAGGTTTAAAATAACATGTCAAAATATTCAACATATTCTACCAAAATTGGATGAAATCAAATATAATATTGGTAATATGAAAGATGAGTTTAAACCACATATATTAGGTATGTGTGAAACATTTTTAAATGAAGAAAAATGCAAAAAGAATTCACATGAATAGGATTTAGATAATTCTATATACAATAGAAAAGATAGAACGAACAAAAATGGGGGAGGCTGGATTGTGTATTTTCATGATCATGTATTAAAGTATGAAAGGAGAGTAAAATTAGAATCAGAAAATACTGAATCTATGTGGTTTGAAATATTTCCAAAACATCAAAAGTCCTTTTTATTGTGTTTAATATATATAGACCTCCTAACAGCAATGTGTTGTGGTATCAACATTTCGACATGAGTATGTACTTATTACTGGTGATATCAATATAGACTATTTGAAACCATTGCCAAGTAACTGGGAAACTATTTTATCAACATATGGCCTTGATCAATTAGTCCATAATCCAACTCGAGTTACCGGCAGTAAGAGCGTAACTTTAATATATCATATCTATACAAGTTGACCAGAAGAAGTCATGCAAGTACGTGTTTCTACTTACTGTCCAGGTGACCATATCCTGTCAGTTGTTCAGTAAAATATGGTAAAAGCAATAAGAATAAGAATAAGAATAAGAATAAGAATACTTTATTGACCAAATAAGGACCCACAACAAGGGGCATAGCAATTACAATGATTGACAATATGGAATATATACATACAATGTACATAATAATAACAAGGAAATATTGATAATTTCATATAATTATATAAGCCACCAGTGCAATTTGTTTGAATATAAATATAGTTTTATTTCCAGTAAAATAAACTTTTAACAACTGTGTCAGTAGTGATATTATCAATAAATAAGGAAAAAAATACATATGGATGTGGGAGGGGGTATGGTTTTTGTTTCGTTCAGAATTTTTTTTTCGGACAACACGAGAGTTAGAATAACTATTTTTTTTTGTCGCGCTAAGCGCGAAATTTTTTCCAGAATTTAACATTAGGTTACATGACAAAAACTCTGAATCAGATTATTTTTTTTTTCCTCCACCAAAATCAGAATATTTTTGCAAGTTAAATGGTCGGTCCCTAAAGGACCAAAAGGAAGGATTAATAAACATGAACTGCAATAATTATGTGAATCACTAAAAAAAATTGGCATGAACAATAGCACATCACTGATCCACCAACACATGTATCTAATTATATGCACACAGTGCTCCCCTATAATCTGACCTATGCACACATTTCTAAATAAGACAGAGAAATTTACAAAGTTCTAAAAGTATATTCTTATCCTCAGTGTTCAATAACCATACAAGTTTGTTCTTATTGTTAAGATGTTTAAAATTAATACAACTTTTTTCAATGGTATCATATAATATTTTCCTTTTTGATTCCATGCCAGGACAAGTAAAGAGATAATGTTGCTCATCTTCAACCTCATTAATGAAGCACCGTGTGCATATTCTATCGTGCCGGAGAATGCCCAGATATCTACCAGTTTCGATATATAATTTGTGAGCTAATATACGAAATCTTGACAGGTTCCTTCTGTATTCAAATTTTTTTTAATAAGTGATAAGTAATTTTCACATCTAAAATTATTTTTAAACAAATAGTAAGAGCATAGCTTCCCACTACTACTTTCTTTTTGTCTTTTTTGCCAGTCTTTAGCAAAAAAAAATTTCAATCTTTCACCATTAATCTTTGAACTATCAACATTTAATAATGAGCTTACTTTATCCAAAACAAATTTAATAGAAGAGCACCAAGATGACTTCTTTGCATTATGTAATAATTTTGATTCTATATATACATCATTTAACAATGGAAAAGTAGAACCTGTTTTTTCTAGTCTTAAATAATAGTTAAGCATACATTTGACAATATTGAAATATAATGGATGTCTACCCAGTTCTGATAACACTGCCAAATTTGTAGCTTTTTTTATGAATTCCGAGTATGTATTTGCTAAATTTTTGATGCATTTTTTCTGAATATAACTTGGAGTAAATTTGTTCCAAATCAAAAAGATCAAGACCTTTTCTAAATTTAGAGGTGAATGGATTGAAAGAACCCCATATTTCACACCCATATAACAGTATGGGTTTAATTGTATGATCAAATACATGCATACTAATATGAATATTTGGCTTTAATGATAAAAATTCTTTTGAGAATAAGAGCAAACCACGTGTTAATAAGCATATTGTAATTAGATACAGAAATTAAAAAAAAATCGATAAAGAACTATTTCTTCGGGACTTGAAAAATCAGAATTTCAATTTAGTATTACAGATCACCGACCCAGATCTAGCTCTTGATTCGTGGTATGACAAGTTCATGTATACCCTTAATAAGCATGCCCCTTTAATATCTAAAAGAGTGAGGAAAAATAAACAGCCCAAATGGCACAAAAAAGAATTTGCCGACCTACGTCAGCAAAGGGATTATTATCATGGTATAAAAGATACCGAGATTTTCAAAAATTATATAGAAACAAATTGACATCATCCATTACAACCAGTAAAGCTAATTATTTTTCTGAGGCTATTAAATCTGGTAATAATGTAGGTGAATTATGGAAACATTTAAAGGACATAAACTCAGTATCAAAATGTCATATAAAATGTACAAATATTGATGGTAAAAAATGGGATAATATAGAAGATATTTGTAATAATTTTAATAACCATTTTTCGTCAGTGGCTGAACGCATCATCACAAATTCCAACTTGAATGCGTTCACTGAAAAATTAGATAATTGGGTTAGTTCCAAGCTTTGGCTCGAAAATACATTTTCATATACTTGTATACTACCAGAAGAAGTACTTACTGAACTTTTGAAGTTGAATATTCACAAATCCAGTGGTTTGGATGGTATAAGTCCTAATATTTTGAAAATGTCAGCTACTGTTATTTACGAGTCGCTAACCCACATTTTTAACTTAGTCTTTGTACTGGAAACTTTCCTTCAAAACTTAAGCTGGCTAGAGTAACCCCACTTTATAAATCAGGAGATATTGCAGATATGAACAATTATAGACCCATATCAGTACTTCCTATCTTATCTAAGTTATTTGAAACAATAGTTTATGCACAGATTTATGAATATTTAATCAAATACAAACTGATTCATCCGAATCAATCTGGTTTCAGATCTAAGCATTCTTGTGTGACAGCTTTAGCTAAAATTGTTGATAATATTCTAAAAGAAATGGATCAAGGGAATTACACAGGGGTTTTGTTTCTTGATTTTAAAAAGGCATTTGACATGATTAATCACACTATTTTATTATCAAAGTTAAAAGTATATACACTTGATGACTTATCTTTAAATTGGTTTAGATCATATTTGTCGGAAAGATCTCAAATAGTAATTATCAATAATTATGAATCGTCTGCACAAAATATTAGACATGGAATACCACAAGGAAGCATATACTTCACTTCTTGGACCCTTGCTTTTTTTTTGGTATATAAATGATTTACCCCTTTATGTAGACCATAGTATGTCAGATTTGTATGCAGATGATACCACTATACACTTCTCGTCTAATTCCATATCTGACATTAACTTTCTTCCATTGATATATCCTCCAGAGCTGGAGGCTAAAGAGACCACAGATACAACTTCGTCCGCATCATTTTTGGACTTGTACCTCGAATTTGACGACAGTGGTCAACTCAGTACTAAAATTTATGATAAACAATTTCAAAATCGTAAATTTTCCAAATATGTGCAGCAATATACCAGCTTCTCCTGCATATGGTGTTTACATCTCGCAATTGATTCGCTATGCAAGGGCCAGTAGCAATTATTCTGATTTCCTGAAACGTCATCTGCATCTGAGAAACAGGCTACTGGACCAGGGCTATAAAAAGATTCGCCTTATTCGATCTCTTAAAAAGTTTATATTCCGATACCAAGATCTTGTCGAAATATATTCCGTCTCTGCAGAGACGATAATAAACGATGGATTTTCACATAGTGAAAATGTATAAAGATAAGGAAGTCAACAAAAATGTCAAAAATATCTTTTTTTATCAATGTGTGACGTAAGAGTGTTTTTGACATTTACTTCACTGTATTTGGTACTGCTTTGACAACTATTTTACCTATTTTGTTCCAGTATTGTTATAAATACTGTTATAGTGACAGCCGGAACCTTTGAGCCGTAATGAAAGCGGGAGGTTTGGCGCTTTAAAATCTGATTCAACCTACCATTTCTTTAGAAATGCCTGTACCAAGTCAGGGTCATTACGGTTTTCACAGTTTTCCGGTTGTTGACTGATTTTGTCTGTTTATATACTGATGAGTTTTGACTTTCCCTTTGTAAGATTGTTCGGAGTTCGGTAATTTTGTTATTACCCTTATTGAATGAAGATATGGAAAAGGTACAAGAATGGCGCACTAGTAATGATATGATTATAAATACTATGAAATCAAAATCAATGATAATGGGTTCATCTAGAAAGATACAATATCTTGTGTCTGATTTTAATATTCTTTATGACGATGTTTTATTTGAACGATGTAAAATATGAAAAAAATACTTGGAATTACTATTGATAATTGTTTGTCTTGGTGTCAGCAAATTAATAATATTGTTTCAAAGATTTCATCAAGGCTTGGATTGATGTGTCGTTTGAGAACATACTTACCTACTGAAGGCTTAATCATGTACTATAATGGATATATTCTACCACTGTTTGATTATTGTTGTACTGTATGGGCAGAAACCACAAATTTTAATCTTGAAAAACTATGTACAAAATGTAAATTACAAAAGCGTGCAGCAAGAATTATTCTTAATGCAAAATATGATACCGTATACCATCTCTTCAATTATTTAAAAAAAAACTTGGTTGGCTGTCTATTCAAAATAGATTAGAGTATCATAAAAGTGTTTTAATGTATAAATGTATAAATAATTCTGCTCCTGATTATTTGTGTAATTTATTTGATATGAATACAAATTCTAATGTTTATTCATTAAGATTATCTGCAAAGGGAAATTTGTTCGTTCCAAGACCAAATTCTAATTTTATGAAACGAACGTTTCACTACACTGGAACTATTTTATGGAATTCTTTACCTCCTAATTTAAAATTAATTCAAAATATAGATCTATTCAAAAAGAAATATACAGATTATTTAATGTCAAAACAAAATAACGAATGATTATATTCATTATACCAAGGATTTATCCTTGATTATACTCAGATTGTGATATTTTGTTGTGAATATGTATGTATTGTTTGAAATTGTATTTGCTGTATTTGATTATTATTGTTTGGAGGGTCACAGGGAAGATTAGCTTATAGTTGCTAACTGTGTTACCCTCTTGAAATAAAGTCATTACTTACTTACAGTACAGTCAGAGACATACCATGATAAATCACTATGATAGACGTATCACTTATCTTGGTGACATGGACATATCTTTTGTTCTGTTTAATATTTCTTCAAATTTAGAGTGTTACTTGCTATCACCCAAAATGCACAAGAAAGTAAGTAAATACATTGTAGATGAAACAGAGCAAAACATATATCATTATCACCAAGAAGAGTGATACTGATATCACAGTGATTTATCACGCTATCTCTCTGACTGTACTGTATATATACTTATATGACCATAACTGTTTTATATCTTCCATTAATCAGCAGAAACCTTTTTAATCAGAGGAGTGATACATACATTCATCAGTTTTTTATGTATTATATATTTATTATATATTTTGTTTTAAAACTAGAACAGTTCATTTTAGGTTATTGTATACAAACAATGTCTATATCTTCAACAAAACAATATGTCTGTGAAGTACAAAAAAAAAACAGTTGTTTTTATTTTCAGTGATCGATTTTGATACTTAAGCATAGAAAATTATTTCAGCTCTTGGAAAATTACTATAAAAAGTAACGTAATTCGCGTGAAATTTACGTTTTTCGCGGAAATAGTAGTCAGAGAATAACACCTAACACTTTCTGATAGCAGTAAAATGTAGTTTCAAGGCTTGGAACTCCAAACAACTGCCTTAAATAGATACTAAGTGTGTAAAATCGTAACTTAATTTGATTGAAAAAAAAAGATTTTCACTTGAATGTAAATTAAACTTTAATAATTTCAAAGTAAACCAACAAATACATTAATATACATCAACCCACCATTTCTTTAGAAATGCCTGTACCAAGTCAGGGTCATTACGGTTTTCACAGTTTTCCGGTTGCTGACTGATTTTGTCTGTTTATATAATTATGAGTTTTGACTTTCCCTTTGTAAGATTGTTCGGAGTTCGGTAATTTTGTTATTACCTTTATGTAATGCTAAATAAAAATTTGGAATGTTTAAGGTTTAAAGACATGTAGAAATTCCTGAATAAACACATAAAGATAATTAATTTAGTCCACTCAAGACTCAAGTTGAACGGTAACGTATTTCACATAGATCACGTAGTTCACAAAAAGGTAAGATTTCTCTCGCCTCTTATAAAAATAATGATGAAGATTCAACATCTGAATAACCTTTTCAGTAAAAATTTAATAAAGTTTCATGACAATGTTCCTTACTTTTACGCTATTCTAACATATCATGTTTAGAAATGAGAAACCCTCTATAAAAAGCTATTGTGTATCTCGGCGCGCCCCATTTGCGCTTTTTCATAGGACATTTGCGCCGAAAAAAAGCCCATTTGCGCCTCAAAGTTGCACCCTTTTGCGCCCTGACTGGTATTTTCTCCACAAGTCAAACAAAAAGTCAAGTTTCTCCTTCTCAGTTCTTGACTGTGGTGCAACATCTGAAATGTGTCTAATCTTGATGTAGTTAACAGTTTATATTTGCAAAATGGTATCCAGAAATACAAAAATAGACGAATGCGATGAATACTATTGCACATTGTAATGAGAGTGAAATGACTCTGGTCCATTGGTCGTACGTCTAGCATCAGAGGGAGGCTCTGCCCAGAGAGATGGCGGAAATCTGGACTCTTGTGTAACATAATTGTCTGTCAGACAGTCAGCAAACTTGGTACATCGTGCATCCAACGGGAGCTTAAGACATTACAGCCTCTACAAAAGTGTCCTCTATTTCTTCATGAGGTATGAACGGAATTCCAAATATCATGATAAGCCATTTTCCAATGTCACTCTCTCTATCTTTATAATCATTGCTAAGTCCCAGAGATTGTATCTTCCTCCCCCAAGATTGACCAAGGTGGAAACGACAACATTGTAGTACAGCTGATGGAAATATGTTTTCTATTAACTTCATAACAGTCTCTTCAAAATCAACATGTACAACAGAAGGAGCAAAGACTAAACCGTTTTCACTGCACAAAGGAAGTAAGCTGGAAAATGTACAACGGTATAGCTCCTCTGATTTTCCAGGCAACAATATGAACACTAAGGGAATGTAATTTCCGTTTTTATATCCATGGATTGTGTAAAGCTGTGTAAAAAATTTAGGACAATTAACATCGAAAGGTACCATTCATACACATTTCATCAACAGAACACAATCATTCCAGATTTAAACGACAAGTAAAAATAATGATTCCATTATCCAAATTGTTTATTTGAAGAAAGTTTTCAGATTTACTTGTCTCTATGGTCATGTTTGAAATAGTAGTGTGAAGGTCTTCCCGTGACTTAGGCAGTGTTGGTGTCTCTTCCGACGCTCACGATAAATAGCCTTAGAAACGTTTTTCAGATTATCTTGATGTATAAAATTTTCATCAATTGAAGTCAACTCTTTTCTTATAATTTTGGATGGTCTTGCAGTTGGGTCCTCTGTTGCTTTTCGCTTTGCATTTATTCTTAATTTCTGGCGTTCATCAGCTTCATGATTATGGACATTTTTGATATGGATGATACAGGATCTTTCTGCGTCTGTAGTCATTCTAACCTTGCATTTTTTGTTGGAACATCTCCATGAAAGTTCTCCGTTTTTCAGACTTGTATGAAAACGATACGAGTAACCATCACAAATTATAATTTTATTTCCTCTGTTTGTCTCCAATGTTTTGAATTCCATGCCAAGTTAAATGGTCAAATGTTAACGATCATCTACTTTTAAAATGCAAAACTAATTCTTGAAATGTGCTCACCCTATAATACATGTACATACAGAAAGTCGAGGCGCAAAATGGTTAGTAATAAGAGGCGCGAATGTCCTTTCACACTTTAGAAAAATAGGCGCAAATGTCATGCGCCCAATGTATGTACGTATACAAACTTGTATTTTCCATAAAGTCTAATTTTCAAATAAATAATTAAAAGAAAACACTTTCATTTTGTTTTTATCTGTCAGTGGTATATAAATGAAAAACTGACATCATCAAAATGCAGCAGTTGTTGATTTATTATAATTGGTGGACATATCCTCAAGTCAGTCAGAATTTATGTGGACTTACAAAAGCAAAAGAAGCTAATGTCAAGTTCCGCTATATGGATAATGCTCTTTCATTTACTAATTCAATTTCGTGACAATGGTGATTGCATATACCCCTGGGCATTGAGGTTGAACTAACGGATGTCATAGATACAGGCATGTCTACTTCATACTATGATCAGCATGTAGCGATTGACAGTGAGTGAGGGCCAATTCAGATAGCAACTTTACAAGTAAAGAGATGATATCAATTTTCTCATTATCAACATTTAGCAGTAACATCCCTCCCGAGTACCTGCACATGAAACATATACCTCCCAGTTGATACGAGATTCCAGAGCTTGTGATGCCTATCAGGATTTCCGCGATAGGGTGTTGCTGCTTACAAGGAAGCCACTGAACAAAGATTTCCTAATTGTAAAGATTAAGTCATTCCTCAGAAAGTTTTATTATTGAACTCTGAGTTCACCCCCGGTTTTTAGTGGGGTTCGTGTTACTCGATCTTTAGTTTTATATGTATGTTTTGTTGATCGGTGTTTGTTCTTTTGTACCTTTTCTTTTGGCCATTGTGTTGTCTGTTCTCCTTCGATAGACGGATTCTGATTGACCCTTTGGTATCTTCAAACTCTCCTTAACGAACGTCTGCATCATAGATAACCACGAATATTGACTTGGCAACGAATATGACTTATGGACAGATTTGCTTAGTGAGATTAGCCTTGCTTAATCTTGTGGACTATTGTTGATCTATTTGGCTATTTATGTTGTCCATTGCATGATCTGTCTTATGTTCTACGGCTTCTGATTCCCACTGTGGCATCTTCAAGCTGTTTTGGAAATATGATATCATAGAATATCTGATATCTAATTGTTCCAAGTTCAAATATATAGGCAGTACTACATGTATGTAATCTGACATTGGTATACAAATATCAAGGTAGTATTACATTGCCTGATACAAATTGACCTCTATACCAGAGAGTTGAATATCAGCAGAATGAGACCACAATTTGTTAGGCAGCAAACCATAATCAGAAAGGCTGCAACAAAATAATCGGCAGTATAACATTGTTTGAAACTGACCCACAGCATATATTGCAGTACACTAGGGTGCTTACTTGGGAGATAGATCTCAAATGAAAGAAGCAATTCATTTCATAAAAGTTAATATAATAATAATTTTGTTCTTGGTTGTTTAAATACATGTATACGAAATTGGTAAAATTGTGATGTTGTCTTATATGTGGTATCAATGGACCTTTTTATCTGAGAAGGTAAAATTACAAAAATGTCTCTTATGCGCGAATATTGTGACATTATTTCGTCGTTGTGTAAAGGGTTATCCGTATAGCATTTTCTCTGTTAAAATATTCGTCAGGAAAGACATCCAAGGATGGGCTTTGTCCTGTAAGAAATGTAGAAAAAGATAAACAATAAACCAAAACAAATTTTGGTTACCATATCAACAATATTCCCAAGTAGACAACAATTGTATAACAGTTAATAACAAGAAACTATAACATAAACGGAAGAAATGTCAAGAAAGATAACCCATGGTGATATAATCTAAAGACTTGCGCACGTCCAATAAACAATGATTTAACTATTATTGCTTGTGTCATAATAATATGTCTACTTTTACCATGTTTGTAACTAGATTAACACGACGGGTGTAACTAGTGGAGCAGGAACTGCCTACCCTTCCGGAGCACCTGAGTTCACCCACGGTTTTTAGTGGGATTCGTCTTACTCGATCTTTAGTTGTATGTGTATGTTTTGTAGATCGTTGTTTGTCCTTTTGTCCTTTTTCTTTTGGCCATTGCGTTGTCTGTTCTTCTTCGATATACGGATTCTGATTGTCCCTTTGGTATCTTCAAACTCTTCTTAATCTTTATAGGTCAAAGATGATGTAAGTTACATATTATAATTTTTTTCAATTGCTTCCAACGAGACAACATGGGTAATAGAGGAAACAATATGAAAGTTAAGTTTGTGGGTACATTTTAATGTTTTGTATATATGAAGTGGTTCTTGCAGTGCTTGGCGTGGAATGAGAAGATGAAATTGTGATTCTGGACTATAATTCTACATCAGAATGTATTTTACAATATCTTTCCAATTGAACAACACAACATTTGGTTATTTGTAAGTGGCGTTCTCTTGCCCACCAGAGCGGCTGGTCAATATCTGGTACCAATTTTGAACTATTTTGTCATCAGAACAACGAGAGGAGTAGTATTAAGACATAGCATAGAATCAGAGGGAGAGGTCGAGCTCTGCAACCAATCGATCTATTATATTTACATAGAGGAAATATTGTCATCTTTTTACTAATGTAATTGCAAGTGGCCTGTATTAATTTTGTCGACCTCGTGTTTGCCTTTACCTAAGGCCAATTTATTCCGTATATCTGTCTATTTAGTTTGTGCCATGATCTTTTATCTTTTATTAGACAGCGATTTACATTTGGCATACCTTTACTTTGTTATCAGTGTGATAACATGATGCAGGAGGATCAAATTTCCCCATATCTTTGATTCCCTTCGTAATAGATAGGACATCTAGATTAACTACAGCAACATTACCAACATTTAACTCAGTTTTATCAATGTAAACCATATGTACGGGGAGACAACTCTCTAGGATAAAAAGTACACATTAAAATGGCTGAATTTCATAATAAGAAATGACTATATTCAAGACATTCAACAGCTGCCATAATTTTATGCTGTGACAGAAAATAACAAAACTCGTATACATTTTCACAAGAAAAGTTTGAAGATACCAAACGGTGGAAATACCAGGTTACTTTGTAAAAGTCATATGAACTGAGAACAAGGGACATGAAACCTTATTTGTATGAGGTATACAACAGTTACATTTACGGTAGACCGAGGCATCATTGGCATATTCCATGACCTTGTGTCTGTAAATACATACGTTACTGTTTAACTTACCGAAACTGTTACTTTATTCGACTCATTACTTGATGATTGTATTTTTATATACAGTTATTTTTATATTTGTTCTATATTATATGGAGTTAACTGTCGATAATGGTCTTGGCTAAAGCTGCCTAGTAGTAAAGTGGAAGTCATCAATTCCAGAAATTTGGACTTTAACATTAGTAAAAAGACGTATGGTACTAATAGAACATGCTTAACTTTCAGGAACAACCGAGTTCTGCAATGGGTTTTAGTAGTTGCCCACTGTTCAGTTTTCAGTCTTGTGTGTTTTGGACCGTTGTGTCTCTTTTTGTCACTTTTCCATTGGGCACTGTCTGCTTTTCTACTTACGGCTCTTGATCACCCATTTGCTATTTTGCGTTTAAAATATACAAATATTTCATACTGTTTTATATTTGTTTACATGTATTTTATTTACCTTACCATACTACAGATAATACTAGTGTCATACCTTTTATAATTGTTCCTCGTACGTTGGTTAATACTTCTGACACCTGCATTCTGTATGTATCAGTCCTGACGTTACCCCCCACGGTGGCACTTGTCTCCAATATAGAAGAATCTAAAGACAAGGAAGGAAAGAATAATACATTTTACATTAGCTCACACGTATTGAAACGTAATCATCAATCTGACCTAAAATGAAAATTTATTATGAAATGTATCCATGACCAATTACTACATGTATCTATTGATTAACTATGGTGCAAAGATATTCAACGTATGCAATCGTTACTGTCGATGTCGATGATATCATGAATTCAAAATTAACCACACTATAATATATCTTAATAAAATCTTCTCTACTTTGAACATGTTAAATTCAAAGATAAAAATCGTTTATACGACTGTATTAATTTGAATATACCGGTCAAAATGTGGGAAAATACAACAAAACAAGCCTGACAGTCACAACTGGAATAAGAAATCCTTAGAATGCTTACCAACAGTAGCGCAGGTTTTAGACGTGTTTACATGTTCTCAAGGGTAAATGTATATAGATATTTCTTTTGATGAAATATCTACTGAACACAAACCTTTCACACATTGTTTTGTCATGTTTTGGTCGACTGTAGATTTTTCACATTGCCCATCATGTATGTAATATTGAATATTCTGCAAAAAGAAATGATTTCCGTCATATATGCTGTAATATCATGTTGCAAATATGCAAAGATGGAGAGTATTTTTCAATAGTTGAATTAGGAAGTTTAACATACATACGTTTTTTTTTAATCAATATTAACATTTTATTTTCTATAGCATCTAGTCAAGATGGAGCTTGCCGTTAGCTTTCTTGGAAAATAAACATCAGAACAATTTTAGGTTGTGCCGAGTACATGTCCTCCCAAAGGTTGTGGGATTTATCAAAAACACAACAAAAATAGGATTAAAATAAATGCCTCGTATTGAAATAATAAGACGCCATCGACAGGTAAGGAAAAACACAGAAAACTTGAAGCAGCTACTAATGAGCGACACCATGTTCGGAATAGCTGTTCATGGTCCGTTTCCATGGAGATAGTTTTATGCCATCTGGTCTACTCCGTTAACTTGTGGCAATCAACACATTCTAATCCCAACGCCAACTTGATGATTGTCCGCCTGGAAGCTTGTTTTCGTAATTAAACTGAAATACTGTACACCTGACAATCAATTTGCTGTTTCTTCTTTCCTACAGTACTTTAGAGATGTAATGCAATCGTTAGTGGTTATAGTATATTTCTGTACAAGACCCACAAAGGTGCACAAAATAAATCGAATGTCAAGACCTATACCGCATATATATCCGTTGTGCTTAGAATGCACATTTTCAGCTTAGCTAAGTAAATGAAGTTTAAACATTATGATAATATCAATATTATATTTCCTCACCTTTTTATAATCCACTATATAGGTTGATAGGTATGGTAAATAACCAGGAGTCTGTGGACTAGAGATCGTACCATTTACACTGTAGAACACTCGTGAGTTAGTATAGTCGTATGATACAGCCACACTTCCGTTGTAATATAAACACGCCGTCAGTAACACATGTAAAACCTTCTCATAGTCCAGATACATACGACCCTCCCATTGGTCGGGAGCGCAACAAATTAGAGCAAAGGCACCGCCTACCACCAGACAGCAAATTGTTAAACGTAAAACAATACCATATATCATATTGAGGTTAATCTGTGTACTAATCACTGGTAAATATTGAGACCTTTTACATCAATCGTCGCGTTATCATCATTATTATTTATTTGATAGGGCGACATGTTGTGTTATATCAATATGTAATCTTACAATACATGTGTATGGCATGTATGATACAAATCATATTGTATTTAACACACAGTTATAAATGGTACCTTATTGAATTTTAATACTACCGAGGTACATATGTAATTATATATATATATATATATGTAATGTAAGCGTCGGAAGTTGACTTTGAAAGTTTCGAAAACTTCTGTCAGAATATTGAAAATTATTGAGATATATGCAATTTTGTTTTGTTTAGCTCCAGCAATTTTCAATGTAATCCCAACAAATTATAATCATTGTTTGCGACGTCGCACGAATTTGGCCACGTGTTAAGATTGATTCAACTGTATATTCATGTTAAATACAATAGTAGCTTTATTTTGTGCTAACATTGGTTTATAAATGTGCTGAAAATCATGCACATTCTTATCTATTAATTCCAGAGGCGTAGCTACCGTAAGACACTTTAGGCACGTGCCTACACATAATATGTTTATTGATGAAAAATAACAAACAACGCATTACATATTTTAATTATGTCTGTTTTATGTTTATTGTACTGATGACAAGCTTCCACAAGTTGAAAGATAAACATTTGCAATGAGTACTGTGACCATAACTAACTCTTTGAAATTGACAGTTCATTTTATCTTCGAAGGCTTTGTCTTGACATAAAATAAAACACAATTTGTTTTTCACACGCTTTTTAACATCTATGATCTGAATCTAGAAATGAATCGATACATTTACTAGTTTGTCATTGACTGTCAAAAGAACTGTTGTCGGGCTATTGGCTTGCAGTGTTAAAATGTCTGGCTCTAAACCTAAGCTTAAAGTTAGAACTTTGGATGAAATGTTTAAAAAGATAAGCTCCACACATTAACAGATCAGACAACTAATTCAATCTTTGATTCTTTTCGTACGAATATTGGCGACAGACAAGCGTTTCTTGATGAAGTTTCTAGGTGGAAAACACGCTGGAATATGGTTGATGGGCAAACACCACAAACATTACTGGAGACACTCAATGTCACAAATCAAGACTTGTACCCTAATATTTATGCATTTTTTACAGTATTAATAACAATGATAGTGTCTTCGGCGTCTAGCGAGCGTTCATTTAGTGCGATGCGCCGCGTAAAAAACTGTCTTAATTAGAGCTACAATGGGTGATGAGAGATTATCAAATTTATCCTTGTTACACATCCACAGAACAGGAAATCTAAGCGTCGAACATGTTATCAACAAATTTGAAGTGAGAAAAAACAGACGTCTGGACTTTATCTAATTACCAGTCCGTGTTGCTGGACATGATGGCTGGATGTGCTTACATGAACTCTGAAACATTATTCTTTGAATGTTTCCAGGAATGTTTCTTTCATACATTTTGCATTTATGATAATCTTCGCTATAGATTCATTGCTTTGTGATGCTGAATTTTTGTAACTTAAAATTATTCTGAAAAGCGGTGATAAAATAAGAATAGATTTCATGTCTTTTATATGTTCAGATTTCGCCATTTGTACATCTATTTACGCTTAAAATCTGCCCTGGACCAGACCCCTCGCCGCAAGTTGTGCCTACATTTCATTTTATCCCTAGCTACACCCCTGAATTCCATTGTTTAGCTATGACTACAAGGTAAACAGACATTATCTTACGACAGACAATCAAGACATACATGTATGCTCAAGATCAAATATAGAAATGTCGGGCATACATCGAACACTGACTATGATATATTATGGATACATTGTTTGGTGAATTCGATTGATTAAAGCGATCAATATAAACGAAGATGATCTAGATGAAATGTATTGTAGCAGTATTCACAATTCGATGTGGAAACTCAAACAAAAGAAGGTGCAACAATTATTCCATATTTTGTCATACAATGTAGAAGTTCGTGACACATTGTAAATGCTACAGTTATAAATGCAAGTCATATATTAGATAGGATCTACTTGTACCTGGTAAAAGCTCCAGATAAAAGCTCGCATACCTGATATATTACGTATATTTAGGACAATCATATCTAGAAATAATTAGTGAGCGATATCGCACACGGTCTTTTATACCAATTTATAAACAATTACAATATACTTTCAAGTGAAAATGTGTGATTCGAGGATTACATATAGATGTGTTCTTTTCTATTTACTCGTTTTATAGATTAGCCATTTAATAGGGGAAACATCAGCTTTAAATATTTCAACTGGGCGAATCGTAACTATCCGCTGTGGCAGCCACTTCTAGTCAAGTATCGTACTAGAGAGTAACAATTCTGGTCTTTGCTGAGTTTTAACAGGAGGAATAATGCATGTTTCATGAATGTCTCAAGTGTGGGTTATACATGTCTTGAGTAATAGCTACCTTTTCGTTTACTATTTTATACATCATATCAAGTCAAGCATCTTTACTCCTGTCTTCAATACTGTCTGCTGATGATGAACCCAGTAGCCCCACGTTGGACTATTTCGAGTTGACTGATTTTGCCTCATTTTGAGGAGGCACAGACAGAACAAGCATCGATTGTCTAATTAGAGATTCGTAGTCTTGTTCTTTTAAGGCTTAGACGTAAAAAGTCAAGCGTTATATTGACTTTCGCGGAGACAATATTTTTCCACCTTAAACGAATAGTGGATTTCATTGGCGAGTATGAAATGGAGGTGTCTTCAAATAGTCGTATGTTGGAGCTTAGACCGACTAGTATCGTCTATATAATACATAATTTCTAGACATTTACTTCAAATTTGACAATAACGGTCAACTTTCTATCAGACTTTATAACCAAAGAGACACCTTCATTATAAATATTCCACACACTTATAATAATATACAAAGCCATGTATGGAGCTTATATTGCACATTGTATTTTCATAGAACTAATATTAAATATATGACAACTTCAGTATCATGAAGAATACATATAGTATGCATGAATTTCAATACAATAACGCTGATCAACCAGTTATATGTGATAGTTCACATTTAATGAAATATGTAATACACTTGCATGGCCGTCAAATGTTACTCGGAGATGAGATTTGGGCCATATAAACGATGTTCGATTCGTCTTTTCATCAATTTGTTTATAAAGAGCTATGTCTTACTTGTGCTGGTTGCCTTATTGCGTATAATGGCGTCATACACGACTTTAATATATGAGTAACATTGCGGATGTCTTACAAGAAGCTGGAACTGCCCACCCTTCTCGGGCACCTGCGTTCACACACGGGTTGTAATGAGGTTCATGTTGATAAATGTTTTAGTTTGTTGTTTTATGGTGTTACTGTGTGTATGTTTTTGTTTGTCTTTGTCGTGTGTCTTGTGTACCAAATGTTGCCAGTGTCTCTAGATTGTCCACTATTGATTTTCCCCTTTCGTTTTTCTCTAATGTTTATTTACAGAGGTAAACGCACGTTGTCCTGGTAAACACGCAAACGAGCATTTATTGGAGTAGACATTAATACACCATGTACTATAGTTATTGGAGTAGACATTAATACACCATGTACTATAATTATTGGAGTAGACATTAATACATCATGTACTATAATTATTGGAGTAGACATTAATACACCATGTACTATAATTATTGGAGTAGACATTAATACACCATGTACTATAATTATTGGAGTAGACATTAATACATCATGTACTATAATTATTGGAGTAGACATTAATACACCATGTACTATAATTATTGGAGTAGACATTAATACACCATGTACTATAATTATTGGAGTAGACATTAATACACCATGTACTATAATTATTGGAGTAGACATTAATACACCATGTACTATAATTATTGGAGTAGACATTAATACACCATGTACTATAATTATTGGAGTAGACATTAATACACCATGTACTATATTTATTGGAGTAGACATTAATACACCATGTACTATAATTATTGGAGTAGACATTAATACACCATGTACTATAATTATTGGAGTAGACATTAATACACCATGTACTATAATTATTGGAGTAGACATTAATACACCATGTACTATAATTATTGGAGTAGACATTAATACACCATGTACTATAATTATTGGAGTAGACATTAATACACCATGTACTATAATTATTGGAGTAGACATTAATACACCATGTACTATATTTATTGGAGTAGACATTAATACACCATGTACTATAATTATTGGAGTAGACATTAATACACCATGTACTATAATTATTGGAGTAGACATTAATACACCATGTACTATAATTATTGGAGTAGACATTAATACACCATGTACTATAATTATTGGAGTAGACATTAATACACCATGTACTATATTTATTGGAGTAGACATTAATACACCATGTACTATAATTATTGGAGTAGACATTAATACACCATGTACTATAATTATTGGAGTAGACATTAATACACCATGTACTATAATTATTGGAGTAGACATTAATACACCATGTACTATAATTATTGGAGTAGGCATTAATACACCATGTACTATAATTATTGGAGTAGACATTAATACACCATGTACTATAATTATTGGAGTAGGCATTAATACACCATGTACTATATTTATTGGAGTAGACATTAATACACCATGTACTATATTTATTGGAGTAGACATTAATACACCATGTACTATAATTATTGGAGTAGACATTAATACACCATGTACTATAATTATTGGAGTAGACATTAATACACCATGTACTATAATTATTGGAGTAGACATTAATACACCATGTACTATAATTATTGGAGTAGACATTAATACACCATGTACTATATTTATTGGAGTAGACATTAATACACCATGTACTATAATTATTGGAGTAGACATTAATACACCATGTACTATATTTATTGGAGTAGACATTAATACACCATGTACTATAATTATTCGCAACGAAATTACAATTACCATGTTATCATTGCTTTTATTGACATGCCGTTAAGAATATCAAAATCAAAAGTCAAAATCTGATATCTCTAATGTCTAAATAGACTGTTGTTGTCAATAATAGGTTTTACACTTTGCACAGCACAGTCCATCGTCATATTGTTGCTCACATCCTGTACAAGGAACACCCGGGTAACCTCTTAAACGACAGTTCTTTGGACGGTTACATCCTATGGCTAAAATGGAGAGCACAATTTCTTTATTTTGAAAATATTAAATGCAACATTAGTGACTGCTGTGCGTTTATAAGCAAATGGCTGAGTGAATTGTTGTTGTGTGACACCAAGTGAACAACTAAAATTCAAGATTAGGGTTCACCTTGTTTACAATAACTATACCTGACAAGTATATGTGTTTACCCACATGTGTAAAATACCATTTTACAATGTGGAAATGTTTGGATCAATGTAACTAGTTTAACACCGCCACATTTTATTAAAGTGTCTGTGCCAATCCAGGAAAGTGATCGATCATCTATATGTGTGGCAGAATATCGATTTTGCCTCTGTTGAATTTGGAAATGTTCTTGCAGTCTGGTATTATTTTTCTTATTAAGCATACAGTCTATAATGTATATTATTTGCATAGGCACTGCATAATTATGGAAGAGAGTTTCATCACCCCCTAATGAAAGAAAATAATAAGAGAAAACAATCATAGGAAATGAATGATTTTAGCTATTTTACTTACCACTGTATTTCACTGAAAGAAAACAAAGATCAAAAGATTAACTTCTACTTCTGACATAGCTGATCATGTCAGAGATAAATGAAAAGCTATAAAACATTATAATAGTTTATGGAATACAGAATGTTAGAAATAACCGTCTTGGAGAGTTCTATTGATGTACACATAGCCATGGTCTGCAAGTAGCCAGTATAAATCGGCGATTGTGCAGTGGAAACGTTTCGTTGTTTAGCTGCGTCTTGCAAGATGAAACTGCAAATAGTTAGGATAATATTTTATGTGAGTGTTTTTGTGTATATCTAGAGTCTAATTTAAGAATAGATAATATTCAATTTATTTAATCCTTACACTGCTAGTTTTAAATACTACTCTAGATTTACGTTTTGCAACATATCAACTCATGACATTTGTCTTGATTTTCTGGAGAGACCTCTTTATTAGCTTTACTACCATTCTCTTCAGAATATTTTGTCCAAATAAAGTATGTTTTATTATTTGATAAACGAGGAACATATACGTGATACTATGTCAATAGATGTATTTCATAAACATGGAAAATAAAACGAATGACTGAATGGACAGATGAATGATTCAATACTCACGTTTGTTAATTTCGTGTTCTAAAATGAAAAGAAACGTGTTATATATATCAATATAAATTATTAACAATTATTAGGTAAATAAATTAATTCTTTTATATTTTATAGTCTCGGCTTTAGCCAGTTGCAATATAAATGTAGACGTAAAAAGACACAGGCATACATTAAATGTCATGTTAGTTAATTCTAACTAATAGTATATTGTTCAATGAGGAAAAGTTCATACATCGTCAATAAAATACTGTTATATAAAGCAAAAGTAGTAAGATCATACATAACAAACAATTTAGGAAAGGTAAAATTAACAACTCAGAAATAAATTACAAATCTGGAAACAAATGACTAATATGACACTGAAGCCTTATTTGCATAAACTAATTGTTAATGATTTATTGAATAGACTAGTAAAACTTATAAATAACATACTATTTCTATGTTACTCGTGATATATTTATGAGTTGTAATGGGTATTATATTAACACTGCGCATAAAAAAACTGAATATTTGTTTTAAAAACCTAAGAAGGTATTTATCTAGTAACTAACCATGTGAAGTGTTGTGAAGAATTTATGTAATACGTACTTTATTATTAAGTCATCGAAACACAATGTTCATTTTAAAATCATACGAAAAAAATGCATTTTAGTGAAATGTTTTTTTTTGTCTGGATAAGCCAACAGTTTGTTTATATTTTACTATACCGTATTTAATCAAATGCCATACTTACTGCTGATCACAACATTTGTAGCTGTAAAGAACAAAACAATTAATCAGAAACATCATTAGACAAAATTATTATTACATCTTAATACCCGTACATATAAATATTGTTAATATATTGCGGAACACATTGATTTATTTAGTCCACAATTTAAGATCCACGAATAAACCTTCACCTTGGGATATACAAAGAACCCCACCCAGCTTCTCTACGTCGAGGTACAACATATCAAAGAGAGATATCTTTATATTAAAATGTCTACAGGTCCTAGTGAGTAGTAGCATCTTGTTAGGAATGGTCGTTTGTTGTTCGTGGAAATGCACACTTTTCCGATCCAACCCAGGATATCCTTTTACATCAAGGTATGTCATAATGTATGCAATGATAAACAAATAACCAGATATTTTACCCCGAGTCCTATGTTTGGTTCGTCTTTACTCCCATTTGTTTTGTAGAGGGTTCATGTTCTATTTGTTATTTGTATTTATTTACGCATACTGATGTCCGCCACAATTTCCATTCCACATAATGGATGCCACTAGTGGGGCAGGAGTTGCTTGATTACATTTAACCTCTACGGAATATTTGTGTCACAAACAACCTCGGATACACTCCGTTTGTCGAAATCGCAATCCTTGCTTTCTTCATGAGACTTATTATCGAGTTTGTACGAAGAGTAACACGACGAGTGCCACTAATTGAACAGGAACTGCCTACTGTTCCGTGGTACCTGGGTTAACCTATGGATTTTTAGCTAAGTATTTTTTTTTTTGCTTAATATTTAGTGTCTATGTGTAGATTATCGTTTGGCCTTTTGTGCTCTGAAACATCGGTTTTTATCTTGCAATTACACGCATCAAGTCAAACCAACAGATATTATATGTTATGTAGACAAAAAGAAATTCATATATATTTATGGTAAAAACGTTCGAGAACAGGTTTCTAGACCGGTGTAATTGTTCACATTCTTAAATCTATACAAATGTCGCACTGGGTCGATACCTCTGCTGGTGGACTATTAGTCCCCGAGGGTATCATCCGCCCAGTAGTCAGTGCTTCGGCACTGATATGATTTAATAGATACATGTGTTATTGAAATTTACAGTTTCTAAATAATGAAAGTATATTAAAACTAAGGTTCTCCTCCTGCAGGAATAGGTGACCTTAGACGATTTTGGCGATCCTTTTTATGCTCTTTGGTTTACTTGCTCGCAAATTTTTTTAATTATGTGGCTTTTCAACTTTTCGATTTTGAACGTCCCTGATGAAGGTTATTCCAGAAACGCGTTGTGCGCACTAATTTTGATATTTACGTTTTATCGCTATTTGTACTCTGAAATCACTAGATTTACTGATTAAATGTTGTACTAACGCCGTTCAGTGTGTCCATACATGATGCTAAATGCAATGAATCGTACTCGAAAGTTATATGTACCTGATTTTTGTGGTTGTATTTATGGGGGTGGGGAGGGGTGGGGGTGGTCGTTAAAGTTTTCCTTTTATTGTTGGACTTGTACACTTTCCTCATACATAACTGCTATTATATACTTGTTTGTCATCTAAGGATCATTGAACACTTACCAATGTATAAAGCAGGTTTTGTTAAGAAGCCATAACAGACATCACAGATCGAAGGATTTAAATGAAATTTACCTGAAATAATGTACATGGTATAAAGTATTGACAAGTTCCAACCTAATATACAAGTTGATATGTAAAGCACAGATTTGAACTGAAACAATATGGACGAGCAAGCATTCAACATCAAAACAGACAAATGTCAACATCGACTGTCATACAATAATTTTCAAAAGAATAAAACTGAATTTAAAGACACATTAAGACAAATATTGAATTTCATGTCTATCATCCAAATCAGTGGACATTGTCATTTGCTAGCTTAGAATCTACCTAATATTGTTATCCATGGATGAGTAAATGGAGATAGAGTCTATGAGATGTTAAAAGGAGCAAAATGTACATAACGTTGTCGACATATCGATCAGATTTATAGTTGTAACATTTCAAGCATAATGAGATTTATGCAAAATTATATAAAATTGGATACAGTGATAACCAATCATGGTATACAATGTATTCCACCTGAAGGTTCACATTTTCAAGTCAGAAACGAGGCTTCAGTTGTCTCATCTCACGTTATTGAACACATTACTCAGTTAAATATCAAATGTTTATGTTCAATTTGACAATGGCTGCCATTGGAAAAAACAGGTAGTTTATTAAAAAAAAAAAACAAATACGATATTCGAATAATGCTAAGACAAATGCAATGTTTTTCAAATATTCGATGGAAATGGTTTGGTTTCGCAATGGCTTCACATTGTGACGCAACGTATTGAGCATTGTGTCATCTAAAGAAAGGTCATGTGAGGTGAGATACACGAATCACACATTGAATATGACATATATGTTCAATCATGTGAGGAAACAAATGAAAAATGACAATGCTGTTTCGTATGTTTTGTATGTTTGGTTTATAATCTTAGCCAGGGTAGGGTTGTATACATTATTAACGACTGTGAAATGTAGAACAATAATAAAAGCGCTTTTCGTTTACTTTAATGTATGTCTACGTGTAATGTTGGATAGTCACGTATGTTTATTTATATCCATATCATTTCTTACTAACAAACGTTATCAAAACAATATCAGCAACTAAAACAAAATATTTGTGTGTTACAGTGTGGATTAGTTAAAACGATACTTACGCCATGGTGTTTGGTAAGGAAATGAAATATCAGCGTTATTGTCAAAGAAGGTATCTTTGAAACACATGTACTTGTTGGTATTGCGATAACTAAACATAAAACATAAAAACAAATTATAACACTTCACGACGAGTACCACTACCAGGGCAGGAACTGCCTACCCCTCCGGTGCACATGAGTTCCCCCCTCCGGTTTTTAGTGGGGTTCGTGTTGCTCGATCTTTAGTTTTATGTGTATGTTTTGTAGATCGTTGTTTGTCCTTTGTACCTTTTTCTTTTGGCCATTGTGTTGTCTGTTCTTCTTCGATATACGGAGTCTGATTACCCCTTTGTTATCTTCAAACTCTTCATATAATAATGAAGGTATGCATAATTTCATAACTTCTGTTTTGATGTTCTTATAAGTTTGAATGTTTTTTACCATCGAACGTAGGTGACTTAGTCGACCTTGGCTGTCCTGTATAGACCATTCCAGTTACTTGCTCTCAGAGTAAATTATTTGGCTTTCTTCCAATCTTCTGAGTGTGCTTTATGGAGGTTATACTGGAAACGCGTCGTGCGCACTTAATTAGATATCTACGTGTTCATTCAGGTAAATTCATGACAGGAACAAATTAAAAAAACAATTCACCATGAGGTGACACTGTGATGGACTTATGAGTAGTATTGTAGAATGTAGCATGTAAAAAAGAATAATCATTAGTTCCAGACAATTTTAGTCTTGCCACGGGACAACTAAGACCAATGAGCGTCATTTCCCCACCTACGAGAACTTCATTTCGTGTGTGAATGTTTTTTATTTCGTAACACACAAGTGGCTCACACCTCCTTCAGAGCGATGCTACCCTGTAGCGGAGACACGATCACCACGAGTTTAATTCGACCTGTTGAGGAGCAGTACTGACAATGTATTTATTTTTAATTCTGTCAAAAACATTCGAAAATCAGAAAATACCAAGATATGATCAAAAACCATAAATCAATATAAACAGGAAACCCATAAGTGATCCACAATCAAAGTGCATATATTAAACAGTCGCAATCAAATGAGACGGTCGAGGTAAAATCTTTGGTCATCTGCGATTCAATAGATAAAGATGTCAGTACACAAATAAACAAACGCTTCAGATAAACTTTGGTGTAAACTTATTCTATTGTTCACAACAACAAATGGATAAGACACAATTTTTGACGTTTCTCTGCGAATTCGGAATGATATCATAATTTCATAATATCAGAATTCCCTTACCAAGTATTAAAGTTAGTATTCGTTATTCATTATACAGTAATATTTACCGAATAACTAGAAATGGACCAGATCTCACGATACAATCCAATTTCTGTACTCCGTAAGGTGACGTTGCTGTAAATGAAGAAGAATCTCCACAGCGAAATTTATTCGTTGTTCCAGCAGAAAGAGAATGAAATGTTCTGTCTTGCCACTTACAGGTAAAACTACATTGTCCGTACACTGAAAATTAGAATGGTATCAGACAATGCATAAATACCTTTATACTAAATTCTGAGCATGTGCTATTTGTAAAGGTCGTTGGAGAGCTAAATACCACGCCACCGGAACAGTTCCAAATTTCAATTTTAGAAATGCCTGTATCAAGTCAGGGTCATTACGGTTTTCACAGTTTTCCGGTTGTTGACTGATTTTGTCTGTTTATATGCTTGAGTTTTGACTTTGTCTTTGTAAGATTGCTCGGAGTTCGATAATTTTGTTATTATCCTTATTTAAAAAACATAGAAATAGAGGAACATACGATACTCTGGACACATGTGCAGGATATAACCTAGCTTTGTGAGACAAACCCCTTCTTTTAGTGAAAAAATTAAAATGTTTTCCATATGCGAGTATTATACCGAATATAACCCAAATAATCCAGTCGTTATATATTCCGAATCTCTACAATCAATACATTAACATATGAGTTGATTGTCGGTAGAGGGCGCAGTAATCATTCGACTAACACTGAATCTTACATATAATTGGGTGAGAAGTGTTGTTGTGAAAAACGTTGAGTCACAATCTACACCTTTAAATATAAGCTATGTGTTCTTCGTAACGCAAACATTCCCATACTTACTTTTTGTATGAGCATACATACTTCGGATAAGCAATACTATTCGGAAAGTGGAACACTATACAGTAATATATATACATGTGTATATTTATTTAGAAAGCTACCCCTTTATAACGGGGGCAACCTCTACCGGGGTAGTAGAAGTTGCGTCTAAAAGTACACATTCAATATAAAATAATGCAATATTTACATAGCATGATTAAGCAACAATAAATACATAAAATAGAAGAATACTGTATTGCTATTCATAAAATTCATAAAAGAGCCTTTCTCAATAAAAATATGATATACATAAAAACAATTCTTTATTTTTTTTTAAGTTCATCATTTACATTTTGCATTGAAATTAATATCAGTATAAATACATTCAAAATATGACAGTTTGCTAAAAAAAAAACAAATGTAAACTATTATTCATAAATGAGCTTTTCTCAATAAAAATATGATATGCATAAAAATGTTTCTTTTTCTTCTTAAAAAAAAAATGTTATTTTTTAAAGTTCATCATTTACATCTTGCATTAAAATTAATATCAATTAATTAAAGGTAATAACAAAATTACCGAACTCCGAACAATCTTACAAAGGGAAAGTCAAAACTCATAATTATATAAACAGACAAAATCAGTCAACAACCGGAAAACTGTGAAAACCGTAATGACCCTGACTTGGTACAGGCATTTCTAAAGAAATGGTGGGTTGAATCAGATTTTAAGGCGCCAAACCTCCCGCTCTCATTACGGTTCAAAGGTTCCGCTGTCACTGTAACAGTATTTAAATACAGGAACGAAATAGGTAAAATAGTTTTCAAAGCAGTACCATATTCGGTGACGTAAATGTCAAAAATATTTTTACGTCACACATTGACAAAAAAATTCTTGACATTTTTGACTTCTTTATCTTTATACATTTTCACTATATGAAAATGCATCGCTTATAATTTTTTCTGCAGAGACGGAATATATTTCGACAAGATATTGGTATCGGAATATAAACTTTTTAAGAGATCGAATAAGGCGAATCTTTTTATAGCCTTGGTCCAGTAGCCTGTTTCTCAGATGAAGATGACGTTTCAGGAAATCAGAATAATTGCTACTGGCCCTTGCATAGCGAATCAATTGCGAGATGTAAACACCATATGCAGGAGAAGCTGGTATATTGCTGCACATGTTTGGAAAATTTATGATTTAAAATTGAAGTCGTCCCGCTTATCATAAATTTTAGTACTGAGTTGACCACTGTCGTCAAATTCGAGGTACAAGTCCAAAAATGATGCGGATACTTCCAGCTCTGGAGGATATATCAATATAAGTACATTCAAAATATAACAGTTTGTTAAAAATTAAGAGAACAGCAACATAATTATACAGTCAATCATTGATGGAGATAATTTGTAAAAAAATAATATGTACTGGTCTCTTGTATAAACCAGATTCTTCAAGTATTTCTTGACTTTTAGATCCAAAATATTACCTATATTTTCATTAAAATAAAAGCCATGTTCTCCAATAAGCAGTTGAATTTTATTAATTGACGGCAATCCAATAAAATCAATGGGTAGATCATTACTAGATAGGGTGTCGGTGATCTCAGAGAAAAAAATCGACTCTTAGGTTTTCAAAAGCTGGACATTCAAACATAAAATGATTTGTGGTCTCTATATCATTGCTGTCACATAATTGACAGAGACCATTTTGCCTTAAACGCATGCGATGTAAAACATCATTTATTGGTAAACAGTTAGTTCTTGCCAGAAGCTTAAGTCTTGATATCTCGAAGTCTTCAATATTTTTTAGATATTTTTGTGTTTCTCAACTTACAAAAAATGTCTTATTTGTCACTAAAGTAGTTTTTGTTTCGATTATTTCACGCTCCTTAATTTTATTATTCATTCCAAAGAACCTATTGAACGTATTTATGTTAGAATTTCCTTCAATGAAATGGTCAAGGCCTACATCTTCAAACAACGTACGAATATATGAAAAATAAGGCCATTCAATATTTTGTGTTTTAAACCGTTCATGAAAAACTGCTTTACTTAGCCTATTGTTTAATATTTTAGAAAATCTTAAGAAAAAGGAGACCTTTTGTCTATTTAGAAAGGCATTGATTGGTTCCCATCCTAGTTCCGCAAGTAAAGCACATTTCGGAATGTTCATTTTAGTGCAAATAGTAATTTTGGCTGCTTGATATTGAAGACTTTCTAATAAATCTTTTTGCGCTGGTGATGAAGGAAACCATACTGAGCAGCCATGTGCTGCTGTAGGGCGTAGTACTGAATTCCACAATGCACTACCAAATTCAATACGATTGAAATTACCATGTTTACCTAAAACTCTTATCATACCATTTAACCTGATATCTATATTATCCTTAATGTGGTTGCCAATATGTTGAGTGGGTTTAAGAGAACGAGAGAAATAAACCCCAAGGTATTTGTATTCATTTGTTTCTTCAATATACGTATCCCCTGGTACCCATTTATTAGATTTACCAATACGTTTTCCTACTACTAATACTTTGATTTATTTGGATTAAATTTTAAGTTTTATTTCGTGGCAAATAAAGAGGCAATATTAAGCATTGTTTGCAGATCCGACTCGAATTCGGCCATTAGGGCGACGTCGTCTGCATACAATAACGCGTTTATTATTTGGGAAGCAATAGGAACACCGATATTATGTTCAGAGAGCATATCAGTGAGGTCTTTCATCATAACAGAGAAAAGTGATGGGGACAAGATACATCCTTGTTTTACACCATTATCTTGGTTAAACCATTCTGATTCAAGGTCTCCAAGGACAACTTTATAGCTGACAGTACTGTACAGTTCTTTTAGTAAACGCCACACTTTCCCCTGAACCCCATTTTTCCAAAGAAGGTAAAATAGACCCTCTCTCCATACTCTGTCAAACGCTTTCGACAAATCTAAGAAAGCTATGTACGTTTTTAATTTGGATGATTTACGTAATGCACACATACCATTGAGTGTGAATAAATGATCTTCTATACGTCTGTCTTTTCTAAAGGCTCCCTGACTTTCTCCAAGAATATTATATTTTCTTCTAAAACTTTTGAGTATACTTTATACACATTTGAAATGAGAGTTATACCTCGATAGTTATCAATATCGTGCACAGATCCCGATTAATGGATAGGTACAATAATATCCCTCTGCCAATCTAAAGGTATTGTTTCAAGGTCTTTCACGGCAATGAAATGGTCCGCGAGAGAGGAGAGCATTATATCGCCGCCATATTTCAGGAATTCATTCGGAATACCATCTGATCCTACCACCTTTCCTTATTGTAATTTTTTCAATATTTTTTCTATAGAGGGCCTTTTCACTTTTTGCGTCGGAACTTTATTGTTTTTAATATTATCTAAAAATCTTTTAACCTTTGCTTGGTGTCTATGACTTACTAAATTATCTTTGCCTATGTCGCTAAAGTGTTTCGCAAGACATTTTTCAATTTTACCTTTGTTTTCAATAAGAGTTGTTTTATCAACTGGGTCTATGAATTGTGATGGATTACTTCTACTTTTCCAAAAATCTTTACTGTTATTTTTTGAGGTGACGCATTTATTATTAAAATTTTTCAATCTATCTGCGCTTATTTTATTTTGACTAGCATTTTGTACCTCTTGCTTTCGGTTTTTGTACGATTCACTCAGTAATTTACCTAATTCACTGTCATGTTGTCTAGTGTTATCATGCATGCATACGTTTCAGGCGGCTCGCTGCTTTTCTCGACTAAATTAAACCATCAAGTTCTTTATTCCAAAAATGTTTATAATTGTTATCTTTCTTTTTCATTCCTATTGCATTAGTAGCTGCTTTATTTATATTTGTCTTCCATGTTTCCCACATAATATTTATATCGTTACTATTTACTGGAAGCTTGTTTCTACTTAACTCTTCGTTTAGACATTTTTGAAAATCTTCCCAGTTGGTATTATTTTGTAATCCCCATTTCATATGATTTTCCTTATCATTAATTTTTGGTGTTTTGCTACCTCCCTTACTATGTATAATTTCAATACTAATGATCACATGATCACTGTTCAGGTCATATTTACCTTCTTCGTCAATGAATACCTATTCAACTTTGTGGATTAATTCATTTCACATAAGAATGTAGTCGATTGCCGATCTTTGGTTATTTAAAATTCGAGCATAGAAACCGTTGCAGCCTTCAAGAGTACTCACGACAGATAGTTCGTTCGCGTCAATAAACCGTAATAGTCGATCACCGTTATATGAACACTGCTTTTTGAGTATCGTTTTAGACGTCAAGGGACATTTATCGGTACATTTTCTGTTAAAATTGCCCATAAGAATGATATTGAATCCCAGACTGTTAAAGTACCGTATTTTTCTAAAAGTTCATAATATAGTGCATCTGTTAGGAAAATATGTAACCCCTATTGCCGTTTTAGTGTTGTTTATTCTAACAAGGGACCATAATCTTTCAAAAGAATCATCCCTACTGCCGTGTAAATTATCGTCCAGGACTGATATCTCGCGAGATACGCAAAGTCCGATCCCGCCTCTAGTCTTTTTTCCTTTTCTACATTTCCCTATCTATAAATAGTCTTTATCTAGATTTGATGGGGGGTCATCATTGTAAAGAAAGGATTCAGCAACGCCATAAATTTATATATTTTCAGATATAAGATATTGATTTAAGTCATGGACTTTACTTGAAAGCCCCCTTATCAGGGGGTCGAACCTATTTGGTTGGAGAAGGGGTTATTTTGGTTGGAGACCAACAAGATGGCGGAAGAAACGTCAAATTTCCACACCGGTAAGTGCATTCTCTGCTATTGTCGGTGTTTCATTGAAATGTGTGCTTTAATACCATAGCGTTTCGGCAACTTGATTATCAGTTATATGACAATGTGTGTTTGCTTTAGGACATCGGTTTGCGCGAAGAAAAAAAGCTATTGACATAAAACCGACCGGCGAAACACGATATTGTTTGTCATGGGTACATAAAAGGACCATTTCTGTACATTTTACAGATATAATGTTAGGTTTTTCGTGTCATATATGTTCACTGCTATATTCTAATTAAATTTAAATGCTCAATTATTGTATTTAAGCCTAAAATAACGGCACTGATTGCATAGGCAGTTGTAAATCCACCTACCATACGATCATGGCCACGACGGCCCTTCATCTACATATTGAAACCGACAATGGAGGGAAGGGGGGGGGGGGGGGGGGGGGAGGTCTTTTATGACAAAAGAGATTACTTTAATTTTCCGTGAACTTTCAATTTATATGTAGCAACATTTCAGCAGCACATTCATAATATGGAGTATATAACACTCACTTGATCTGATATTCCAGAACTTTTGGTTCCTATCAATATAGAGAGTTGTTGCTAACAAGGAAGCTTGCTTAAGTTAACATTATCAGTCCGCAAGTTTTATGGCCGCCATCATTACGTAGTTAATCGTTACGAAGTATCTGTGTCACAAATGACCACGGGTATGTTCCATTTGTCGCAATCACAATTCGATCATTTTCCTATTCATGTCTTACCACAGGGTTTGCAAGCAACGTTTGAATGGGGTTCGTATGATTGTGTTGTTAGATCTTTAGTATTCTGTGTAGTGTTTTGTTGTTCGTTGTTTGTTCTTTTTGTTTTGGCTATTTTATAGTTGTCCTTCTTCGATGATTGATGGCTTCTGATTACCCCTTTGGTATGACTATGCTTTTCTTATAGCCATTTTAAAATTTAATGAGAGGTAGCCATAGTTTATGAAAACGGTACCTGTAAAAATAAGTTTGCAGTTATCTTGCTTACTTACATAAACGTATATATCGAATTCAGGACGTACGGTGCTTTTCTGGAATAACTTTCATCAGGTGTTCATAATCAAAAGATTGGAAATCCAGATAATTCAAAACTCTTTGGAAGCAAGTAAATCAAAGGTCCTAAACGGAATAAACTTTAAAAAAAAATTTGCACACCTAAATCGTCCTTGCTTGGGGCAATTATGTATGACATATACTAGTAAAAACAAAGGGGAGACAACAATACTTGTACAGATCAATGTTACAAATATAACAGATCGGTGAATCATGGGTGAACTTTGACAAGAGACGAATGAATGATGGTGGATGATTTTTTGATGAATTAATATTGACTTAATATTGATAGGAAAGAATAGCTAATTAGTGTGATGGATGAACAGTTAAGTACTGCGTTTAGTTTGTTTATTATACAAACAATTTGGAACTCGTTTTAGTGGGACCTGGTGACGATCACAATCTTCCGCGATGGCTTATGGTTTACTGGCTATAGTTACAGAAATTACAATAAAACAGGTTTCCTTTGCTAAAATATAGACAATCTGCTAGTTTTAGGATGAGACGATTCCAGATTCCATAAAAATCATTGACTTAGCACAAGCTCATTTATATCCAGAATATCTTGAAGTTGTAAAAAGTCTTAATACAAACTGCAATCTCGAACGTGTTGTGAATTATAAACTCAATACTTAGGAGCAGTTGATATAATATGAGACAGGCACAACCTGTTTAAGGGCGAAGTCTATATCCAACATTTGGCTGTCTTAAAAGAGAGGCAGGAGAGGCGAATGGCATGCCTCCTAAAATTGAATAACTAGAAGAAATGTTTCCATAGTACACGTATGCCTCCGCCTAACAGGAAGTTGATGCCTAAAGGGGGGATAAAAAACGATGTGGGAGGAAAGGTTTCTGAAGGGGCCTAGGGGGTTATTGAATGTGCCTATGCATGTATGTTGCAATGTCTGAAAATCGTTTTCTGAGGTTTTTACCATATAGAACTTTTCGAGTTTCTCATAGCATGAAGTGTCAAAACATGATGGGGCGACCATTTGTTTTTGAGAGGGGGGCTTGAAATATTTTTTGTCACAATGTGAGTGTGCAAGATAAAGGGTAAGAACAGGTTCAGCAGATATCAAGTAGGTCCACTGAATGTATTTTTGCAGGACCTAGAATCGACCTAATGGCAACAAAATATTTATTCTATATAGTTAAGGGTTTTGGGCTTAAAAAAAGGAGAATGAGGGTCAAACGAAAATGCAATCATTTTAAATGCAATCAAGGTTTTTTAAGCAAAGCTGCTTGCCATAAAAAGAAAAAAACTTACCTGTCATCAGGGAATAATAAAACTTGCTGTCATGCTTGTCTTGTCAGAATCATTTCATGTTTTTGAATCGCGGATAGCATGTACAGAGACGTGCCAAAAGTATTCGGTCACTGTAATTTTTTACTATATATTTCATATGAAACCACAAGTTTTGAAAACATTATTTCAAAGTCAATTCTTGTTCGATTTTGATGAAATTTTTACCAACAGAAGCGAGAACGTACGTAGTTTTCTGTGATTATTTTGAAAAAAAATTTGGGGAGCACAGATTGTAAATGTTCATGATTTAAACACAAATTTAAATTATTTGTCTTCAAATGTACTATCATTGTATTGTATTTTTGACGTTCAAAATTTAGTTTTGTGTTTAAATCGTGAACTCAAAAAAATGATATATTATAAATTTATGCCAAAATTACAGTGTAAAACTACATTTAATTCTGTTTTTGTTGATAAAAAAATCATCAAAATCGAATAATGTTTTTAAAAAATGTGGTTTACATGAAATATATAGTAAAAAATCTCAGTGACCGAATACTTTTGGCACGTCTCTGTAAATGTGACAGATTCCCTAGCCGAAGACGAAGGCGAGCTGCTCTTTCTATTTGACACCAAGTATTCAGAGAGGAGAATCATCCTTTCAGGAGAAATGCATGGACTCCGGTGAAAAGATAATTGGCTATGAATACAATAGTCACGTGACTAAAATTCGTATAGTCTATAGTTAAAAGGGCTTCGCCCTTTATTACTATCAAATGTGGAAAATGTGTAATGGCAAAACTAAAAGTTTATCAGTTAAGGTAAAAGTCATGGAATTATACGGCGGAAGCTGTTTTTGTTGTTGTTTTTAATTTTTGTTTATCTCAAGTTCTTTGTGGTGTATCAGGCATAGGTGACCTTAGCCGATTTTTGCTCTCCTGCTTAGGCCTTTTGGACTATGTGCTCCCAATACATATAAAATGATTTGGCTTTCGAACCTTTCGTCTTTGAGCATACCTGATGAAGGTTATTCCAGAAACGCGTCGTGCGCACTAAGTTTGATATCTACGTTTTTCTTAGTAAAATTTTGTTAGCAAAGATTGGATTATTAATTGACAGAGTATTATCAATACCATATCATATCATATACCTGAATGTGAGATTAAAGTCTTTAGTAATATGTAATGATTTTGTCTTCGATAAGTTCGTATACGAAAAGGAGTAATCATAAGCCATAAATGAAAGGACATACAACATAAAGGTCAAAAGAACAAACAAAGCCAAACACTCCACAGAAAACTAAAGATTGAGAAAGAAACAAGAATCCCACTAAAGTCGGTGTGAACTCGAGTGTTCTGTCAGGATAAGCAGGTATTCCTTAATTAGTGGCACTCGTCGGCATACTGTCTCGTAGGAGTAAATAGACAGATCTACAAGCGGTGGGGCACATTATGTTCCCATGGACATGTAGATTATTTGTTGAAAAATGCACTTGTAGTATTCGAAAAACAAGTTATCGATACATGATAAGAAACTAGTGTCGTGACAAAGTAGGTTAATTCGTAATTCAAGACTATAAGGCTTCAATGCTGTTGAATATTTTTAATATAAAATTTGAATACTTTCTTTTTAAGGGTTTTAAATTCTCACGAAGAATGGTAGTGTAAGTATAGAAAAGTGTTTGGATATTTGAAATGTTCGGAAAAAGAGCAATAGTTAAACTTACCGAAGATCATTGAGGTTTTTTATTATACACATTTGATTCATGATATTACTTAGGCTGATATCTAACTTATGACAGTCCTGTTACATGTATATTTACTCTTGGGTTAAAAAAGGCCTAATATTTAGGTATTGATATATACCAAAATTCGGTGGCTACCGTAATATTTTCGTTGTTATACGGAAATCGTTAAAAAAGGGTTAATTCTAGTTTAAGATGTACGAATAGAAAAGCAAAAATCTTCTGAAACAAGAAGAACATTAAGTATGAAACTCGTATAATGTCATTTTGATTATTCTGTTCCTTCTGGTATATGGGTATATCTCAAGCTTTGAAAAACAAAGTAGAACTGGCACAAAAGAAAATAGTTTGTTTTATTAAAAGTATTTGCCCAAGAATAAGCATAAAGCAAACGGAACTATCAAGTTTATGATTTTTAGAAAAGCTTAGTATTAATCACGCTCGCAAGATTTTCAATAATGCACGTCCCTCTTATTTGAAAAATAATGCTATAAAAATTGACGAACGTCACCAACACAATGCAATATCAAGTCGTTTTAACTATGTAATGCCTAAATTCATGTCTGATTCTATCATTTCTATCAGTTTAGGAAAGAAGGGAAATGTCACTTGAAATATAACAGTGAGGAATGGGAAATATGTATCATTTCAAATAAATAGAAATTAGCTTAAAGATTCGTTAATCTTTCTTGATATTTAAGTAATTCCACATTCCATCTCGTTATTGAATGACCTTAAATACCCACTTAAGCTATTATTTGTAAAGATCCCCATTGGAAATTCTATTCTATTACCTGTGCGATCATGAAAATCGGGGGTAGGAACATTATAATTTTCTATTTCAGCTATGGAGCAGAAGACGTTATATAAGATATTAGCTGTTTCCTCACTATGTATTACGTACTCACCAGAGTGCATTTTTGGCAATGGAGGGATGTTTGGGGAATGGTTACAGTTCCCCATTAATTTTTTTTTACCAATTTCCAGTATGATTTTAGATTTGATTTAACATATTTATCTAACATATCATTAGTATTGATGAACAATTGCTCTCTTGCATACTTTATCATATTATTAACTTTGTTGCGTGAGTTATCCTTGGTGGACATTTATCCACATTTAATTAAGTGGTATACACATTTCATTGAATAATTAAATTTTAAGTTCTATTTGTAGATGATATAGAAATTTTTAACCACTTGTGTGGATTGATTATATATTTATAACCAAAATATATTTTACCGTTACCTTTTTACCTTTAGCATATTATTTTCTGTTTTTTTTTCTCTCTCATGTTTTTATAATGTCTATAAACCGCGAGAATGTTGGGTGATTTTTTAAACGCCAATTGTCCCGACTTTCTCTCTATAAATGAGTCTTAGTAAGTTGTGCATGTTTTACAAAGGGAAATTAATATAAAAGACTGATCTTACCTAAACATGCTGTAGATAACATATACAAAATGTATGACATCAGCCGTAAATGATACTTATATTTCATCTTAGGTTCGTAACTATAAGTAATGCGGTATTAGATAGTTTGGATATTATTATATCATCAACAAATGATTATTCACATAAACATGTAATATAGCGCTCCAATCGTTTAACCTATTAATTTACAGAATAAAAAAAAAAAAAAAAAAAAAAAAAAATTATTGTCAAGTTATATTGGATGACAAAACATTAAAGTTATTGATCTCTATTTCATTTTTCTATTTCATTTATATATATTTACACCTTCACCGTTGGCAATGTTAGACAGTCCGTTTTGCATTTGAAAGGCTAAGGTTTGTTTCACTTGTATGACATTAACGTGATGGAATGGAATGAAATGGAAACATGCTGAAGAGGTGAATGAATTATAATGACAAACACGTATTAAGTAAGAGATAACTAGTTAAGTTTATTGATTTTCGTATTTCGTAATAAATTAATTATTATCTTACGTTTAACGTAATCTTAATACGTTCTTAGTTCCGTGTTGTGATGTCCGTTACGATTTCCGCATGATAACGATGGCCGGTGGGTCCTTACAACGTACCAAGACCCCCTCTCCCGGTTGTTTATTTTATTTAATATTGCGGTGTCCTATGACTATGCGGGTTATATTGCGGGTGTCTTGTAAGAAGCATGAACTGCTTACGCTTCGCAAGCACATGCGTCAACCCCGGTGTTTAGGTGAGGTCAATGTTGCTCGTCATTTTAGCTTTCTGTGTTATGTGCTTTTTTTGTCTTGTTTGTCTTGGCGGGGGAGGGGAAGGGAGTGTTTTACGCACATCTACAGAAAGAAAACCTCTAATAGTTTAGATAGTTTCATATTTTAACAACTACGAATTCATGATATATAGCATAATAGGCACCTCGTTTTAGGTGCTTAAGAAAATCTCAAATTATTTGGCTTTATCCACCCATGACATGATTATGTTTGAATTTAAAGTGCACAACTAAGTAGTTATCCACGAAGATAAATGCATTAGTAAGACTAATAACTTATATAGATATGTTTTATTTACTTTCACCTTTTGTTTTAAACAATCTAAAAATTTGCACATTAACCTGTATTATTGATGGAGGAAAGAAGGAATTTACCCAATGAAGATAGTATAGCGTTATCTCTCTTTATATGTATTTATGTTCGTCCAATGTCTGGTATTGCTAAATGTATTTTATGTGTTACAGGAAGTTAATTCCTAGTTAATAAATAATGCACCCTTGATTAATTTCTTCTATTATGGGCAAATGAAGGTTTTCAACTTCAATAACGTGAACATAGATTTTTGCGAATAATAATTCAGCAAGCATGAATAAAAGATGGAATAATAATTGAATATATGTTCATGTGCAAAACATTTGGTTAAAAATGCAATTGAAATTTCAGGGAACGTGTTACGAAAATAGTTTGATAGTTGGCTTATGCTTCACAAGGATAATCAGTCTGTCGGAGTGGATATGCATATTTCCTGCGTGGGTACCATGTGGTCGTGCCGAGGTACACGTCTTTACAATATTCCATTATTATACGTGTTAATGTCAAACTGACTATCATGGAAAAATACTTATTTTTGGGGACAAATCGCGTGATTGTCTCTCTCTCTATAAATTAGCTTTTGCAAGTTATATTGTAAAGATAGGGGAGAATTAATATAAAATATATGTAATGTTAGTTAACCATATACAAAATGTATGACGGTAGCTATATGTGGTAATGGTTCATCGCTGTATACTTTAGTTCTTAGATATAACAAATATAGCACAATGCTGTGATTTTATATTTGTATATTGACAAATTCTAATCATTAACTATAAACGAGACAATTAATATCGCTTCTTAATTTATAAAGCTATTTTACCGGGTTTTCAAACTATAACGAGTGATCAAAAATAAATCAAAGATATTTGTTTTATCTATTTTATTGTCATGTATATCTTCTAGATTGATAATGACATACTACTGCTCGTTTTATATTACACCGAAGGAGTTTAGTATTTAGGAAAGCAGACATATTTGTTCATTTGAAGACGAACGTGATAAATTAGAGAATGCAAAAATGTCCAGATGCTTTAGATTTGTTGTGTAAGACTTTGTTCCTTTGATTTGTGTTACCTTTCTGTACTGGCTGTCTTTTTCCTTGTTAAAATATGTTACTAAAGTACCCAATATTCATCTCATTTGACAATGAAGATAATAATTATACTTTAGCTAATTACGAATTTCATTACTATAAATATATAAAGAATGACCAAATAGCACAGTAACTCACGAATACATTAGTTGGTCATATGTGACATATTTTTGATTTTGAAATTCGTCAATTATTTATTTTTGTATTTAGTATATACATAAAAGATGTTTCGATTCGAATTTAAAATAAAGTGAGATTAAATACACCATATTACGTGTATTGTAATGGTATACTATATAATGTGTATCGTTTCAAAACGGTCAAACGGACATAAGAGTAAAACATACAGAAAAGTAGATCCGACAACGAATTGCTACGAAATATACCGAGAGTGAAAATAAAAACGATATTTCACTTAAAGTATCGTTTTTATTTAACTCGGAAAACCCTGTAATTCACAGCTAACTATATAGTAAATGCTGTTAATCTGTCTGTTTCAATAAAGATATATACATATGTTGCTACCTATTTCTCTTTCAAAGCATTATCATGCTGTTGTTAAATTCTAAAAACAGATTTGATTAGTAATGAAATCATCTCCAATGGACCTAAATTCACGGAACCATGACATATCGAAGTTAATGTAGCAATTTTATTTTTATAGCTGCCGGTTTTAAATTATTACTTACATTAACAGATTGAATTTACGATCATTACGAGAGAGGTACAGATATATGGACCGTCACACTGCAACGATGTTAATGTTTAGTTTATGATATTTGTATTTATTTACGCATACTGGTGTTCAACACGATTCCCATATCATATGATGTTCGCACCGTTTAATAGTAACACAATAGCCGTCACTAGTGGAGCAGGAACGGTTTCAGTGTGGTTCGTGTTGCTCAACCATTTGTATTCTGCGTTGCGTTTTGGACATCATTGTTTGTTCTTTTGTCCTTTTTTTTGGCCATTCGATTTACAACCTCTGATTACTCTTTTGATACTTTCAAACCAGTCTTACACCACACAGTCCCTCCTCTGATCAACATCAGAAAAAAAAGGTAACGTTTTTGTTTGGTTCAAATATCCCGTCCGACGTCATCAGTATTACTGAGATAAGATAACAATTGTCACACACAATAATTAAAAAAATTCAATTCTAGGCGACATTGTATAAAACTAATTCAACATAGACAGAACGACAACAGTGAAATAAATAGCTTCAGGAAACACGATCTCCCAACAAAAGTTGAGCTACCAATTGTCAAGCAAAGGAACTTAACCCAATTAGATGCAAACACCATCATATAACAAGATGTAACCGCACCTCAAAAGATCATAGACAAATGTCTTCAGGTACTTTATATCATAACCATGTAATTCAATAAGCGTTCAAAGTGGGATAGGAAAGACAAAGGACATTCAACTATAAAATAAACATGTTAGGATATTGAATTCGATGTTTCTTTCATTATCAAATAAATGTTCAGCATACGCAAAAGCAAAACATTATTTTGTTGAAATAACATCACCAGCTTTATCGATAAAAATGTATTAAATAAATTAAGAAAAGTGTCACATTGAACAGAACAAGCAAGAAGACTCAGTTATCTTTACTTTATCTAATAGACTCCGCTGTTGTTCTTCAATCTATTAAAGTGCTGACGAACAATATATATTTACTTTGAGAAGTTGCGCAATATTTCTTAAAGATTGCATTACATTTGAAGAAAAAAATAAAAATGTCTATTTAAGCATCGATGTAAAACTATTGTAGAGCGATACTAACCAATCAGGGATGTCCATTTCCGCTGTTCTATATAACTTGACATGTTATATTATACAATATGTAAAAGATCAAGGTTACGAAGGTAATGATAGATCATCAGAAAACATGCAGATGTGCTAATATAGCTATTAAACTTACTGGAATTGTACGTATACAACGTATAAACTTCAACATTTAAAACCGGACAAAGTAAGAACGTAAAACCTCATGAAGGTTAGTATTAAAATGGAAAACCAATATCACATTCTCTGAACAATTCTAAAATCCAATAGAAAAATCGCAGAAAGAGGTAAAATCGATACCCCTAACGAAGTTCGGTTCGTCTTTACCTCCAGTTCTTTGTGTTTTGTTTGCGCATAGTCGTATGCACCACACATTATGTTGTGTTTTTGTTTTGTTCTTTTCGTATTGTGTACCCAATGTTACCAGTTTCGCTGGATTGTCCATCTTTGATTGCACCTTCGATAATCTCTAACGTTTATATAGGAATACATGACCACTAACCTTTCCTATCTTAGTACAAGTACGTTAATAACAAGTGACGGGGTTAAACTAATTTAATGACATTTCAATATTGATCACATTTTTTCGTTGCAATGTGGCCCTCGTTATCAGTCAAGATAAAATATGTACAAAAATAATGTTACCCTTGTTAAAATCTGCAACAAACTGACGAATTCGACCAGTTGTAATGGCTATCGTAAATTATATTTGGTTCAATATGTTTTGGTCGACTATGGTTTTATGACTAAAAATATAAACCGTTTTGTTTTTCAAAACCTGTATGGTTTATATGTTGATATTCTTTTGACTTTAAGTAAACCTGATAGAGGGTATTCACCAAATACCCGTGCTTATTGATTTAGATATATACATATTTATTGAATTATACATACGAAGGAATTCTGAAATTTTATGTAGATAATACGAAAATGTGTTATTGTATAGAATTTACGTGACTTGCTAATGTGCGAAAAAAAAAACCCAGAGTCAAATAGAGAAGAAATAGTCGAGTAACAATTAGACTAGGATACAAAAACAACAATAGTCCATAATGCAAAGAGTATTCTAAAGGTGACGAAGAAAACATACTGAAAGTAGTACAGGCACTTAACATGCAATTAAAATATCTTAATAAAAAAGGATATGGATGTAAATGAACACGAGAAAATGTCCAACATTACACAAATTAAAGTACAGAACCAGTTCTTCATTGCTGTTCTACATTTCACAGTCACATTAGCGTCTTCAACATACCCTAAAATGAGCGTCATACGGCCCCATATCATGCAGTTGAACGTCACTCTCTACCTGTCGATAACGGATACATCTGGGCTTTGTTGTCGTTCTGGTGTATCTGATTTGGTGTATACAATGATAAAGCAAAATACGGGCACAGTAATCCTACAAATATCGTCATCATTGTGCTTAACATCACATTGCGAAGTTTCGAATACAGACCAGAAGAGCAACTGGTCTCCCGTGAGGTAAAAAGTGAAATAGACAGCTTAATACAGTTTGAAGTGGGCTGACTAATTGGAAGGACTCTCTATATGTTTTAGAAAATGTCATCTATAAAATTGAAAAATGAAAGAGTGGGGAAATTAAACACTCTATCACGCACAATACTTCCTCAACTGTAATCATATATATTGTATAGGATGACAGAGACACCGGACGCTAACCTTTAGAATAAACATCTGAGGAAATTGAATTTGATGTTTTGTTGATATTAAAAAATGAACATACGTAAGATATTATTTTTACTGAAATGAAATTACCAGTTTTATTGATACAATTACGGAAAATAATTTAAGAAAATGCCAAGTGAAACGTGACAAACAAGGAAAGTGGTTATTTTATATTTTCTCCACTTTATTGAAAAGTTAATATGGAATGTAGATGTACTTTGAAACATGTTACAATTGTAAAACTGTTATTTGTGGTATTTATGGTGAACAATAGAAGGTCAATTACATTGTATTACCACTCAATGACGTTCCTCTCCTCTGTTATATAACTTGACATGTCATTTTACTGCAATACAGAATATAAAATTAAGAAGAGTGTGAAAATACCAAAGGGAGGCAATCAGAATCCGTATATCGAAGAAGAACAGACGACACAACGGCCAAAAGAGAAAGTACAAAAGGACAAACAACGATCTACAAAACATACACATAAAGCTAAAGATCGAATAACACGAGCCCCATTAAAAATCAGGGTGAACTCAGGTGGTCCGGAAGGGTAAGCAATTCCTTCTCCACTAGTGGCACCCGTCGTGTTAATATAGTTACAAGCTTGGCGATAAGTAATGAATGAGGAAAGAAGCGGGAAGTGTATTCGACAAGTGGAACATATCCATGGTCATTTGTGACACAGATATTCCATAATGGTCAACCAAGTCATGGTGGCAACCGTTAAACCTTTTTTTCATTAGTTTTTAATTGCATTGTTGTGATGGCGTAGTTAGATATTTTGTTCGGTTAACATTTAAGATAAATTCAATGTTTACCCGATTTAACACAAACAGCTGAGGAGACCGTAGCCGACTTGTGCTAAACGTTTAGGTACTTTGGTTTACCTGCTCCTCAAAACCTTTAAATTATATAGGTTTCCAATCTTTGGACTTTGAGCCAACGTAATGAAGGTTATTTAAGAAACGCGTCGTGAGGACTAAGTTAGATATTTATGTTTTTACTGTTCATTCAGGCAGGGATTGTATCGAATGGTTTCTATTTTCTGATACATATAGATCTATTTAATGTTCACTGACTTGTCTCTGTTTTGTTTTCAATTCCCTGTACAACATCTTCAGTGGCTATTGGTTTCTATGGAACCAAATTGTTCATTTTTGTCCAATCAACACAACTAAATGGTTTGAAGTGGAACATGTTCATTGCCTCAGCAAACACGGATGTTAACTTTACGAACAGTAGACGGATTTGTGAAAACTTTTCCAAGACTTCGAATTTTAATTGCGAATATTGTGTTTCACTTTGAAAAAAAATATTGATTCGTAGATTGTTGTTGTGTGTGCATAATTGCAGCTACATACATGACTTGAAGGAACTTTCAGATATTAAATCCATACACAGAAAAAATATAGACGTATGTTTTTCATGTCATATAAATGGGAAGATTTTTGATATTTCCCCCACAACGTGCTACACGTGTCCACTGCAAAGAAGGTCGTATTTCAAAAGAATTTAATGAAGTGTACAACAAGCAAGAAGCAGATTATTTTCCAATCCATGGCCATACATATTGGGGCATGGTATGCATATGACTCCTCCCACACAAACAACGGACACTCCTTGCGTTAGACCGGTACTCCACGGTGAGGAAACTATGTGATATTTCTTCACAAAGAGGTTTTAGTCATTTGTAAGATTGACAAACGTGATGATTCAGATAAATTAATTGATAATACGTTGAAAAAATTTGAACCTACAAAAGGGTAAACAGAAGCCGCAGTTCGAAGTAGGACACACAATGTAATGACAAAGAGACTATGATCGACAAAAGACTACATGTTAGTGGCACTTGACGTTTTTCTCATGGTCAAAAACGTCGATGATGAATCATGAAAGAGGAAAGGTAATATCAATACAAATGAAATATATTCGTGGACGTCGTACACTCATATATTCTGCAAAGGTGAATTTCAGCTCAATTCAAAGTGTTTTATTGCTCAAATAGTAAAATTAAAAACGGAATTGGATAAAAGACAACGTCTATATAAATCATTTTCCTTACAAGTTGGATAGAATGATAACAGTAATAAATCACTACACAATAATAAAGCAAACTTATGTTGTACTGAGTTATTAGAATATAACTATAAATAAGAAGATGTCTGTATTGTATACAAATTACATTTTTAGTTTATTAAGAGTCATTTTGTTAATCAAGACTGCGACCTGAAATCTGATGACGTAACATTTACCACTAGGAATGCTTCGTTCAGTCTTCCTTAATTGCAGAAACCCTCTATCAAGAAATCTTGATACAGTGTAGGAAGCACATGGTCTGTAATGTCGTATCAACCGAGAACTATGTATTCCATATGTATGTGCTGCTGGAATATGGATACATTCAGATAGAAAGTTCACAATAGGAAACTTAAAAAAATCTGTCGTAAGGTTTCGTTCATAACTGTCACAGTTCGAGGAATAGGTCAATGTATGGAACAGACATGGCAGCATGTGCATATGATGTGTTCTTAAATAATATGTGCATCAATGATGAATAAATGAAATTTAGCGTACGAATAAGGAAGTATTTGAATGGTAAGTTACCAACAAAAGGTAACATATGTTAAAACTGCATCCGATTTGTATCTATGTTATACGTTTATAATTCATAGGGCAGTAGAAAACTATAACACTGACAATGAAATTTCTAGTGGTAACAATCTGCTCTACCACCCTCTCAGCTATGTGTTATTTGTTTTATTAAACTGAATGTTCTTTTCTCCTGCTTTCATTTTTTTTATGTCTTTGATGTCCTGACTTTCAATTGCTTTTGTCTTTAAATGTGTTAAGCTGTGATATCGATGATGTGTAATGAATAAGATTACATACATTTTTTGTATTTGTTAATATTTTTCTGCTATTTTGGTATATGTTTTATACAGATGGGTGTTCTTAAATGAAAAGTGAGCAATTTAATAAACTTACTATTCCCCTAATATCTAGTTAATAAGTTAAAAATATAGGCATATATTCTCCTAACTAATTTTACCTTATACATCTCAAGGATCATTCGCTGCGGACGACTTTAGGTGTTACAGAAATTGTATTCTATGGAGCCCAAGTTGTTTATTTTTGTCCAATCATCATCATGCCCCTGAAAATTGTCAACAAATAAATACTAGTAGTAAGAATTGAATCATGTTCCTTTTCCCAGGAAATATGGGTCTTTGGCATGATCGGACCTGGACTCAAACCGACGATCTATCACACATGAGGAGAACACTATCAGAAAAGACGAATGCACTGGATTATAGTGATTTTGTGATATACAAATGTAAAATTCAGTGTGTACGGCGTTTCTGGAATAACCTTCATCATGTACTCTCGAATAATCTAACTGTCTTTGGGAACAAGTAAAGTGGATAACAAAAATCGGCTAGACCACTGATGCCCGACATAAGATACGTTGTTACATGAAGACAATTTATAGCATTATGTCGGAAATATATTGTTCCAGAAATGTATCGAATGACCTGAACTTTTCAGCTAATCGTCTAGTCAAAATGTCATAACCATCTAATAAATTGAGAACGTCTGCATAGAAAAACTGAAATCATTACAAAGGACATTGGCTAGACACGAGATAAGACATACATACTTAGAAGTAGAATTAAATTGGACAATGTAGAATATATTATATATACGTGGGCTAAGCATAGATAGCTCTATGTTGAAGATCCAACTAAGCATATAAGACAATTATTGAAATGTTAATGTCAATCAAAGAAAGGAAAACAAGCGAAGGATGTTCTCAGTAATGGTTAATGAGGTAATCCTTCTTGGAGATAATATGATACAATACGTTGTAGTAAGATAGGACGTAAACAGTTTTGATAGACGAAGTATTTACTCCTCGATTGATCTGATAATTTCTGTTCTATATATACAGTATACAGTACAATAATGGTATATCCACTATTTAAGAATAAGGACACTCTGTAACCTTTGTAGCATTGGCTTAGAGAATAAAGTTATTATTATTATTATTATTATTATTATTATTATTATAGCAACATATGATGTTATAACCTTTGTCGATGTATGATCAGAAATAAGATACGCATGTAGTTTAGATAGAATGTGACATATAAGAACGATTTATTGAATGCCGAATTTTCGTAATTTTTGCAATATGCAAGAGTTATCATAACTTGAAATAAAGTTGTGACATTTACCATTCTGTGACGTTTTAATAAAAGTTTGAAGATACCAAAGGGGTTATCAGGCGCCGTAAACAAAACCCAGACAAAACAATCGCCAAAAATAAAAAAAAAAGACAAAAGGACAAACAATGATATCAAAATATTACACAGAAAACTAAAGATCGAGCAACACCAACTCCACTAATAACCCAATTCCTTCTCTACATGTGCCACCCGTTATGTCACTCTGTGTATGACACAGTCATAAGTCATCAATGCGAAATTACTGGAATATGATTACGGTAAACGGAATATATCCGTGGCCATTTGTGACAGACACATTCCTTAGCGGTTAACAAAGTAATGGCGGCGACCGTAACATTTTCGACAGCAGTAAAGTTCTCATTTCGAATCCCGCTCATTGCGAGGTGTACGCGATACAACATTGTGTAAGAAAGTTTGTCAGTGACCTACGGCAGGTCGGTGGTTTTCTCCGGGTACTCCGCTTTCCTCCATCAATAAAACTGACCGCCACGATATAACTGAAATATTGTTGAAAGTGGCGTTAAGCACCATAACCCTATCCCTAACCCGTAAAACTTTCGAAGTGATGACTTCAACTTAACCAGTAGCTTCCTATAGTATAAATAGTCGTCATCAGTTTAGATAAAGACATACATACTAAAGTGTCGAGGCTTCATAAAGATAAATGCAATATAGATATTGCATGTTTATTTTATTTTTTGCGATAATTTTTTGAAATGAAATACGAGGTTTAAAATAACGATGGTAACACAGGACGTCAGGAAGGTTTCACTTGCATATTGTGGTTTTATACGAGCTAATATATTGGAACGTAGCAAACATAAAATCATTATCACTAATAAACTTGTAATAGCTCAGTCTATTACAGTTAAATGTTCTCGTCAATATAAGAGTTGGTTTATGACGTGTGTTACATAACAATTCCAATTATACCATCTGACGAGATCGTTAACCAACATTTAAAGACGTTATCATCAATAATAACAAGTTATCTTAATCAACTCTAAATCAAAATGGTTCCGTGCAATTTCATTACTGTAAAGTCAAAATACTCTGTATGTGTCGTCCATGTATTCTAAATTTTAAAGATATTGAAATAAAATATAAAGTGTAATTTATAGGTATAAATTCAGATTGACAGCGAATGGGGAATGTTGTATTAACGTGAAGAATGGAAGACATCTATCTACATGTAAATTTAAACACTGTCACATTATTTTAGATTGTTACATAAGGGTAATAACAAAATTACCGAACTCCGAACAATCTTCCAAAGGGAAAGTCAAAACTCATAAGTATATAAAGAGACAAAAGCAGTCAACAACCGGAAAACTGTGAAAACCGTAATGACCCTGACTTGGTACAGGCATTTCTAAAGAAATGATGGGTTGAATCAGATTTTAAGGCGCCAAACCTCCCGCTTTCATTACGGCTCAAAGATTCTGGCTGTCATTATAACAGTATTTATAACAATACTGGAACAAAATAGGTAAAATAGTTGTCAAAGCAGTACCAAATTCAGTGAGGAGGGTGGAACATCTATCGTGAACAATCTCCATGTTATAGGCGTGTGAATATTTCCGCTTAAATGGGGCTTTCTTGGTAATGTGTGATTATAGCCAGCCTTACTTCTATCTACTCAATCACGTTTTCATTAATTTACCAAATGTTGATGATGTTTTCCTGGCTTAATCTACCAATAAATCTGACAGCCACTATGACTAACTATATGAACTATATTTTTACCTACTAGTGGAGCAGGAACTGCTTACCCTTTCAGAGTATTAGAGTTCACCCACGGTTTTTAGTGGTGTTTGTATTGTTCATGTCCTCCAATAACATGCTTTAGTTCCGTGTAGTGCTGTCCGCTACGATTTGTGTGTAAAGCGATATTTGGTTTGCCATTATCAACATTTATTTTGCATATAATTCTTGTATTCATGTAGGCCTTTCGGTTCCCAAAGTCTTTTAAATTATATGGCAGTGCATGAGTGTACCTAAAGGCTATTCCAGGAACGCGTCGTGTACACTAAAACTATATTTTATGCATACTGGTGTCCAACGCGATTTCCATCCCACATGATGTCCATGTCCTTTAAAGGTAACACGACGGACGCCATTAGTGAAACAGGAAATGTTTTCTATTCAGGAGAGCCTGAGTTTACATCCGTTTTCTGTGGATTCGTGTTGCTCAATCTGTATTGATTTTGGAACTTTGCCGACAATGTGCTATTATTTGTTTTTCATTTTACTCGACTAATATCAACAACTGCACTTTTCTTAAGATGTAATACACTTCTGTAATTATATTAAAAAAACAGGCAAATTGGATGTATATCTAGTGTACTCATTCAAACATTATGTGGTAGTTTGGCATGACTTTTCGGAGGTCTGTGGTTTTCTCCGATTCTCCATCATCTTTACAATTAAGCTGACATTTTTTTCATGAAATGTCATTAAGCACCCGCAAACAAACAAAATATCTCGATATTGTTTATATTCGTCGCTTTAAAACTTATGATAGTGTTTTAAAAGATGTACGAGTGCAGTCTTTGTTATGACATTCGTTCGTCTTTAATGTTTTATAACTTTGTTTTACAGTCTTCGTTCCCATGCTTATTTTACGTACATTGAATGAAATATCCAGCTGTAATTGTCATTATTTATCAATCTATGCAATTAAAGACGTGTATATTTCTTGTTTATTCTAATAACGAGAAGACTACTAGCATTTTACACAATATTTTTACGATAATATTATATATGAATAATATAAGTTATGACTCTAACCGATATTTTTATCATCCACACAATGACAGGTGTAAGAACACTTAAGACAAGCGTACGTTTAGTAAACAATTTAATTAGACTTCCAAACAAGATCAAACAAATTAAACACATGGTAACAATATCATAGGGTTTGTTATTATTAGACAATTAAAATAGTACATGTGTTTAAGTAGGCTTGCTATGTAATGATTATATACACACTTTGTAATAAACATAGATCTATCGTTTGAAATCTGATATTTTGCATAATTATGCTTATAACGATGAGTCAAAACAAAACAAATTACTTTTACCATTGCGCAAGAGTTTGTGCACAATGTTTTGCAATGCATATTTTGTTTTGAAAGTCATTAAATATTTACAAAATTATATGTAAATTAAAGAAAATGTTCATCATTGTAAAACTATATACTGAAGTAAAAACTAAAATACTAATCAGATACATCCGCTACATTGTAATTATATTTACATCAATTTTCACATTGTGAACTTTCCACATTCCAGCAACTCTTGCATATGTAGTATATCTATTTCAGGTGATGCGATATTCCCAAACTTGCGGTTCCTATCATGATTTCCTTGCTACTAACAAGGAAGCTACTGAATCAAGAGTCCACTGTGGTTCAGTTTAAGTCATCACTTCAAAGGTTTCACAGTCACCACCATGGCTTGGTTAACATACGTGATATCTGCGTAACCTATGACCCTGGATATGCTCCGTTTGTTATAATCACATTCCGGTATTTCCTCATTCAAGGCTTATCTCCGGGTGTGCACAAGAGTAGAACGACTGGTGCCACTAAAGGAGCAGGAACTGCTTGCCCTCCCGGAGGTAACCCTGTGTAGTGTTTTGTAATTGTTTGTGTTTCTTCTTCTGGACATGGTATTGTATGTTCTTCCTCGATTTACCTCATGAATGTTATTCTAGAAACGGATCGTGCTAACTAAATTATATATGTACGTTTTTACCATTGCTCGATCATTGCACATTTTGATTTATTTAGCTTATTTTGTCCATCCATACAATAATTATATATATGTAAATCTTAGATCATATACAGTTCCGTTTCACTGATATGATTTATAAATCGATATGTATGATCCTGTCAAAGAAAAGACTTCAAAGACTAACATGATTGGAAAGCAACGTAATTTCTTTAAAGACTTTACAAAGACGGAAACGTCTTATACTTTGTATGTTTGTTTCATTTCGTACACTTCTTACATATAATCTGATTGACTTAATACGCCAATGAAGTATGATTACAACAGTAAAAGAAGAGCGTCAGAGTGTAGGCGTAATTCTTACAAATTTTTTTTGATTTACATGTAATTAAACTGTAGTAAGACTTTTAATTTATTTGACTTTCAAATCATTTGACTTTGAGCGAACCAGATGATAGTTAACTGCATTCCAGAGACACTTCATCTAAAATCAAATATCTATATGTAGTACCACCACTCGGTCGATACCTCTGCTGGTGGACTATTAGTCCTCGATAATGTCATCCTCCCAGTAGTCAGTGTTACATCACTATTCGTGTTTTATTTTCGATATATTGTTATAAACATTTGATTTATTGTGTATGGAACTTCTCAACCAGCGTTTGGTGCATTGCTTCAGAAAGCAATATATTTCATAAATAACCTTTACATGATTGCAAATGAAAATATGCAAAACCTGCTTATTTTGTTCTTCAGCAGTACTAGTGTTAATATATTGACGTAAACTGGATAAGCTTGATTCTCGTTCTAAAGATTATATATATTATATTAATGTGAAGCTTAAATATGGGTAAGTAAGGTGTTTGTTTTTATGAGGACTCTAATATCATGTAGTTTTAGGAAGAAAGGACATAGATGTACATGAATATGAGTGAATATCCAACATTATAATTTTCTTGATTTGATATCTACGTTTTATTACTATCACTGGGTCGATACCTCTGCTGGTGGACTATTAGTCCCCGAGGGTATCATCCGCCCAGTAGTCAGTGTTTCGGCACTGACATGGTGTAATAGATATATGTGTTATTGAAATTTACAGTTTCTATATAATGAAAGTATTATTAAAACTGAGGTTCTCCTCCCTCAGATATAAGTGACCTTAGCCGATTTTGGCTATCCCATTTAGGCCATTTGGTTTACTTGGTCGCAAAACTTTTAAAAATTATTTGGCTTTCCAACCTTTCTATTTTGAGCGTACCTGATGAAGGTTATTCCAGAAACACGTTGTGCACACTAAATTTGATATCTACGTTTTATTACAAATACACTGAAACTAAATGCTCAAACTGAAATCAATAACATTAGTCTATAGTATAAAGTCCTTGTGTGAGTGTTGTTGCCAGTCAAGTGAGCCGTATTTAACAAAGAATATATCATGCACTCAACACGTGATGAAGTGTTGGCCCAATGTGTGGAAGTTTATAAATCACAAGAATAAGAATATATCAAGTCCAAAAATGTTAATTTCGCAAAACGACACCAACAACCATTCTTGACAAACTACTCCTCGTCAAGACCTGTGGTAAGTTGTCTTTAACGGGTATGGACCGTACCAAGCTCAAATATTACATGCACGTTCGTTTGTCTTGCTGGCATAAAGTTTTGATGGGTATGTGATTGGATTGATATAACATATACTCTAAAGCATTTTCATGGCATATTTTGTTGTGAATTTTTGTTTTTATTCTATTAGCAATCACTATTAACGTAGAGTTTGTCGTTTAATTGACCCCCACGTTGTTATTTTGTTTTTGCTCTGTACATAAACAACATAACTCTATTAATTTTCAGTCAACAATGTCGCTGAGTGACCTTGAGAGATTTTATTGTATTTTTTCGTGTTTAACAGATATATATCTTCTGTAGAAATAATAACATAGAGGCTGATTGAATAAATAATAATGAACATCATTAACACCACTATATTGAATGAATATTGAAATGAAAGTAATTTGTCTCTTAAATTAAAAATGTCACAACCATTTAGGATCCAAACAGTCACTTTTTTCTAGAAATAATATATAATGATTATTTTAAACGAAATGTCATTTTATTGTTGCAAAACATTGTTATAGAACACTTTACAGTGCTGCACTCTTAAAGCAATAATAACAACACAGTCCTTATAAATGACAAAATCATAGAATAAATAATATTATGTATGTTTTATCTATCCATATTATTCTAGAACTTACAGAGGTGAAAATACAAATAAGGAAATGTATAATCATTATTCCCTGTAATAATTATATTCGGTCAAATTAAGTTAGTTGGACTACATATAATTCATTAAACAATGCTATTATATGTAACTGATAATATAGTTCGTGTACTAATCCTGTATTAAACTTACGGTTATTTCCGTGGTTGTCAATATTGTCCCGACAGCATACGACAAACTGAAACATGAATATGATAAATTGAATAAAAGTTTTATTTTGTACTGAATGGATTATAGGGATTTCTATCATTACAGATGCATTGCCACTTCTTTAAATAAGAACGAACGTTTGTTTATTTAATAGTCCACACAAAGAATGGAGTAAATATAGGTTGTATATACCATATCCTCAAAGTTGACTTATAGTTTTCTTAACGAATGTTAACATATGTATTTATGTCTATATGCCGTACGTCCATTTGGGTATTATTCTGGCAATGCTTCTGATTATGATTCTATCACTGATTAGTATTCATTCACTAGCGTAGTAATAAGGCTATTGGATTTAGAGTTAGTTTCTGTGCTGTGCTCTAGAACATTTCCGACAGGAACTTACGCGTATCGTGCAGGAAAATTAAATAAACAAAGCTATATAAATGAGTGCATCGCATAGAGTGATATGTGCCTTAATTTTGAAACGTAAATAGCAACATCTCACAATGAATGAGTCTGTTTGGCATGATCGTTTGAAGTCAACATTTGACGACTATTTCCATTAGATTATATTTTCTTTCGGGCAATAAACATGCATCATTCAATAGGACCATTCCAAGATCACATTTTACTTACATGATTTATGGATTGTACACTTTTTTCTCGTCATGAGTATACCTGGAATACTGGTTAACTGACGCTAAAACAGCAATCATTATTCATTTATCCACTCACCATCAGGTTACAACTAAATGTCATTTAGTGGCATATAATTATCTATTAGTTGCATGGTTTATGAAATCTTTTACATATACATGGAGCATTTTATTCTGTTTTGTCAAGTGTTAAGATCAAGTTATCAAGAGGGGAGACTTGGCCTCCGATTAACCAGTTAAAGCAAGACGCAGTTTTGTGTCTATCCCAAACCAGGGGCTGGGTTGTCAACGTCATATGTCGTGGTCTTTGTTTGTGCCCAGTGAGTTCAGGTAAGGTGAGAGATGATTGGTCGTTTGTTGATATTGGTAGATTGACGACTATCACTGCTTAAACTTTTTTTTCATAATTGCAGATGTGATAATGATGCGGTAATTAAGGCATTATCTCATTTTTCACCATATATCGACTTTGCAAATAGCAACGTCATTACAAAAGTCACGATACATCGGGAAAACATATCCTTATGAAGAACTTGGACTCGCATGCATTTCTATGTGCAAGTTCATGTTTTTGAAGATCTTTAATCATATTTTATTATACCTTATTAATATGTATTGCTTAATACGCGTTTTCTATTGACTCTTTTTTATCACATGACCTGCGATTATTTTTGACAGTATGGCCTGTGATGGAGTCATTATTGATCATGTAATAGATATGACCTAGCAATATTGACTGCATCCAAATACAAAATGGCCGTTTTGATAACTTGATTTACAATAAGTACGATTTGTCATGTTCAGTTCGCGATCTTGGGTTCAGTCAAAGTTCTATTAAGATAGACTTTAAAATTGGTTAATAAGGGTAATAACAAAATTACCGAACTCCGAACAATCTTACAAAGGGAAAGTCAAAACTCATAAGTATATAAACAGACAAAATCAGTCAACAACCGGAAAACTGTGAAAGTTAAGTTTATGGTGTTTAATGCCCCTTTCAGCAATATTTCAATTATATTGTATTGGCATTTGATTGTTCTCCAATAAATGCAGCATTAAGAAAAAAAAATATATTGAATATTTAAATACTCTTTGTGAGGTCAATAACAGGAAATGGGGACCCTTAACCGTGACTCTCAGTGACCAGGTCACCTCCTCGAGTTACAGGTTTCTGGTACACATTTCCTGCTATTGACCTCACAAAGAGTAATTAATTGTGTGGTACTTTATGTGCCACTAGTGTGGTATTGTACCCTCAAATGGCGGTTTTCAATTAAATTGTATAACTAGATTAATACGACGGGCGCCACTAGTGGAGAAGGAACTATCTACCCTTCCGGAGCACATGAGTTCACCCCCGGTTTTAATGGTGTTCGTGGTACTCGATCTTTAGTTTTAGGTGTAAGTTTTATAGATCGTTCTCCGTTTTCTTTTGGCCTTTATGTTGTCTGTCCTTCTTCGGCTTGATTTACGAATTCTGATTACACCTTTGATATCTTCAAACTCTTCTTAGCCTGACTCTAATGAAATGCAAAGGTATAAATAATAGTTGGAGAATTTAGTATAATTTGTGCTACTGTTTTATTTTAATTCCGACTTCAGAAACAACATTTACGCATTCATTTTCTATATTCTGCATCATGCAAAATCGACTATATATACATATGTATTCTGAAATGTTGTAATATGTCACCAACTCTTGTTTTATGTTGTTGTCAGTTGATAGCTCTGTGTCTAGATCATTTCGGGCTAAATATTTCTTTTAATTGTGATTATTTATCGTAAGAATCCCACGCAGATATTTTAACTAGGATTGATTCTCAAGGAAGGCCGACATTATGTAAACGGAAGCTGAGAGTTTTATATTGAATGTCATAGACTTTGTCTCTAGCTTTGTCTATTTCAAATCTGCTCTGATTATTAGAACAAGATAGTAGAATCTACTTCTTCTAATGACTCTGAAGGATGACAATTATAGATGATCGATTATTAATTCCGAATGATGGTCATCACATTGCACAGAACTTCTCATCTATTCTGTTGCACACAATGTAAGCTTTCGTACGAATGCATTACATGGAGATTCAGTCGTGTACGTGGAAACATCAGTCTCAGCAAATGATTTGATTGTAATGTCTATTGACCTTTAGTGAATTTGGTTTCTACCCCCGGAGAGAAGAAACCACAATAATCTAAAAATTCATTGTCAAGAGTGCGATGAATTATGATCTTGGTAACTTTACAGGGTTACACTACTTCAATATACAAGACAAAATGGTGAAAGATTAGTCAACTTTGAACTAAAAGATAATTGTCATAAACCAGCTGGCTTCATATGTAAGCAAGAGACAGATATGTGTCTCAGTAAGGTGTTGATATATATAATCCATACACGGAAGAGGTTAGTATACTGCTATCAAAGTGTGAACAATTAATAATGGTAAAATTGAAGTCGTCTCTTTTGTAATAGAGGCTAGTAGAAAGAAGACTTTGATGTCAACTTTGAGGTAAATGTCAAGAAATGAGGTCTAGGAAGCTGTTTCTGGTGTTTTTGTTAGTTGAGAGCATATTAATGGAATACACATAGCAAAGTTGGATTATTAATTGACAGAACATCAGCAATATGCATGAAAGTGAAATGAATAGCCTTAGTGTCAGTATTTTTCGTCTTTATAAACTCTGCCTGAAGTAAATTGAAAAGAGGAATTCTTGTAATAGTACAAGTATATGTGTTTAGTGGAAGTGAATCTTTGTAGGATCCCATTAACCGGTTTAAGTCCGCCATATTTATTGCCTGTTCCAAATCAGGACCTCGATTTCCAACGTATGTCGTGGTCTTTTTTGCATTCGATGATTTGAAGTCACAGGTGTTTGTTTGTTTTGTTGATATTGGTGACATTGTTGACCATCATTGTTTACACGTTTTGATTATTATTCTTAAGATTGTTCATTGTGTCTTTGTACAACAATAATCAGAACAATAACGTCATAACTAGATCAGATGTTATGCAATCTAAGAATATCTATGACAGCCCTGTGTACTTTTAAGATATCGGATGTAACAACAGGAAGACTAAGTAATCTTTAACCGTAACGTACGTCCTAATGGCTTTTTATGTGGGCGTTATTTATGCGGCAGGTATGTGAGATTGGCATCCTGTTTGATAACTTGATAGGATTATTTTGTATTGCTTTAAGATACTTATGGAATCAGCTTCCCTTTATATCACTGTTTTTTTTATTATGTATATTTAAGATTGCTCCTCTAATTGTCACATGTTAAATAGGGAAATGGAATTTTAAAGTACATTGTAGTTTGTAGGTCCAGTATTCGGTCTGAAATATCATGTCAGCTTTCATAAACAGACTGTATGAATGTAAAATACTTTTGCTTAAATACTTATAATCGAATAAGAAAAGAACGATAATATGAAATGTCGCTACTGTGATTATTTGAACTCGTTATATCAATATGAATTATCTTCTTCGCAGAAATATGGTATCTTCAGTTTTCTTTCTAAAATGTCATATAAAGTGCTAAAATAGGTAGCACATGAGTCCATCTCCGCTTTTTAGTGGGATTCGAGTTGCTCGATGATTAGTTTTCTGTGTAATGTTTTGTAGATCGTTGTTTGTCCTTTTGTTCTTTTTCTCTAGACCATTGCATTGTCTGTCCTTCTACGATTTACGGCTTCAGATTAACCCTTTGGTATCTTCATACTTTTCATATATTACCCTTAAATAAATTCATTTTCTGTATGATATTTATTTTACGGACAACGTACTTATATTGTATTTAGCATACAATGTCAAAATATAGTCAATATTAATAGAGTGTATGCATTACCTTAATTGTGAGTATCACTATGATTATTAGACACCATTTGCTAAATTGTAGCAGTTTTACCATAACGAACAGCTTTAGTTATGAAGAGAAACTTCAGTATCCATATACAATAAAGTTAGTATAATCTGATTAAACATGATCAATTTAGTTTTCAGAATGATCGAAAAAATATAAGAAATATAATAGAATCTAACATGACGTCCTTCATTAGCTATATAGACAATATCGTAATAAAACTCCTAATATATATATATATATATATATATATATATATATATATATATATACAATATTGGTGTATTGACCGTAAATATAGAATTTATGTGACGAGGCTTAGAAACGGGGGAAAGACGAGCTTTAGCGAGTCTTTCCATCCGTTTCGTGCCGAGCCACATAAATTCTATATTTACCGTCAATACAGCAATATTGTATATATCCTGCAATACAATTTGGAAAAAAAAATGTTATTTAATTTAATAATAATAAAAAAAAGATACTAGTAGCGGAAACCCATTGCTGCCTCAATAGTAATTCCGGCAAGGGACATGGTTTAATACCTTTATTAGGCTAATGTGAACAGTGTTATTATGACAGGGGTGTGGCTTAAAAGGTTTATCAGGGTAATGTGAAAAGAGTTATTATGACAGGAGTGTGGCTTAATAACTTTATTAGACTAATGTGAAAAGTGTTATTATGACACTGTCATAATAAAGCAATATATTATTTTAACCCATGTATTATGATAAAATGTAACCCAATTGCAGGATAAATGTTAACTTCAACATAAATTTACATGGTGACTACAAGTCTTATGAAAATTTTGAATTTTTTTTGAAATTTTTGAAACTTTAAAATTGTATGAAAATTTTGAAATTATGAACTTTATTTTTTTTTTTTTAATTTTGGAATTTAGAAATTGTTAGAAATTTTGAAATTTATGAAATTTAATGAAAACTGAAATTTTTGAAATTTGTTGAAAATTTTGAAATCTTATGGAAATTATCAAATCTTGTGAACATTTTTAATTTTTTTTGAAATTTTTTAAAAAATTTCAGAATTTTCGTTAATAGACGATGAAGTCCGAGTGTTCCGAATAAATATAAAACTTTTATCCAATCCGGACACGGCATTAAAATTCAGCGAAACAGTGTGACGTTACCGGTCAAATAGTAAGAAACTATTGACTGATGACCGCCGGTACAGTTACTTCTCGTCATTAGACTTGAAAAAATAGTAAAACTATCGAATTTATTTTTATATAGAAATTTATAACTGAGGTATAATAAACATAGTTGTATTTGTGGTAGCCATTATGATTTATGCGATTAAAATAATCACCAAAGTTTGTATTATTCAGGAAAAGGATATCACCTTTCTTTAAAGATCGATATAGGTTCTTTTAGTTTTTTTAATTGAGAACACCCTAGTGAAATCTGATTAGCAGTAATATACGACGAAGTGAGCTAGAAGAGGGCAACAGTATTAAGATAATGTAACTCCTTTGTAATATATGAATTTCATATTTAACTTTCATTTTAACTTTATATTATTTTTTTTATGTTAAAGTTACATACACAAAACAATGCTTAAGACTATATATTGTTGAATTCATTTACACTAACACAAGTTTCGTTCAAGAATAAAATTACTTTATCACTTTAAGTAAATTGCTGTGTTCTTAGGATACAAACCATCATTATGTTTCAGATAAAATATATTTTATTCAATTGCACAATTTTAATATTTGTAAGTGGGAGTCTTGTATTTTATGTTATTGCATAACAAACACGGTATGACAGTTTGTCTAGTCAGCTTCCATTATTTTAATGGACTTGTTTAATAAATATGTAATATTGTCGACGAGAATATATATATAAAGTTGTATTTTCATATAATAAGATTTTTACAAAATAAACTTTAACAAACCATGTTCTTGTTACCCGTAACAACGAACATAACGAACTCCCAGACGGATATTGTTGGTTGTTGAAATATGATCTCTGAATGAGGAATAAAGATGTCAAATGTACCACTAGCGCAAGTGAAAGCCATGGGCATCTAGAACACCCGATTGTCATATCTCTACACTTCGTTAATGGTAAAGAATAAGGGTTAATATATGACAGGATGGGACCGCTGGTGCCCGTGTCGTTAAGATATGACAGGATGGGACCGCTGGTGGCCGTATCGTTAAGATATGACAGGATGGGACCGCTGGTGGTCGTGTCGTTAAGATATGACAGGATGGGACCGCTGGTTGCCGTGTCGTTAAGGTATAACAGAATGCGACCGCTGGTGTCCGTGTCGTTAAGATATGACAAAATGGGACCACTGGTGCCCGTGTCGTTAAGATATGACAGGATGGGACCACTGGGGTCCGTGTCGTTAAGATATGACAGGATGGGATCGCTGGTGCCCGAGTCGTTAAGATATGACAGGATGGGACCGCTTGTGCGCGTGTCGTTAAGATATGACAGGATGGGACCACTGGTGCCCGTGTCGTTAATATATGACAGGATGGGACCACTGGTGACCGTGTCGTTAAGATGTGACAGGATAGGACCGCTGGTGCTCGTGTCGTTAAGATATTACAGGATGGGGCCGCTGGTGCCAGTATCGTTAAGATATGACAGGATGGGACCACTGGTGGCCGTGTCGTTAGGATATGACAGGATAGGACCGTTGGTGCCCGTGTCGTTAAGATATGACAGGATGGGAGTGCTGGTGCGTGTGTCGTTAAGATATGACATAATTGGACCGCTGGTGCCCGTGTCGTTAAGATATGACAGGATGGGACCGCTGGTGCTCGTGTCGTAAAGATATGACAGGATGGGACCGCTGGTGGCCGTGTTGTTAAAATATGACAGGATGGGACCGCTGGTGCCCGTGTCGTTAAGATATGATAGGATGGGACCACTGGTGTCCGTGTCATTTAAATATGACAGGATGGGACGCTGGTGCCCGTATCGTTAAGATATGACAGGATGGGACGCTGGTGCCCGTGTCGTTAAGATATGACAGGATGGGACCGCTGGCGGCCGTGTCGTTAAGATATGACAGGATGGGACCGCTTGTGCCCGTGTCGTTAAGATATAACAGGATGGGACCGCTGGTGCCCGTGTCGTATACTCCTCATGGTGTATCACCATTAATTGAATGTTTGTCTCATTTGTAGACGCTTTCAAATATTAACACTACTAGTTACCACGTATCGGATAGGAACAGTGTAATTATTGTAATTAAATTGTAAATTATTGAAGGACAACATTCCAAGAGAAGAACATATAATAATGGAATGCTGTATAATAACACATGCAATGAATGGACGTATTTTTGCCATTTTCGAACTTCATGGCTATAAACAATGACTGACGTATGTTATGCGTCACATTGTGATCTATTTTAAAATAAAAACAAATAGATACATATACTGACGAACCTTGCTGAATTCATTCGTATTTATTGTTACTATCAATTGATCTTGGAACATTATATTATCAGAGTGAAAATTTAGAATTATTTACGAACTCCCATTGCAAACTAACTACATTTGTATAACTTATTAAAGCATGACTCCCTTTGTGAGCTTCTGTGCCGATGATAACGAACAACGTTCTTCTGAAACGTTTTTGATAATGTAGTTGACTATATTAATTACACTAGGAGAAGTCGTAAATACTAAAAATATGCATATTTTACACCCATGACGCTTCTTTACAGCTATGTCGCAATCATTGGTTGATCAAACATTTCGTTACTACGAGGTCAGAATTTTATTAAGTTATAATATATACATCAGATATAGTGGTAGGGAAGCAAATGTTCCTGAAAGGGACCAATGACTGTAGACAAGTATATGGGATATGTTTCCAGTTATAATAACAGTCAGTCATTCCTAGAAATCTGATAATGAGCAAACGAAAAGTATTTATATTTATCACATTAAGAACGGATAACGCTGTTTTATTTATTGATGTATGAAACCGCAATTTCTTAACAAAATAAGCCTTTGAAGATACCAAAGATACCAATCAGATTCCGTAAATTGAAGAAGGACAGACAACACAATGGCCAAAAAAAAAAGAACAAAGCAACGAACTACTGCAAATCATTTGAAAATCTTTTTCACATAAAGCTACTCCGAGTACACCTAGCTACCACGAGAACAGATATCTAATAACAGTAATTATCACAGTTACTATCATACGATCATCTGTCACGTCCGTTCCTTTCTAGAGCGCGATGTCTCTACACACAATATTGTATTTTACATATCATAACAATCCCATTTAATAAAGACTATATATATCATATTGTGTTTTATTATATTAATATACATAACTATAAACTATATATATTACAAGAGACATTTTGATACCGGTATGTACTATATAATACGACATAACTATAAACTATATATATTACAAGAAACATTTTGATACCGGTATGTACTATATAATACGACATAACTATAAACTATATATATTACAAGAAACATTTTGATACCGGTATGTACTATATAATACGACATAACTATAAACTATATATATTACAAGAAACATTTTGATACCGGTATGTACTATATAATACGACACAACTATAAACTATATATATTACAAGAGACATTTTGATACCGGTATGTACTATATAATACGACATAACTATAAACTATATATATTACAAGAAACATTTTGATACCGGTATGTACTATATAATACGACATAACTATAAACTATATATATTACAAGAAACATTTTGATACCGGTATGTACTATATAATACGACATAACTATAAACTATATATATTACAAGAAACATTTTGATACCGGTATGTACTATATAATACGACATAACTATAAACTATATATATTACAAGAAACATTTTGATACCGGTATGTACTATATAATACGACATAACTATAAACTATATATATTACAAGAAACATTTTGATACCGGTATGTACTATATAATACGACATAACTATAAACTATATATATTACAAGAGACATTTTGATACCGGTATGTACTATATAATACGACATAACTATAAACTATATATATTACAAGAAACATTTTGATACCGGTATGTACTATATAATACGACATAACTATAAACTATATATATTACAAGAAACATTTTGATACCGGTATGTACTATATAATACGACATAACTATAAACTATATATATTACAAGAGACATTTTGATACCGGTATGTACTATATAATACGACATAACTATAAACTATATATATTACAAGAAACATTTTGATACCGGTATGTACTATATAATACGACATAACTATAAACTATATATATTACAAGAGACATTTTAATATGCACTATAATACGACATAACTATACATCATCAATATTATAATATACATTTTAATACCAGTATGTACTATATAATATTACATAGCACTTTCACTTGTCCGTTTTATTATAGAATCAATATGTCGTCTTAGAATTATTAACCGAATAATTACTGTCAATTACATCACATCACGCACAAATTTATATAAGAATCTTTATAAATTGCTTCCTCAAATTAAGCAAAAACTCGTGCAATTTCCAACTATATGGCACTTGCAAACAATAATTGTCTGGTAATTAGCATCTTACCGCTGCTACAATCAGACGGTTGTCATTGGTCATATTTATATCACGTTATTGTCCGTCACATAATTGCTACTTCAATGTTCCCTTTTTTTTCGATCAAAATATCAATCGACTACTGTACTAACACCGAGTATGACGTTTTAGAATATAATGGTGGTTTTGTACTGTCTATAAAGAATAAATATTCTATTATATCAGTAGGATAATGTGACTCATTTTGATTAAGTAGTCATATGTCGTTCTTATAAATACAATGCACTGAATGATGCATAGTTACAGAAAACGGTTTTATTTGTACATTGGTACTTGCTTTTCAAATATTCAAAATGGACAATTATCAGAAGAAAAACGGGTTAATTGAGGAGAAATAGAGTAGAATGTCCTGTAATGTTCTCATTATATTTTTGTTTTTCTATTTGTATTCACAATTTCCTGAAGATTATTTCAGAAACACGTCGTGTAAACTAAGATTAGAAATCTAAGTTTTTATTTTATCGCTAGGGATTTAATTATCCTGGGATTCTAGAAATGTAAAATTTTATTTGATCGCTAGGGATTTAATTATCCTGGGATTCACTGGAATGAAATGGTAAAAAGCTGCCGTAGGACTTTATAAATTAATGTTGTACTTGTTTATCTGTTTATCCAATTTTAAAGTGTTCTTTGTTTTCCAAATATTCACCTTTCTTCTTTATTTTTGCAGGAGTTACTGTCCCCTTTCGCTGTCTTTACGCAGATTTATGGACTGATTTGGAAGGAGTTATTATTGACAAGTTTTCATATAGTGTTCCAGCGAATTCTCTCTAGCAAGAATCCTTGGTCGACTTGCTACGGTCGTGTCATGCTGCTTCTGACTTAGATTTGACTGACGATAAAAATAGACAAACTTTGGTAGCTAATTCATCACCTTCTAAGTTTGCTTCATTTAATAGGTAATTTAAAAACAACAATGCATCAGCAGACTTAATGTTGAACATACTGTTTGTATGTACAGTTAGTATGAGAGGTGATTGTTCGTTTTGTTGGTATTGGTGGAATTGATGACTATCACTGTTTATGCTTTCTTTTAATAACTTATTGGTAGCATGAAACACAATTGAGATGACTCTATATCCATCACTGTTACTGAAAGCTTAAACGGTGATGTATCATAGGGCTATTCAATCAGAAGTATCATAGGGCTATTCAATCAGATGTATCATAGGGCTATTCGATCAGATGTATCATAGGGCTATTCAATCAGATGTATCATAGGGCTATTCGATCAGATGTATCATAGGGATATTCAATCAGATGTATCATAGGGCTATTCAATCAGATGTATCATAGGGCTATTCAATCAGATGTATCATAGGGCTATTCAATCAGATGTATCATAGAGCTATTCAATCAGATGTATCATATGGTTATTCAATCAGATGTATCATAGGGCTATTCAATCAGATGTATCATAAGGCTATTCAATCAGATGTACCATAGGGCTATTCAATCAGATGTATCATAGGGCTATTCAATCAGATGGACACATGCTTTAATGGAGAAGCACGAAGACGATGAATGGTTATTGGTTTCGTTGTAATGATTAATGTTCAAGATTATATACAATAATTCATTACTTACCAAAGTTGTCTTTCCTTTATTACCATGTAATATACAAGTAATTGAAACTAACACTAATGCCTTTGTTTATAGAGATACGCATTGGATATGCTTCTACTTATGTTTCTGTTTTTAATGTATGCGGATTACAATATTAAATAGACCCTACAATCTTATATTAACATCACTAAACCGCTTTCCAAATCGCTTAACATATTGAATATTGTGTATGTAATAAAGTAAAATTCATAACTACGAAGAACATTTGACATAGAAGGCGAGTAATAACATAATTTATTATATTCAATGGAAAATAATCGTGCAATATATCCTTGTATTTGCACAATAAGTATCGTCATATTGCGCTAGTTCAAATATGAATATTTGAAGTAGTTAAAAATTCCACTTGAATATAATAAAATACACAATGTTTATATAAAAAATGATTTAGGTATAAAATATGTATTACTATATAATAAAAGGGTTATTGCATGAATATTGTCTCTCGCAATATGTCATATTACAATCGCAAGCTCGTGCAATATGACATACTGCTCGGGACAATATTCACCAATATTCATGCAATAACCCTATAATATTGAGAATTATTTGCTATAACTAAATGCAATGAGTTTTATAGAATAGCGAATATTTACCTAATGATAACTTTTAAGACAGTTGAAATTGGTGTCTAAGTAGTGGAAAAAACGTAGATATCTAATTCTCTCATCAAGAAGGCTCATAGTCAAAAGATTGGGAAGCCAAATAACTTGAAAGTCTGTGGAGCAAGTAATCATTGGACCTTACCAGGATATCCACACTCGATGTACGAGAAATTGATCTTAGCTGACATGTGTGGCCAGTCATGGTGTTCACAGATAATATACATTATGTGAAGGGTTCGTGTTTTTAGATATCTTCAAATTTTGTAGTCATTATTTTTTTTTAATGATTTGGATATATTGATGGTTTCGATAATACTGTAATCCATGCAGATCTATTTATTATTAAAATTTACAATTTCTAAGCAATTTAATTATCATTAACATTAAGGTTCTCCTCCCTCAGACATATGCGATCTTAGCCTCCTTTGGATGTGTTGCTCCCAAAGACCATGAATGAAAACGGTGCGTTTCTGGAGTAACCTTCATCAGCTACGTTCAATGTCAAGTCACTGGAATACAAAAAAGACAGGAATACATAAACGGTTTTGGTAGCAGGAATACCAAAGGGCCTAGACAGGATAATCAAAATCAGCCAAAGTCACATATGACTGAGGGAGGAGAATCTTAGTTTTAATAATAATTACATTATTTAGGAATTGTAATTATTTGGCTTTGAAATCTGTTGACTGTGAAGGTTATTCTAGGATAACATTAGCTTTTGTAACCGAAGTACGCATAAGAATTAAACTCGTGGGCGGAACTTGTTCCGTTCACGAGTTTAATCATTAATGCGTAATTCGGTCACGAGTGGTCTTATTTTGATATTCAAAATATTTGTATGATTTAGTTATACTGTTTATTATATAGACTTTCAAAATTTCCTATATATTTGTTATTTATTTGTATATTTCATTCCACGCGTATAAATTTACGAGCAATGATACTAATTGGTTCAGCTGGAAGGATCTGACATCTTGAAAATGTAAAATCCTACATGTCATATTTACAACAATGCACACTAATAATTAAAATGCTTACCTTGAAAACTTATTTTTGTTAAATGTGATCAAAATTGAAGCGTACACGAAGCCAAATAACGTCTAATCTTTACGTTTCAAACTGGAAGTCTTCATATGACGCCAAAATCGTCAATAACATTTCGCGGAATTTTTTCAGTTTACAATCGTATGTGTATTCACCGTAACACAACAAGGGACGTAACCACCACACATATAGTTGTGCTAAAGTAGTTCCGGCGGGAAAAAACTGATATCTCACATGTGAGATACCGGAATTTATTTCATGGATAAATTCCCATAATTCACACCTATCTATATAATAATGTATTTATAAACTCACCATGTATAGAGAACCATAGACAATGCAATTCTACATTACAAGCTAAACAATGTAAATCACCTATGGTTAATCATTGCTAATGTTATTTACAATTGTTTTTGTCCAGCGTAAAATATTACTTCCTATTTTTTCTAATTAATGATCGAATTATGAAATTCCATTTCATTAAATACATCCATTCAATTTCCCTACAACATTATAACAAATGCCATTAACTGGTATCGTAACGTCAACGTAAATGGTAAACATCAAACTATACAACATTTTGACCGCCATTCAAATAAATTAGATTTGATTAAATATAACTATAGCTTGTTTTTTATATGTTGTGTGACATCAGTGATATTTCGGTTACTCCCTATTAGACTGATTATATTACCACAAAGCGATATAATTTCATTACTTTAATAACATAAAATAACACGATCTAAAGAGTAATCTAGGTTTTGAGTATATTCTTCTATTTAATAAAGAAATATTCCATAACACAGGCCTTACTTCAGTGGACTTATTTTCACTAAACAGATTACAGGATTGAGGACAGATATATATTCTGACGTGGGAACGTTGCGCTTGTCTGCGGATATTATGTCACCCAGGGACACGTATATTGAATTATTGCATAACTATTTGTATAAATTGGCAGAGTGAACATCTTACCAGAAGTAGATGAGACGAATTAGTGCAGAGAAACAAATCATATTACTAATAAGTGATAGCGTGGGAAATAAGCAATATGTTACTAATGTATGTTGAAATTGCTTATGGAAATATTTGATAAAAGCAACAAAAACAAAAACAAAAACACAACATTAGTCTAGATAGTAAATGTTAAAGAAAATCAAAGATATTATTCGTTCGTCTGGGAAGTGTAGAGAGTTTGGGGTAGGGTAAGATAAAGTTACACCGTGGAGGGTAGGATGATACAAGAACGAGGGAGTTGTACAGATGTAATCTGGAGGTTTAGACATGAAGTGGTCATTGTCTAGGTTGGTCAATGCATGCTATTGTAGTTGATAGTGCTCATAATATATGTACAAATAAAAATATTCTCTGTAATGCCATTATGTTATGAGCATGCTTTAGTTTGTTTTAATGTTTATCTGAACTACTCACATACACATATATTGATGAATTCTTAGTTCCTAATGACTAATACATATCAAGTTTTAGTTTATATTGTCTGTTCCTCCTTTGCTTTATGGTTTGTAATTACCCCTTCAGCATCTACAAACTCTTCTTATATTATCGTACATATATTATTTTAAAAGTAAAAATGAGATTTTATATACTATCATAAAATATATCGTTCATATTTCTGATGTTAAATGTTACATCGTCTGGATTTTCATATGTTAACATATATCTGCTCTTCCCGTAATGTACATCATAATAGTTTTTTTATTTCATTTAATACCAATTATTAGACATTTTTATTACAACCTCTGGCGCATAGTTCACTCTAATTACATTTTAAATGTGAATGCTAACGTGCTATGAATTTTTATCCTGCAATCAATACATTTGCTGTACAAATATGCTATACGAATACATTTTTGCTTTATTCGTACTAGACGAATAAACTTTTCAGCCTACGAATAAACTTTCCTGGTACCCCGTAGCTATGTACAGCGGAGGGCGCAGACAAGTATGAAAACTGGTACTAATGTAACGCGGACCACGAAGAAGACACCCTTGACAACATTTATGAAAGGCGAGGAATGACGCTTGCTTCTGTCCTTTTTGTTTAAATCTGACAAGTTTTCCGACTTTTTTGACTCGCTGCGAAACAGATCTGAAAAGCTCACCGAAGGCTCGCTATTTTGCCTGTTTCTAAAGCTCGTACAAATAAATTTTATATTTACCGACAATGTACGTATATTGTATATATATAACACAACCCAAGGATAGCACTGTTTCCAATATTCAGTTATTCATTTTTAGCAACTTTTAATAAGAAGGACATTTTAAGCATTAAGTCATATCATATCTAATACGAAAATTAGATTGAACAAACGTGATTACTTATGTAATATATTGTCAGATGCACTATTTGTAGGCGCACATTTTAATTAGAGCTCGTGACATTAATAGACATATAAGAAATGATGCCTGTTGCGATGTTCGGTTCGTTCCTCTCTACTCCTATTTGTTTAGCAGAGGGATTCATGTTGTATTACTGTTACTTGTATTTGTATAGGTGTACTGATGTACAACACGTTTTCCATATCGGATGACTTTCACATAGTTTTACAGTCACATGACGGGTGTGTGCAGTGATGCAGTAACTGCATGTTCGCCCGGATCACGTGCATTCACCCTCGGTTTTTTTTTAGTGCGTTTCGTGCTGATCAATCTAGTTTTCTGTGTAATATGTTGTAGATCATTGTTTTTCCTATTGCCATTTTACCTTTGGTCATTGCATTGTCTGTTATTCTGACTAACCTTTTGGTATATCTATATTAATCTTCAAAACTGGTGATACGATTCTCATCTGACTGTCGGATGATAATGGGACGCACACCGATCTTGAAACGAATATATGATTCGACTTTTGCGTTCACACGACACGAATTTTGTCGAAAGCTTGTCGAAATGACAAATCGGTGGAAATATCTGACGGAAAATAGTATTGTGCGACAGCACCTTTGCTTGGATAAGGTAAACATTGAATTTTGTTTTTTGAACTGTTTAGTTTTAAATATTGGTTTCAAAATTAGCTAAGATTAAGTACGACTGACAATGGACCACTGACAGAGTAAACATTGTTATCTGTGTTTTTTCTATGTAATTTATTTACTAATGTATTTCCAATTAAAGCATTATTACAAAGATTGTATACTATTATACAGAAATGAATACACCCTTGATAGCTAGAGGAAGCAATGATAATACAGAAAACGGAAACTTTGAAGCGAATTACATCAAAGCAATAACTACATTTACAGTGTTCGTCTGTTTGTCATTGTGACCATTGTATTGTCTGTTTGTCATTGTGACCATTGCATTGTCTATCCGTCGATTTACTCCATTTCCTGATTAACTCTTTGGTCTTGATGTGAGTTTACAATACACCGCACAGGTTCCTCCATGGTTATCGTACGTTTAATTATGTGCTGTTGTTGCGTTTTTATATGTGTGAAAGCTTTGTGAATACCTCATATTTAGAAGGTCAGTACAATACGTTCGTTGCTAAGCAAGATGTCCATTCAAAACAATCTTGGTGCTAATACAGGTCAAATATTCAATGTTAGTCTTAGTTTCTCATTGACAGTGTTTTAATGGACTGGCTTGAGGATAATGTATAATTATTGGTTTCCTTTTGATAACTAAATATAATTTGTAACACGCTGTAAGCCTAACATCACAAAGCTTTTAGTCCATCAATTATATATTGTTAACAACTAATGGGAACATTAACATTGCTATAGTGTGACATTGAAATCATGAATTATGAGGAAGTAACTTCAAGCAATTTTCATAATTTAAAGAGGTCACAGGTACATGTTTGTAATTAACAGTTGATCTTTTCTGTAAGATATGGAAAACAACATACCAAAGAACGAAGCTCTAATAACATACCAGGTAACATATAATTCATAAACAATAACGTGTGTATATGCATTACAAGGTCAGTTCTTCACCGGTGGGTACATTATATTATCATTTACAAGTCGGTGCAGCGTCCTGGTAGTGTTTTGTGTTACGTGGTAATATTCACTCAATCACATTCTTCTATTATTGCTACATACGAGCCTAACACATGTACATGATACAGGTAAGCAACAAATCAAGGGAAAATGTAAGCATTAACACTATTTTTAAGAATTTTCAAAACTGCAGTTAAAACTGATCTTAGTCTGGAATATATGGAACAAATGTTAGTATTATTAGCATATGTACAATAGTTGTATGTCATACTATCTCTAGAAGTAATTTTGGTAAAGGATAATTGATACCATATGTACCCAATTCGGTCGTTCATTATATTTCCTAATAAGCAAACACAATTTAGCTTTATTACCATATATAGAGTCCGATACAAACATGTTGATGTTGATGAAGTTTTGCTGCCAGGAAGAATTTTACAATATGAAGAAATATTAAATCTATATTTCTGGAAGCTATTCCTAAGTTAGATCGCAGTCATTTTACACATTGTTGGTCTACTTGTACAATAAACGATTCTATCGTACTGAATTCTGATGAGATGTGCAATCCAACCCATACTTAAATTTAAGCAATCGAACTCCCACAAAAGCAATTAAAACTTTAATATTCCTATCGAGACTAACTTGTGAGGGATGAATCTACCTTAGGCACATTCCTGCTTTTATATTATGTAATTTCTGACGATACTTATTTAAAGGGTGTTTGGTTATATTACGCCATTCACCTAATTGACCTAAATTTTAGTTTACTAATTGTCTTGTTGATTAATCTTTAGATGGAATAATCGTGATGATTACATGTAAAGTAATTAGAAGATTAGCTATTTTCTACATGGATTGCTTCTTACATTTAGCATTAAAGGATTTCACCTATCATGCACTTTACTAATACATCAAAAGTGTAAACAAAATCCGTAAATCGAAGAAGGATAGACTATTAAATGCCAAAGCAAAAAGAGCAAAATTGCAAATAACGATATACAAAGAAAACTGAAGAAACGAACAACACGAACCCTATTAAAACTCGAAATGGACATTGGTGTTCCTGAAGGGTAGGCAGTTCTTGTACCACTAACCGTACTCGTCCTGTCATGTTGCTCTGTTTATGAGCCCTGTGATACGTCCGGAATGAAGAAAGGATCGGGAAGTGCTTACGACAAGTGGAAGATATCCGTTGTAATTTGTGACACATATATTCCGCAACGGTTAACCAAGTCGTGGTGGCGACCGTAAAACTTGCGAAGTGATGACGTATTTCAAAACCCTCAACGTTGGGACATGCTGATAGTTGCTTGACCATCATCAGTACACTTGTAATGTGTTGTGGACAAAGTCTTGTACCTGTCTGTATTATAACATGCCACGATATGTTTACTAGTCCAGACATTGTTCTTTCACTTTGTATAATTTGTTTGCTCAATGAACCTACTTGTGATAAACTGTTTACTAGAACATTTATTCTTTATTATGTTCAACACGATGACGTATCATGCTAGTTATACCAGTAATAAGTGAATGATACCACCCTCCTCAAATCAACTTGACACCATCAGTGTCACTTTGTGCTGATTAATATATTGCCGTTGAGAACAAATTGTCATCGTTTATCATAATTATTGCTTTTTCTGCAATAACAACAGTTTGAGTCATCGCCGTGAGAGTTATTGACTGTTTATGAGATATTCGGCTCGAAAAATACCCAATTATGAAGGAAGTTGGAAACCGTACACAAATTATTATTAAGCCTCCAACGATGTAAAGAACAGATTGATATACTATGATACAGCATTTCTAATACTTACAGAAGTTGTTTTAACCATAATCTGTCATAATCGCCATATATGGTATGATTAGGTACATGCAAATTAGTACAGTGCATTGCTGTACAAAATAACATGATTTTAAACGATATTGTGGTCGTCTTGACTTCAAATTCTTTTTGTAAATGATGTTCGTGTTGATTACAACAGTAACGCGACGGGTGTCAAATGTGGAACAGGAACTGCTAACCTTTCCTTAGCACCTGCGTTCACCCTTGGTTTTTAGTGGGGTTCACATTGCACTATCTTCAGTTTTCCCTGTAATGTAGTGTTTTGTATGTCGTTGTTTATCATTTGTCCACTGTATTGTCAGCCCTTCTTCGATTTACGGCTCCTGTTTATCCCTTGGTGTCTTTAAACTTTTATTAGCAATCTATGTCCAAATGTTAAGCACATTTTCCAATTAGACAAACGGCTAATCACATATAATAATTCAAACGACACCCGTACGCGACTGAAGCTATACATGTGTTTTAAAGATATGTTTTTGTCTCCCAATGCATATCTCGTGATGCTAATGCACTGCAACATATATATTTGGTTCAATCAATTAACAAAGCAAACAAATAATAAAAGGAAATAAACGTCAAATTATACCAGGATTACTTGTACAAAGAACGGTTGATTATTATTTTGTTTGGACCAGTTAAGTACCTACTCATTAAAGTATTGGACTTGGACATGGCTTACGCTATCATTGGTGTGATGAACACATGCTAAGAATTCCGATTGGACCGAAATATGCTCTTCTCATTTCATCATTCTACCCTACTATGGGTTTTAGAAATAATTTCATCAATGTATTCTTCATATCTTGATTTGGCATTATAAGATGTCGGGTTAATATTAGTAGATTTTAATTTATTAACTCCAGATCTCTAAGTACTGTTCTAGCACTATAAAATACGAAATGAATATAACTGTCAACGGAACATATAGATCCGGAATAACGGAATTCATGCTATAATAAAAAGTGAAGGAATAACACATTATTGCTTGTTCTTGACTTCGCAATGCTTATATTTTTATTTTCATGTTTTCATAAACAAGTATACAACAAATGTAGGCGTGTGGCATGAACGAATTCCTGACATGTTGACTCTAACATTGCCCAGCCAGGAGTGTTCATTAATACTTCGTCGCCTGCAAGCAGATGCCATGGTTTATCATTAACTTTTCTGATGTTTAAAGTAATTGGATTTAGTTACTCGGCTGCAGGCACTACATCATATAATATTGAGCATACCTGATAAACTATGTGCTTAAGGAGTTTTGATAGTTAAATAGGAAGTAACATATCATAAGTTACAATATTAAAAACAACAATCATTAAATAGGAAGTAACATATCATAAGTTACAATATTAAAAACAAGAATCATTAAAAAAATGAAGATAATACCAAGTCATGAAAAGTTCAGTTGTAATATATGTCAAACAGAGCTAGGTTGTTTATTCCATTTATGAGTTATATATCAAAACATAAAACATGAAAGTTTGTTCTTCGCTAAATTCAACTGATAAATGTATGCGTTCATACATGCTTACATGTAAATATAATTGGTTTTTACCGTTTCTTAGATGACTACGATTTTATTACATGTATATGTGGATATTGCGATAAGTAGAACCACCATTTGATTGGATAACTGCATATTTACATGTATAGATAAACTAATAATTAAGATTGGTGTTTACAAGACCTTAAGTTGGTTTTAGAATGAATGCGGACACACAAGGGATAAAAACATATACTGAACTAATTTTGACATAATTACATATACATTCCTCATGATTAATTCATAGCTTTCATTAATACTTCAAATCTTCAATTTAAGCTTTGCAATCATTGAACTCGTATAAAAAAGTGCCTACTTCTGGTTGTGAAGATAACAGCAATATTCACATACATTTCGAATATCCTCAAGTATCTTCAAAGAATATTGGGGTACTATCTGTCCTTCATCATCATTTAAAGTATGTCATATTCGTGTAAATCGTGTGTGTTTCGCGTTCTTGCTGACCAACATATATTCGAATTTAATATTATTAGTCTTAAGCAATATAAAACATTATGACAATATTACTATGCGATCACCAAAACCCCTTAAAATAAAGGATGATGTTAAATATTTGAGATCATTTGACACTCAATCATATTCACATGTACTTGCATATTAGTTCATTCTCTATTTCATGCATATATTCAGAGTGACCTTTGTATTACTTTTAATTCTCATTTTAAGAATGGGATGCTTATGATGAAGCGTATTTTACGATGCCACGAATAATGTAATCGACATATTAAACTGCATTAACCAACACAAGTGACTGGACTATAATAAAAACAATACGTTGGCGTTTCTTTAAGCGTACATTGTTAATTTTCCCTCTTTTTTTCTCACTCAAATTTGCTTCAAGTGACCCTGATATCAACGAGTTTATATATATTTCAAGCACATTTGTTCTTCCACGTTGGATGGTCATTCGATTATCTAAAATTATTATCCGATGGTATTACCTCATTAGAATGTTCAATTCTTAATCTAAAAACGTGCGTCAATTACAAACCCATCTAACATTAAATCAACCATATTGTTTACTCTCTCAGTTGTAACACTGGCATTCATTTATGAGACAAATTTACCCTAAGGACCAACAGTAAAAGATGGTGACGTGTGTTCGTATTACACACCAATTCCTGCGTCATATGCTATACAGCATACTTATTAGTATTCTTATTACCCTGTTGGTATCTTCCAACTCTTTTCTCATTAAGATGGTAATGGAACAGTTTCACACATGTGAAAGGGTTATTGACTTGGCTCAAATTACCACGAATTTATGATTTAGACACCAGAAACAATTAATGTTTATGTACCAACAGTTACTTGAACTGAATCTCAATAGTTAATGAATGGTATATAGCATAGAAGATACTAAAAAAAAGTCTGGGCTACATCTGTATTAATAATAGGATGATAATTCCTCATATGATATTACTGAATGAACTTATTGAGAAAGTGTGTACTGGTTAGCGTGCTCACCTCGAATGGGGGTAGTACGTTCGGGTGTAACATGAAATATACAATTGGGTTTTTTGGTACTTCGCCGCTAACTACACAACATTTTGGAGTAACTTCAAAGATCTGTTGACTCTTAATCAGGATATTGTGTCCGAGTAGACCTAAATGGATATATGTCTTCCTATTGGCTGTTGTTTCAGAGAGGTAGTGCTTGACAAATCAACTTGTTGATCAAGCAAAAACAATAATAGGCTTGACATTCAAGAATTTTCACAACCATTGATAGATGTGCTGAATTTCATACAGACCTCGGGAAAGGAAGGAAATGAAGATTGATGTGCGGAGCAAAGAAGAAAAAAATAAAAGTGATCAAATAATTTTCTTTTATGTTGTGTTTCATGGTGTACATATATGTGTAGATCGGATAAAAGTAACACTATGTATCGTCTGAGATATTTTACCTATACATGATACATATGTCATAGTCAAATAAACTCTATTCAACCAGTTGCATTTACAACATAATATAAAATACAATACGACATATAGTTACTACTATTACATATTTGTATATATACTTATATACATGAACTAGTTTTATTGGTAACCGATGCCAATAGTATCAGTGATATAGTGACGTATTCATATCAATTAATCTGGCCACTAGTGTCTTTGTCATATTGTACTTTTAATTACATTACAAAACGGGCCATTCTCTATTGTTGATTGTGATATTTAGTTCATACAAAATGTATGTTAATTTAAAAAAAGATTAAATTAATCAATTTATGTCGCCGGTGGGGAAAATTCACATTATTCCTAATCAGTATTTAATGTACAGTTGTAAGCATATTATGTGTAATAACTTTCTGATATTAATAACAAAAAATGATACTAAATTACATGCAATTTTTATAAAAAAAAAATTATACCTGCACTTTAAGTTTCTTTAGATCCCAAAGGGGAATCAAAAGCCGTATATCGAAGAAGAACATCCAAGATAATGGCCAAAAGAAAAAAAAGGCAAAGGAAAAACAACGATCCACAAAGCATTATACAGAAGACTAAATATGGAGCAGCACGAAGCCTACTAAAACCCGGGGTGATCTCTGATGCTCCGGAAGGGTCGGCAGGTCCTGTTCCACATGTGGCAACAGTCGATCCACCGTCATATACGTTTGAAAGACGTTCGGAATTCTTACCTGGATAGACATACATGTACACATATCTAGTTTTCCACTATCTTTTTAACAACAAATTAAGGTTTGGATGTTAATTTAAAATATTTACATTCAAGATGGTCAATGTAAATAGCAACAGCAAGGATTGACGAGGAAAGAGTTGTCACCCAAATGTTCTTAAATCAAGTAACACTTATATTAGAGGAGGAAATGATTGGTTTTATTAAGTTCTCCACCGTAGATTTTACTATTGGTTAACCATACAATATTCCAGCACTACATTCAGTAGTTCGAAAAACGTTACATTACATCAGGAAACTCATTTGAAATGCATTAAATGGTGTGTTAAGCAACAAAATTAACCATTGGTAAACTGTTTTCGAATTGTAACTAGAGTAAATAACATTGATTGTAGTTCCACTGACGTTGCCACTGAAAACAAAAGAAAATAACCATTGCAATATGCTATGTGCCATATTGACACATTTCTACAATACATTGCGAATAGTAATCAAATATGTATATAAGGGAGATATACATCATGATAGTGGCATATGACAACCTAGAATCTTCAATATTTTCATTTATGCAAATTGTAGGACGTTGCATCATTGATTTATTGAGGATAAGGACTGAATAATTCGCTTAATTACTATAGCAACAGTAACACAAATTGAAAACAACATCACCAGAACAGTTTCAAGGTAGCAGGAAATACTATCTTGACCTTTCTCAGTCTATTTAAGGTGGTACCATACACTTCAGGTAAAATTTGATCTGCTCGTTTAATTTTCTTATTTTTTTGGCAGTGTGTTTGAATATATCCACTGTAATAAATATCAAAATTTTAACAAATTCCAACCAACAGACTCAGAGATATGAATTCACTAGCCACATAGCAGTTTTTCTCTCTGTGGTTTTGATCACCGAGATGCTTGAAATCTGCATACAAACATCATATGATCAAAACGTTCAACTGATTTTAAAGAGTTATCTCCCTGTAGTGTAGGGTACCACCTTAAAGCTATGTGTATGATCTAAGCACGGCAATGCACAGGAATGCATTTGTAGATTATTACATATATATATGTAGACAGAAATAACAGTTAAGGACCTTTCGTCATTAGTATATACATAAATGATGCATTAACAATAACTGAGGAAAATGTAATAAATTAAAAATAAAACATAACTCTAGTGTGACATTCTTATTAACAACGCAAAACTTATTCATATAATGATACTTTTAACCCAAATTGAAAGACATTTGGCTTGGTAAAATTCTAATATAAGACAAGCAATGATCTTACATACAAATTACATTGCCAATAAAAATATTCTTAAGCCATATAGAAAAAATAAAAGATGTACTTCAAACAGAATAATAATATGGTGACAATTAGATTAACACATTATATACTTTGAAATATATAGTGATAGTCTGTTGAAAAGGAAACATTACGACAGAAGAGACCATTCCGATATGTTCATTGTAAACATTATATTTATATTAGCAACATTCCAGCAGAACCTTCATATTGGGTATATACGATATTCCATAAAGTATGTTTTCTATCCAGATTCATTTGATAGAGGTTTGCCGTTAGTAGGCACCAAGGAAGTAATCTCTTCGAACGTTTTGCGATCGCCATGACTTTCTTAACCAATGCAACATGCCTGTATGACAAAAGACCACGGATATGTTCCGATTGTCGTGGACACAGTCCTTTCCTTCTGTCGTTCTACCCGTGATCATGACTTGTCACCGAATATGAATATTGCCGAACTTTTAACATGAGTAACAGGACTGTTGCAACTACTGAATTAAATATATAATGCAAATTTCCCTGCTCCCTCAAATTTGACAAAATTAACGAGAGACATCAAACAACAAACCTTCAACCCATACTGCTTTCGAAACGCATGTCAAAAAAGATAGCAACATACCCGTATTATGCCATTTTGTTTGATAATCCACGTAAATAAAATATATTGTGCAACACTAAGAAGTAAAGTAAACAGGTTAAAAGCTTTATTTGTTATATATAAAAGGAGAACAAATCAGAAGATGTACAGTCTATATATAGTTTCATCTATTATGGCATGACTGTCGGCGACAAATTATGACATATCATTGTGGAGAAAAATGTCAAAACTCGGGAATAAATTGCACTGTAAAATTATTATTTTATGACTGATATAGCTTTGTGAATTGTTTTCTGAACGTTTATTAACTTAAACAGACATACGTTTCCTGTAGGAATGGGTATATTTAGATATTCATTGTATTTTGATATATTATGAATGGTATTGTATGTGTCATTGTAATCATAACGTTATATCTTTGTCAGTTTCATTTATATAATGCATTGTCAAGCTAATTTTATGCCAAAATGGATCAAAACTGATATTGATAATTTGGAGTAATGCAGCTGTCTACCTTTAATAATTACAACAGTTAGCAATATACTCGTCTGAAATTTCCTTCCTCTACGGAGGATATATTTAAAACTATATCATTGTCAATCTTTGCATAATGGTAACATAATCAGTTACAATTTCATCATTAAAACCATCAATATTGTCTCATTACTGTGTAAATGTAGCAAATGATTATAAATATTGACTGAAAATGTGAACCCGATGGTGATATTGGATATTCTCAGAATGGCACGGTTAATAATTATACTACAACTAATTGACGAGTTTCATTATCAAAGATATGTCACGAACGACCAAATAACACAGTAACTCACGAATGCGCGCAGCGCATGAGTGAGTTACAACGTTATTTGGTCATGAGTGACATATTTTTGATAATGAAACTGGTCAATTAGTTATAGTATTTATTATATAGATAAAAAGAAATGTTTCGAATCGAATTTAATATAAAATGAGTTTAATTGCACTATATTAGGTGTGTAGCGTAGGGATATACTATAATGTGTATCGCTTCAAAAAACATGGCGCCACCCACACACGACAATAAAATAATTAAAATGCTTACCTTTAAATATTATTTTAGTTAAATTTGATCCAAATTGAAGCGTACACGAAGCCAAATAACGTCTAATATTTACGTTTCAAACTGGAAGTCTTCATATGCCGTCGACAACGAAATGGCGCGAAATATAGTGAGAGTGTAATAAAAATGGTAATTTCACTAGTGAAATTATCGTTTTTATTTAACTCGGAAATCACGATATTTCATCGATATCTATATAATAAAGGACTGTATTACTGTCATATACTAAACTACCGAATGTCATAAAACACATTGTTTGACTTTTAACTGGGTTTGTAACAATACTAACACGACAGTTGTCACTAATGGAGTAGGAACTTCGTACCTTTCTTAATCCTGAGTTCACCCCATTTTAGTGGTATTCATATTGGTCGACACTTTTTCTGTGTAGTGTTTAGTAGATCATAGTGTGTCCTTTTGTCCTGTTTCTTTTGACATTGACCAATGAATTGTCTGTTTTTCTTCGATTTATGGCTTCTTATAACCAGATTTTCATGACTACATCACATGACCAATAAAATATGAAAAACATTGCAGTCAGAGAGGGATTGAAATGAGCATGTTACAACGTCTTCATTTATCGTCTATGAAAATTAAGGTATGAAATTCGGTAAAATTGGTATTTTTACTTTAAATAACATTGAAAACCTAAATTCAGAAAAAGACATCTCTAGATAAAAAATTTGTAAATATCTTATAAATAAATGGTTACTTCAAAATTGAAATAGAAAACAATATTGGTAACGAAACTTTCTACTAAATTAATCGGGTAAACAATAAAGGGAAGATAAATCTTTCAAGTCTTAAAACAAGCACCGAACACTACGAATTGATGATATTTATGACACGTTTACTTACTCCTAATATTAACAAGACATTATACTTCTGATCTGAGATGATACAATTCTAACTGTAATTGTTAAGACTTAACTTAAAGATTTGTGTTAACAAATTCTTTGCTGCTTTTTTGTCAACGTTCTTTTGTAGTTAATGTCGGAATATTTTTTTCCTACAGATGTTTGTAGTTAAATTTTAAGATTAAGGAAATTAACTAATCTAAAAATAGAGATAATCTTTAGTGCATTTATGGGAAGCAAAATAATAAATACTCTCCATGCGTGGAAAGTATGGGAAATTAAAAACTATATTTGGCCTTAATATATATTTTTACAAATGGACAAATTATCATGCTTAATTTCACGACCATGGCCAAAATAAATCAATGATCAACATTTCATGTGTCTGACAAGTCGACAACATACAATGAATAGGATAAAGAAGTTGGTAGCTTAAATTATATATACAACCAATCAGATTTAGATTCTAATTCTAAGCATACACTTGTTCTATTCTATACTTGATAAGCTAGAGACAAGTTTAAATTTATTTTGTTTTACGACCTTGATTTAAAAAAATAGAATGCATTCCCACTTACAGTAGTGAGTAAAAGTTTATCTTGAGTCGTATTTGTTGACCTCAATCACATGCCGACCACAATACCCTCGGCTACCTAATCGATTGTTTGGAAGCTTGTTCTTTATTAATATGGATGACATAATTTTATCTTCCTATTCTATAACTTAAAATCAATGAAAAGCAGTTATTGAAAAGTCATACATGTATTAAAACTTTGCATATTTTATAAAGTCACACTAGCTAACTAGAAATTATCCCGAATCTGACCCGATCATATTACTTTGTTGGTATCACCTCAGATTGAGTTCTTGTGTCCTTCATGTACGATACAATCCGTCATCCGATCTGTATTCAAATGATGTGTTTATTGGAAACATTAGGACGAACATTTGAATATTTGGTTCAACCGATGACGATGAGTTTTGCGAACGGCACGTTGAATTATTTGTAAATGTAGTTCAAGCATGCGTACTATGATTTATGATCGGCAGCTAAGGCTAATATTTTAGGCTAGATTGCATCACGGCTAATTACATCATATTGTAATTAGTTAATTTGGAAAGTATTACCATTTCAAAGCTACATTGTTAAATAGATGCAAACCAATACATTCATACAAATTGAAACCTCTCTAATATTACATTAGTTTGCTGAACATGACTTCAATGTTCCCCTATCGTGTTGTTTACATTTGATATTATATAAATCTTACATGACCAGAATAACAAATTTAATTAATTGATGCAATATGTACCTCCCAACTCATGTCTAACACTGTCAACAAGAGACATGTAGCATTCGGTATGTATGTCGGTGAAGTTATTAACAGATACAAGTACAAATCAAATTGATTAAAGTAAACTCGTACGTATTAAATCTCTTTATTCAGAAAATATCCCGTTAAGTTAAACATTAAGCACTATGGTACAGAATGACAATGAGACGAGCCCGGAATACAAAATGACACGATGCAACGCTATGAATCCAAATTAAATATTATTTACTGGAAAATAATTTCAAATGCGACTTAAAAATCTATGAAATAGGTCATGGTTATTCGTTTCATGAAAAATAACATGGTTTGATATTACATAGAGATAGACAAAGCAAGCGTAGGGGCATTGCCTTATGGTAATTACACACCACAGCTGGAATAATTTTAATGGCCTTTACAAAATATGCATTTCCCAAATGCCAATGGACTTTAAGTATGTTCTTCCCTCTCTCATCGGATTAGACCATGAGTAACACGGCGAATGCTTTATAAGAATCAAGAAATGCTATCTTTCACAAGAACCATAGTCTCACCCCCGTATTTTGGTGGATTCCTTGTTGTTCATCTTTCTGGGTTTCTTTGCTATGTGTTTGCCAGCGTTCTGTGTCTGGTGTCCAATGTTGCCCGTGTCTCTGGATTGTTTATTCATTGGTTTTCTCTAACGTTTAGCTGGAACATCATTTAGTAAAACACAATGGATGCTTAGACTAAGCATAAGTAAAACATTTCTCAAGCACCTGAGTTCACCCACGGTTCTAGTGGGGTTCGTATTACTCGGTCTTTAGTTTTATGTGTATGTTGTGTAGATCGTTGTTTGTCCCTTTGTACTTTTGGTCATTGTGTTGTCTGTTCTTCTCCGATTTACGGATTCTGATTACCCCTTTGGTACCTTCAAGTTCATCTTATACGCTAACGCTGTCAATACAAATTCTAAGTAAGATGGCTAATGTTAAGCCCTTTTTATGGAGATATAAGGGCTTGTCAAGAAACTGTGCAATAAATTGCAAATGTCAATCAATGGCACTTGATTGAAATATTTTAATGTGTTAGATGATCCACATCAAATTCTTTTGATGACTTAATATATTAACGAAGGACAGATGGTTAATTAAACCATAAAAGTATTGCATGTTCATCACAATATCACACATCAGTTCTTTCATTTTGAATCAAAGTGATGGATGCACATATACACATATAGTATCATTAATATGCTATAATAGCTTTTGAATAACAAATCAATAAAATTGATAGATTAACAAATAATTGCTATTAAATTCGTTCTTTTATTTAAAATATTCCAAAAAGTGGACCCCTTTAAGATTTTGTTTGATGCAAACGAATCGTAAATTAATGAGAACAACATTATCTTAAATGATGTTTGTAATACATGCAACTGATTATGTCAACGCAACATTCAATTTATACAGTAATATAGTATTTTAAGAAAACTAAAACGCATCCTTGCAAAGCAACATTCAATTTAGAGAGTAATGTTTCTTTTTCTTAAATAAGGAGCATCCTTGGGTATAGAGTTGTGGTGCGTAATACCATATTTTGGTTGATTAGTGTAATAAGCAATGTGCATCGGAGTCACAGTGATCTGAACAGTTTACATAGAAATAAAGTTGAAAGCATGCAAAGACATCAGGGCCATTTATAGTCGACCGGATGATCGCAGTACTAGTTGATTAAAACGTTGAAAGAAATGTAGGAATATCTCATTGCTGATCAGATTTATTATCAAATGATGCAGAAAGGTATGATTAGACACCTTGTCGACACACTAAGGTGTATCTACCTTATAACACAGTGTTAGAATGGTTTATAGCTTTATTTTACATAAGGTCTTATCATATTTATTCTATTTGGCACTGTCCAATCAAAAAAAAAATACTCTTGTCTGTCATAACTGGCTCACTTATTTTGTGCTGATAATTCAATACAAATTGATAATCTTGTAATATATTTGCCACGTACACTACAATTGTATTAATCAGATACAATTGTCACTATTCTATCGGGGATTCATGCCAACAATAGTCTAACAAGATGCATTGTTTCCTTTAAGGATATATCTTAAATGGATTTCGGTTTTAGCAATTTATTGTCAATTATTACATAACAAAATAGATATATGATATTTGTAGTGTAAAAAAAAAAATAGTTACAAGGCCATATATATATAATTAAACACTGATACTGGTCAGCATTGTAATAATTAAATGATTGCATCACGTACAATGTACATTGTACACGTACTTATTTTTAACCTGTCTAACCGCATAAAAACATACAAATACATCAATCATTGGTTTACATTTATTATATCATCATGGAACTAAGACTAATAAAAGATATTTATCTGTTTGAACAGCCGCCATTTATGAGAAAGGAAGATGTGACATAGAGGTAATGATTCCTTTAATTCTTATTGTAAAATTTTATCGTAGTCAAGCATGTTACTTTTATGCAACGTTTCATACCATGATTGCCTTCTAAATTAGCTACTCCCAGGCCTCATGATTACTCATCCCATTTATCTGATCACATCAACCCTGTAAAGTATTTAATATTTCTTATCATATTGGAAATACCCTGAACGGAAGTCAATATAACCTCCATAACATTGAATCTAGCGTTATGGCGTAACGTGTTAGATCTCTCAATACAAACATTTATATTGCATTTTGTATATTTCACCAATACAATGTTGTTTGTTTTCGTAAATTTAACAAAACAAAACAACATTTTCAAATTGAGTGCTTTAACATTTGTTATGTTTAGAGGTTGTCTAATTGTTTTTTACGTGAGCACATAAATGTTAAAATTTATCAAACAACTATTTCCACTTTAAATAAATATGTTGTTCAAATCAACAATAACAAAAATATTTTCTTGTTTATCTTAAACATTAGATGGAAAACAGAGACAGAAAGAAGAGTAAACAACTTCATGTATTTGTGTATTATCAGTACCGATTTTGCCTTTTTTATTATTTTGATATTTAATTTTGGAATTGTTCCGACAATGTGATGTTTTTTTGTTTTTATCACTAAACTTTCATACAAAATTAAGATTTGAACAAAGATTAGAGTTGTAGATGTTACATACTCTGTACTTATATAACTTACGATTATGATGTATGACTTCTCACGAACATTGTATAAGGGATGTGTCATTTATTTGTCATTGACCATAATTGTTTTAGATTTCTAAATGATATTAATAATAAATGAATGCATGATTTTTAGAAATAAGACCATATAGCACTGTTAATGTGTTAAACGTATACGGAGTTCCTCTGTAATGGTTAATTGTAGTGACTGTCAAAGTTACTGTTGTATAGCTTCACCTCTAATCTCTTCATGTTCGGTGGCACATAAGGTACTGGTGCACTGCCTCTATTTGTTTCTACTCAGAGACTGTAGTGTACTCATCTGATATTTGTGACGATTAACCATATGCATTGCATAGACCGTAAATTGTACATATCTCACTGTGACATCCGCCTAAGCTGAAAAAAGTGTGATAGTTGTGATATGCATGAGTTACCCTTCGGTGAGATCAGAATGATGTGTTCTCTGTACTAGATCACCACGCTGTGCTTGATGTTGACAGCGCTATATTACTGAGGCAAAAATGTATATGTAATCATTTCGACATATTGTTCTAATTGTGAAGCCAACAGTCTTTGATGGTGTTGCTCGTGATGATGCATGATTAGCGGAGAGACAGCAAATGCCAATTGTATAATGTTGGCTTGACTTAACAAGCGAACCAACAAATGATATACCGCAATGTGGGCAACCATATCATTCTTGTGACGTTTACATATAAAATTGAATTCCCTTTATACAAAGAGTAACTACCAATATACTTTATCTTGCACAGATCATATGCAACATAGTATTGTATCACACTTTATAGGAGTAGGATGCGTTCCTATATGATACCGTGATAGTTGAAATGGCACGTGAATACACTTTACAATCCAACTCGTAGTACTATATGTGTTTGATTGTTGGACTGTTTGTAAGTCGTCACATTATTAATTTCAACAATAGAGTTTGTCTGACTAAGCATAGTTACATATATTCATTATTTAGATATACCGTTCCAAACTATTTTTTTAATACAAAATAAGTTTCCCTCCCTGAGACATAGGTAACCTAGCCGATTTTGGCTATCCTGTTTTAAGCACTTAGATGTTCATGCTTCTAAAGATTTGTACCTTTTTGGCTCTCCAATCTTTTGACATTTAATGTACCTGATGACGGTTATTCCAGAAATGCGTCGTGCTCATTAAAGTAGATATATACTATTTTTCTTATCTAAGAATTACATAGGTATGTAAGTATTTACATTACTGTGTAAAATAACTCATACCTAGATCTACTATATATAATTAATTTATTACCCAGTAAGTGTCATTATATTTAACAGAACATTTACAGCATAATTATTTTCTAATGTTTGAAATCAATATCAGCTGTACATTTGAGGGGTAGTAAATGGAAGCAAGTATCACATGACATGTTGTCATGGGGAAAGAAACGATGTGATGTTTCCTTAAATTAAATCAAGATATGTTACCTTAATATTATCAAAACTATGTTTTGTGTTTATTAATCTTTCTTAAAACATTTTCCGCTAAAATATCATGTCAATCAAAATAAACAAATCGCACATACTATACGTTAAAATGAAGTTAGAATATTGCCTAGTTTTTATAGTGTATTTTCCAAAAATGTGCAACTTTTCTATGATAATAGAAATACTAAAGTGTTCAAGATGTTTGTGTCAGGGAAGTACATTAGACATATATAAAAAAAAATGAGTATCGTTATTGTTATGTAATATTTGTCGCAATGGACGATGCTCATTAGGAGAAGGAATACAACCATTAAGATGATGGATATCTGCCCATATATTTCTACATGTACAAATGGTTCACTTTAGACTAGAAATAGGCATGTTATTAAAACTTTACTATATATGCCTTTCTATTAGTATAAACTTCGATTTATTGTCCACATACCAAACATAACTTACTCATGTGTCAACATAGCATATCCTAATGTTTAATACAACATGCAATATGTAATCAAGCCCACACATTCTAAAGGTATTATGGTCATAATATATGTTATAATAACTTGGTCTAATGTTGTTAGTAGAGGTTGTTGTCTAGTCAGTATATTCAACAGTTAATTTGTGGGTGTTATCTGTATTGTAATAAATTTGTCTATTGTTCCTTGATACAGATTGTAGCAAACACCAGCCTACATATTCTAACTTTATGACACTATTATCAATGTAAAGAAATAAGGTCATTAAGAGAAACGGTGTTTATCAATGAGAAACTGTGCAATAATTGGTTTCTCATACATTCTTGTATAGACTTATGTGATTGTTGTCCTTCATTACTGAATTATCACTGTTTCATTTCAATATCGATATCATCTGAATTAAAACAGGTTAGGAGATATCAAAGGAGTAATCAGACGCCGTAAATGGAAGAAGGGCATACAATACAATTGCTAAAAGAAAATGGAGAAACTATTATCTAACATATTGTAGCATATTTCATATTGGCTGGAAAATATACATGCCTTTTCGAAATTATGACCTAGAATTATATTGATTTCTTTTATTTACTTATTTTCTAATTTTTGCGTGAAATGTATGTGTTTTTACTATTTGTAGGATTATCAATCGTCACATTATCAATTTCAAAAAGATAATTTGTCTCATTCTCGAGCACCTGTGCTCACCCCTGGTTTTAGACGGGATCCGTGTTACTCATCTTGTTAGGTTTCTGTGTTGTGCTTTGCTTTGTTTGCTTGTTTCTTTCTTGTTGTTGCTCTGCCTGTCCACAGGCTCAGATGTTACCAGTGCCTCCTGATTGTCCATTCTTGATTGCCCCTTCGGTTGTCTCTTACGTTTATTTAGCATACTTATATATGTTCATTATTTAAGTTTACCGTTCTTATATATGAATACTATCAAAATGAAGGTTTTACTCCCTCAGACATAGGCAGCAGTAATCGATTTTGACTATCCTGTTTAGGCACATAGATGTTCTTGCTTCCAAAGGTTTCTACAATATTTTGGACTTCCGAGCTTTTGACTTTTAGCGTACCTAATGACGGTTATTCCAGAAATGCGTCGTGCTCACTTCATTAGATAATTTCGTTTTCATTATATCGGATTTACATAGGTATCTAAGTATTTACATTACTGTGTAAAATAGGTCATGCCTAGATCTAATATATATATAATTAATTTTTTAACCCACTAAGTCACTATATTTAACAGAACATTTAGAGCATAATAATGTACTCTTGTTTCTAAGTCAATATCAGCTGTACGTTTCAAATGTGGTATATCAAGTGAAGTGTGACAAGATTATGCATGACATGTTGTCGTGAGGACAGATAGGATTTTCGGGTATGTTTTCTCGAAATAAATCAAGATAGATCGATTTTATATTTTCAAACTATTTTTTTGTGTTTATTAATCTTTTTCAAAACATCCCCCCTAAGATATCTTGATGATCAAAATACTCAAGTGTACATGCTCCATGTTGTTATGTTGTATTTTTCAAAAATGTTCTTCTTTCTTATAATAAGAGAGATAAAAGTATTATAATACATGTTTGTGTCACTGGGAAGTACATTATACATATATAATTGAGTATTGTTATTGTTATGTAATATTTGTCGCAAGGGACGATGCTCATTAGGAACATGAATACAACCAATACTTGACCATTCAGAAGAAGAAGGGGGATTTTTCTTTTTGTAATTTACAAAGCCTATTTTTCAATAATTTCATAGCGGCACATAGCAAAATAATGGACACAGTTGCAATTACTTCACCTTCCATTGGTGACACCATTTGGCGGGAAAAAACACGAGGTGTTTGATCATTTCTTTTTAATCTGATAAGATTAGTCTTAGTGTGTGTACAAGAGAGTCTTATAATACAATTTTGTTTTAATAATTTACTCTTATGATACAAATCTTCTCGTGTGTACCGGCCTTAAGATGATGGATATCTGGCCATATATTTCTACGTGTACAAATAGTTCACTGTAGACTACAAATAGTAATGTTATTAATGCTTTACTTTCTGCCTTTCTGATAGTATAATTCTTATATGATTTACATAATTAGAAATCCTATACTCTGATTGGGTATAAGCGCTTATGGAGGCGGGGTTTTGTCAGTTTACTTTTCGATAGACGATGTTCAGCGGACTAATTTTTTCGTAATGTAAACAAAATGGCGGGTTGGATTCCCGATAATAAAAAAAGATAAAAGAAACAATGTTTATTGTTAATAATCGACAATTATTGTTAGATATGAAATAAAAAAATAAATGCCAATGAAAAAAAAAGCTTGTATTGTTGACATAAAAAAAAAATTCCGGAAAAAATACTTAAGACAACCATCTATCGACTTTGACTTTTGTAATATATCGTCATCCTGTGACGTTGTTTACAAAGGACGCTGATTGACACAAGCTGGTTACTGATTTATTTTACGATTTTGTGGGCATTTTACTTGTTTGAGTAGCTAAATGCAAAATGCTATCAAATTGGAAAATATCGGTAACTTAATTACATCACCGTCTAGTTTAAAGTAGGAAATAAGGTTAGTTCATTTTGTTATTCATGGCCGACATACATCGATGGAATGTATGTGTGCGTACTGGGGATCCCCAAAGGTAAATTTTCAAAACAAATGAAGAAAAAAAAAATTAGTTACAGAATTATAAGGATTAAGCGCATTTTTTTCGGAGTTTATTGATGTATAACCTGGACCAAGTCACTCACAAACTTGCATAAAAGTCCTTCGGACTTATATTTGTTTGTGAGTGAATTGGTCCAGGTTATACATCAATAAACTCCAGAAAAATGCGTTTATTCCTATAATACAATTAGACTTATTGATATGATACACTATTGTGTCAACATCACATATTCTAAAGTTGTAATGAACCTGTATTGTACTACATCTATCTATTGTTGTTTAGCACAACATGTAATATGTAATCAAACTCACACATCCTAAAGTTATTGTGGTCATAATATATGTTGTAATAATTTGATCTATTGTTGTTTGTACATGTTGTTGTCTAGTTAATATATTCAACAGTTGTGCGTGGGTGTTATCTATATTGTAATAAATTGTTCCGTAATACAGATTGTAGCAAAAACCAGCCCACATATTCTAACATTATGACACTAGTATCAATATAAAGAAATAAGGTCATTAAGAGAAACAGTGCTTAGCAATGAGAAATTTGCAACAAATGGTATAATTAGATTATTGTACAGACTTAGGCGATGGTTGTCCTTCACAACTGAATAATCACTGTTTCATTTCACTATCGATATCACCTAGATAATAACAAGAAAAGTGTGAAGATACCAAAGAAGGACAGAAAATGCAATGACCAAAAGAAAAAAATAATAAAAAACAAAGAACAATATAGACAATATTACACAGAAAACTAAGCTCAGGTACATAGCAATTATAAACAGTTACTGCTCCACAGTTGCTGCGCCCATCGTTTCACTCTGGTTAGAACTCGGTCATAAGTTATGAATGAGGAAAGAGCATGGCTATGATTACGACTAAAGATCAATGGAACTTATCCAAGTCACTTGTGACACAGATAACTCGTAAAGGTTAATCAAGTCATAGCGGCGACCATAACACTTCCGAAGTAGTGAATTCAACCTAAGCACTAGGAACTATCAGTTCACTAGCTTTCTGCTGAGCAGCAACCCTCTATCAAGTAAATCATGCTAGGAACCATAATCTCTGGTATATCTGATCAACTGAGAGATATGCTGTATTATTACATAATGATTTTATTTAAACAATTTTATTGGCTATCATACTGTCACCTGACATTCCGTAATATAGTATTATTACGTGATGTTTTTCATATTGGCCTAGTTATAGGTCCGAGGCCTGCTGTATTGACCTGAGGCGTAGCCGAACGCCAATACAGCAGACCGAAGACCTATAACTAGGCCAATATGAAAAACATCACGTAATGATATCTTTATTAATTAACCAGTCCAATATCTCTCGGGATTTTTCCTTGCAATTGTCGAAATGTCTAGCGGATTCCGATCTAGTTGTTATTGGACTGACTGGAATTGGGCCAATACGGAAAATATCCGTATTGGACTGGTTTTTGCCGTATTGGCCCAATGTAAGTTTTTATATTGTATTGACAGATTTGATCATATAAAGGCTAATAAATCAAAGTTAATTAATAAAATTTGATATTGTTTGATTAAAACTCATATTGACTCGCTTTCACTTTCACTTTCCATTGCATTATGTATGACGTCACAATGAAGTGATTAATTTCATATTGACTTAGTTTCACTTTCACTTTTCATTTTAATGTAATAAAACAATTAGTCTTTTGTATCGGTCAATACGAGTTTTTATGAACCTTAGAAATCAATAAAGGCTTCGGTGAATATAGATTTTAAGGTCCATACAAAATCGTATTGACATCAACAAAAGATTATATAATTGTATATTATTCATTATTTGACTTTGCTGAACATTACAGGCCTTGTATTTTAATAACGTCACGACAGTTATGACGGATACCTAACTTACTTTGGAATTGTTGACCATCAATATTTATACTTTCTGTTTATAATATACACAGGACAAACAACACAAAACAAGAGAAATGTGTAAACACTAGAGGTGGATATACAACAGTTCTTAATAAAGTTGAATGTTTACTTCATATAAGTGTATTTGTTTGTAAATCAATGAATAGATAATGAAGTAATTATTGTCCATCACTGCTTGGTGCTTATAGCAATGTAAATACATGTTTTGACTGGTTATATTGCATAAACACATTTCATATATAATGTAAAATCACGTTAGACCCTACAATAAGGCTATTGATACAGATTAAATCCCTCTGTGTTAGCAAATTGTTTGATATCAAAAGGAATACAAACAAAAAGGATTTCACACAAGTCACGGCCTATTGTTTGTTTCACTCAACAAAGCACAATTTAAACTGCTGATTTCAGTTATTAAATGCCGTCTGTCATCCTATTGTGGCTATTACACCCATTTAGATTTTTCCATGTGGTGCGCAAGCAACTAGATGTCAGCATATCTATTTCTCCAAAAGTATTACAAAAAGCATCGGAAAAATGATAAAACATGCAACAATAGGATACAGTTAACAAATAAAATATAAGTATTACTAAATATCGGTTTATGAATTCATGATTAGCACAAAGTGAGTAATATTTCTAAATCAAGTTTACAAATAGTACATGTCGATGACAAGGTGGCAATGGGATGGGTATTTGGGCAGAAATCTTGATTTTCATATATATAATGGGAAGAGTGGGTAAATGGTGCCTTGCAGTTTGTCACCCATGACTACTCCTAACAACATCTAAGCTAATTGTAGTGGCTGCTGCTAGTTGTTTTAGGATTGTGGAATGTGAAACACCACAGTCATTTGGAAAGCTCAACAGTATATATTCGACCTATTTCCTTACCTCCGGTTCCCATAGGCAACAGTACCAGAATGAAATATGATAACAATTATGTGAATTTTAATCACACAAGAAATGGAAAAAAGATAGGCGTAAAAGATATTTAATACCTAATTTATCTTACATGTTAATACTGCAAGTAGCTTAAGCGATGTGATTTGCTGCTGGTAAATCAAAATTAAGATTGTTCGTAACTAGTAAAGATAGCATACAATATCCCAGATCATATGTCCTTCAGAAATGGGATTGTTCATATGATCTCGATAACAAAACATTGTCATTGTTCTATTGAATAACCGCATGGTCGTCCCAACACGTTTCTATCTGAGTAGCTCTATTTTCAATGCAATTTCATCATTTTTTCATATATCGCCTTTGCGTAATATATATATATACCATTATATCTCTATATTTATGACTTACTGGTTATTACATGCAGCTCTCGACACGATAAGACGTCTTTACACCACCAGGAAGTTATATCGTATGTAATCAATTTGATAATATTGGATCATAACGTCATATATTTGATATATACTTTATTCATATAGCATAGTCGTCATCGTTTTTGTATGTTACGGTCTGAGCAAATCTGGTTAATCTGTTCAGACAATGATGCATTCACGAGATGAGATGTTGTTGTTCGTTTTGTTGATATTGGTAGAATTGCTGATAATTACTATTTAAGATTTATTTTCATAGTAGTCCTTTCGTATATTGTTCATATGATTCTAAATTAACACGTTTTTATACCTTATTTCCCTTACGACGGACACAATGATATCAGGTTATGCAAGAGCTAAAGAAATGACAAATAATACAGCTTCTTTCCTTGATCTACACCTCGAAATGGACAGTGAGGGACGGTTAACGACATAAGAGATGATTTCAATTTTACCATTGTGGACTTTCCATTTATAGATAGCAGCATTCTGGCAGCCTCTGCATATTGAGTATATATGTGTCAGTTGATCCAATATTCTCGAGCTTGTGGTTCCTATCAGATTTTCCATGATATAGGTTTGCTGCTAACAAGAAGGCTGCTGAACCAAGAGTTGCTATTGATTATGTTGAAGTCATCACTTCGAATGTTTTATGGTCGCCGCCATGACTTGATTTGTCATTACGGAACATCTGTGTCACAAATAACCACTTGTGAGCAAATAAGCACTTCCCGGTCTTTTCTTCATTCATGACTTATCACCGGGTTTGTATCTAGAGTAACACGACGGGTGTCACAATTGGAGCAAAAACTACTTGCCCTTCCGGACTTTCTGAGTTTCTCCGGGTTCGTGTTGCTCGATCTTTAGATTTATGTGTAGCTCGTTGTTTGTGTTGTTGTCCATTTGTGTTGTTTGTTCTTCTTCGACTTTGATTTTGATTACCTCTTTATTATCTTCAAGCTATTGTTATATATATTTGAACATTGTAAAATATCAGAGGATTGCATAGCAACTATCAAAATCACAAGTTGTTCTAACATTACAATTTTGATCAGATTATGATAAACTATATGTTATTTTCAGTTAACTGTGAATAAAACGGTACCCTTTCTCCCACCTTAAGAGAAATTATTCCTGCAAAACGTTTGGTAAAGTATATATCAGGAATATTATATATATATTATTAATGTGGTTCAGCCATTTCGATTTGAAAATACAATATCATCACGGGTAGAAGTATATAATATGTATATGAAAAGTGTCAGATAAAATTGTTTCTGTGTAATATAATAAATAAAATGTAATGATATATCTAATAAACAAAATGCAATGATATATCTAATAAACGTCACATTTCAGGAATAAGTATACATTATTACTGATGTAAATCGTCAACTTTTTTTTAGGGCCCGGGTGGCTCAGTGAGGTAGGTAGTTGGATTACCTAACAACTCATACAAGCCTATCACCAATACGGCATGGGTTTGCGTCCGGCTTTGTAAATTACAAAAAAGGTGCACTCGACTAGCAGCCGCAAGTGAAAATGTTTACCAGTTGCTTGCCCATGGTCGGTGGTTCTCTCCGGGTACTCCGGCTTATTCCACCACTAAAACTGGTCGCCATGACATAGCTGACATATTGCTGAAAGTGGCGTTAAGCACAATAAATCAAACCAAATCAATCAAAACTTTTAGTCGACAGTAGTAATAGTCCCCTCTCTCTATTATAGTAGCGTGTTATTGATCTTGCTACTTTTTAACTAATCTGGTTTTTTTCGATTATCGAACACATCAGAGGAGTGACCGAACTTAGCATTAATTCAGGAATATGCGTAACACATAAATGTATTAAAAGACCATGTCCAACAGTAGTGGTATAGATATGCTTGCAGATTATGTTTGAACCTAAATCAAAAGCAACACTGAAAACTAACCTACATTTTGAATTTTGTTATATGTTGCCTAATATATTTCTTAGCGAAAACGTGTAAATGGTCATCGTGATGTCTTTTCGGGAATGAACGTTTAGTTTTTATTTTCATTATTACATGATCTTTATTTTTATTTCAGTAAGAATAACATTATAGAACGAAAGAGCCTGTCGGAAACAAGGTGTCTGACGATGTTTTATTACGGCACTGAGGTGATAAATGACTAGATCGACGTTGCATGGGCAGTTCTCAGAAGGACTACTTGTTTCATGACGTCGTTGTATTGAAAGACGTCTCAATGTAAGCAAACCGAATGTTTAACGTGCATTCTTCCATGTAATGTATCGCGAATTCACAGTCGCATTACCATTTACAAGAACATAGCTTCATTTCCTCGGCAACTGTCTAACTTGGACGTGAAATTTGTGAATGAACGGCAACAAATAACGTGACGCCATGTACTTAAAATATAGTCGCTCTCATCATCAGGACCTTGTAATATTGTTTCTCAAAGTTATATTGTTGAAAGCCTAATTATTATAAAACTGCTAATGTTGTGTGTGCTTAATAATTTTATATGACTATTAAGGTAACTTTAAGACTATTTATCGATTCGATCAAATGTCCTTTCCCTTAAAATGCTATCTTTGAAAACAAATGTTGTCACAGCGTACGCAAAACAACAGTCTGGTGTCAATATCCTGCTGAATAATAATACGATCATTTATTACATACATCATTAGCAAGTCATTACGACCTTTGTTCTCTTTTTGTCAAAGGATGTATAAATATGAATTTGATATGTAATAAAGATACACAGCTTGCGAATACACTCTGTGATAGATAAAACTTGTGAATATTAGTTATGTTTACTGTACAAAAAGTTGTCAGCTTTTACATAATCAAGTAATAAAGATGAGTTGGTAGCTAAGTCGCCAAAGATATACAATCAGAAACGCTCTGGTATATATTTAGCAGTAACACAACGAATGTCACTGGTGGAGCAATAACTACTCAGCTACCCGGAGCGCACCCGAGTTCACCCACGGTTTATAGTTTTTGTCCCTTTGTTCTTTTTCATTTTGCCATTGTATTCACTGTCCTTCTTTGATCTACAGCTTCTGATTATCTCTTTAATATCTTCAAACGTTTCTCAATATCATACATATGTAATAGTTTCTCAATTTAAAGGGAGATAACATGGGGCACATCTCATGTGGTTCCAGGGATTCCCTTGTGTGATGACTATGCTAATTTGTTTTAGGAATATGTTTAGAGCAGACACATGATACACAACATACATCAAGGTAGAATACAGTTTCCCACTTTCTGCTACATAAAACGTAGAGCATAAACATACTATAGGTAGGATACAGTTTCCCTCTTTCTGCTACATAAAATCTAGAACATAAACATATTGTAGGTAGGATACAGTTTCCCTCTTTCTGCCACATAAAATCTAGAACATAAACATATTGTAGGTAGGATACAGTTTCCCTCTTTCTGCCACATAAAGTCTAGAACATAAACATACTATAGGTAGGATACAGTTTCCCTCTTTCTGCTACATAAAATCTAGAACATAAACATACTGTAGGTAGGATACAGTTTCCCTCTTTCTGCTACATACAATCTAGAACATGAACATACTGTAGGTAGGATACAGTTTCCCTCTTTCTGCCACATAAAGTCTAGAACATAAACATACTGTAGGTAGGATACAGTTTCCCTCTTTCTGCTACATACAATCTAGAACATAAACATACTGTAGGTAGGATACAGTTTCCCTCTTTCTGCTACATAAAATCTAGAACATAAACATACTGTAGGTAGGATACAGTTTCCCTCTTTCTGCCACATAAAGTCTAGAACATAAACATACTGTAGGTAGGATACAGTTTCCCTCTTTCTGCTACATACAATCTAGAACATAAACATACTGTAGGTAGGATACAGTTTCCCTCTTTCTGCCACATAAAGTCTAGAACATAAACATACTGTAGGTAGGATACAGTTTCCCTCTTTCTGCTACATACAATCTAGAACATAAACATACTGTAGGTAGGATACAGTTTCCCTCTTTCTGCTACATACAATCTAGAACATAAACATACTGTAGGTAGGATACAGTTTCCCTCTTTCTGCCACATAAAGTCTAGAACATAAACATACTGTAGGTAGGATACAGTGTCCCTCTTTCTGCCACATACAATCTAGAACATAAACATACTGTAGGTAGGATACAGTTTCCCTCTTTCTGCCACATAAAGTCTAGAACATAAACATACTGTAGGTAGGATACAGTTTCCCTCTTTCTGCCACATACAATCTAGAACATAAACATACTGTAGGTAGGATACAGTTTCCCTCTTTCTGCTACATACAATCTAGAACATAAGCATACTGTAGGTAGGATACAGTTTCCCTCTTTCTGCTACATACAATCTAGAACATAAACATACTGTAGGTAGGATACAGTTTCCCTCTTTCTGCCACATAAAGTCTAGAACATAAACATACTGTAGGTAGGATACAGTTTCCCTCTTTCTGCCACATACAATCTAGAACATAAACATACTGTAGGTAGGATACAGTTTCCCTCTTTCTGCCACATAAAGTCTAGAACATAAACATACTGTAGGTAGGATACAGTTTCCCTCTTTCTGCTACATACAATCTAGAACATAAACATACTGTAGGTAGGATACAGTTTCCCTCTTTCTGCCACATAAAGTCTAGAACATAAACATACTGTAGGTAGGATACAGTTTCCCTCTTTCTGCTACATAAAATCTAGAACATAAACATACTGTAGGTAGGATACAGTTTCCCTCTTTCTGCTACATACAATCTAGAACATAAACATACTGTAGGTAGGATACAGTTTCCCTCTTTCTGCCACATAAAGTCTAGAACATAAACATACTGTAGGTAGGATACAGTTTCCCTCTTTCTGCTACATACAATCTAGAACATAAACATACTGTAGGTAGGATACAGTTTCCCTCTTTCTGCCACATAAAGTCTAGAACATAAACATACTGTAGGTAGGATACAGTTTCCCTCTTTCTGCTACATAAAGTCTAGAACATAAACATACTGTAGGTAGGATACAGTTTCCCTCTTTCTGCCACATACAATCTAGAACATAAACATACTGTAGGTAGGATACAGTTTCCCTCTTTCTGCTACATACAATCTAGAACATAAACATACTGTAGGTAGGATACAGTTTCCCTCTTTCTGCTACATACAATCTAGAACATAAACATACTGTAGGTAGGATACAGTTTCCCTCTTTCTGCTACATACAATCTAGAACATAAACATACTGTAGGTAGGATACAGTTTCCCTCTTTCTGCTACATACAATCTAGAACATAAACATACTGTAGGTAGGATACAGTTTCCCTCTTTCTGCCACATAAAGTCTAGAACATAAACATACTGTAGGTAGGATACAGTTTCCCTCTTTCTGCTACATACAATCTAGAACATAAACATACTGTAGGTAGGATACAGTTTCCCTCTTTCTGCCACATAAAGTCTAGAACATAAACATACTGTAGGTAGGATACAGTTTCCCTCTTTCTGCTACATACAATCTAGAACATAAACATACTGTAGGTAGGATACAGTTTCCCTCTTTCTGCTACATACAATCTAGAACATAAACATACTGTAGGTAGGATACAGTTTCCCTCTTTCTGCTACATACAATCTAGAACATAAACATACTGTAGGTAGGATACAGTTTCCCTCTTTCTGCCACATAAAGTCTAGAACATAAACATACTGTAGGTAGGATACAGTTTCCCTCTTTCTGCTACATAAAATCTAGAACATAAACATACTGTAGGTAGGATACAGTTTCCCTCTTTCTGCCACATAAAGTCTAGAACATAAACATACTGTAGGTAGGATACAGTTTCCCTCTTTCTGCTACATACAATCTAGAACATAAACATACTGTAGGTAGGATACAGTTTCCCTCTTTCTGCCACATACAATCTAGAACATAAACATACTGTAGGTATGATACAGTTTCCCTCTTTCTGCCACATAAAGTCTAGAACATAAACATACTGTAGGTAGGATACAGTTTCCCTCTTTCTGCTACATAAAATCTAGAACATAAACATACTGTAGGTAGGATACAGTTTCCCTCTTTCTGCTACATAAAATCTAGAACATAAACATACTGTAGGTATGATACAGTTTCCCTCTTTCTGCCACATAAAGTCTAGAACATAAACATACTGTAGGTAGGATACAGTTTCCCTCTTTCTGCTACATACAATCTAGAACATAAACATACTGTAGGTAGGATAAAGTTTCCCTCTTTCTAATACACTAAATATTAGATCGTACACATATCGTAGGAATAATAACCTTTTTAGGACAAAGACAACATATTGATGAACTATTTTACCTATAGTGACAGCCGGAACCTTTTAACCGTAATGAAAGCGGGAGGTTTGGCGCTTTAAAATCTGATCCAATCCATCATTTCGTTAGAAATGCCTGTACTAAGTCAGGGTCATTACGGTTTTCACAGTTTTCCGGTTGTTGACTGATTTTGTTTGTTTACATAATTTGACTTTCCCTTTGTAAGATTTTTCGGAGTTCGGTAATTTTGTTATTACCCTTATTCAGATTTTTGTATTAAGTTTGATGTTTTATTTATTCATGATTCAATCTATGTGGTTATTATAATCGTACGTGTTCGATACGCAGAGGAGAAGTATGCTCATACAATTCAATTATCTGACTTGAAATCTGCAATGTTGCAATTCAGACTCAAGATTCCGAGTATTCGTCTTGCCCTGTGTATTTAAAAGACAACATATTGATGACATTGATGTATATTTGTAGATTTCTACATTAATTTTCCTTCAGCTTTGTTAATGTTGTTATTACTTTCTACATGTCCTTATATAATAAAAAGAAACTTGTTTTATGTAAATGAGTTTAAATATAAACTCCATGTAGTACTTACCACACAATACAATCACATTACGAAACATTTGTATATATTATTATTTGCTATTCAACGTCATTTTTGGCAATATTTCATGTAAATCCTGGCGTGAAAATTTAAATTTAGCATATTGAAATTATCCTAATTTCCTTAATTTCAAGCTCATTTGGATAAATGCGATGTAGATAATAAGGATAATAACAAAATTATCGAACTCCGAACAATCTTCCAAAGAGAAAGTCAAAGCTCATAAGTATATAAACAAATAAAATCAATCAACAACCGGAAAACTGTGAATACCGTAATGACGATCGAGAAGTGTTCAGTGACCGAGCATCATCTATATATTGGAAGCTGGAAATAAAGGTATGGGCTAATTTTCTATCTTCATTCTTGAGAAGCCCTTGAAGTAATGTTGCAGTTGGTAGTGATTGCTATGCTACGCTATATTATTATGACATATTTCTACCAGCCCAGGCATCTTGTTAATTGCCGATACAACACTGCAAATTCGAATTTTGATGATGAAGCAATTTATATGAATAGAGGTGTTTTGCAGGATACAACGGAGCCGCTACACTCACTTTTACATTTACCACCCCCCTTTTCCTGAATATACGTATTGAGGGCACGACCATGCAAGCTACTGTTATCATAAAATTACATGGCTATTGAAACGGAAAAAAGAGATGAAATAATAAAGAATTTCATTGACAATAAATATTTAAACAAATACTAAAAAAGGGGGGTCCATGCTATAAGCGCCTGTGATCAAACATAGACAAGACAATCTAAGTTGTTTACCATCTTATTTATATATCGTAGTAATATTGTCGAGTTTTATAACAATACGAAATTTATATTATTAAGTATTGTTGAAAGGTATTTCTTAACACAATTTAAATATCCGTACTATATATGTAGGTTAATGCTATTTATATATTTTCGACTATGTAATACGAAACTTATGGGAATTACCTGTTTCTATATTTAGTCTGAAAATTCCCCAAGATATGTCACTGACAGCATATCCAATAGAATTGAAGAATGTAAAAACCATTCAGGAATATGATACAATTTCCTCTGTTTCTCAAATAGCAAAACAGTTTATCTTAACCTTTTTAGGAATATGTTTAGAGCAGACACATGATACACAACATATATCATAGTAGGATACAGTTTCCCTCTTTCTGCTACATAAAATCTAGAACATAAATATACTGTAGGTAGGACACAGTTTTCCTCTTTCTGCTGCATAAAATCTAGAACATAGAAATACTGTAGGTAGGATGCAGTTTCCCTCTTTCTACTACGTACAATCTAGAACATAAACATACTGTAGGTAGGATACAGTTTCCCACTTTCTGATACATAAAACCTAGAACATAAACATACTGTAGGTAGGATACAGTGTCCCACTTTCTGATACATAAAATCTAGAACATAAACATACTGTAGGTAGGATAGAGTTTCCCACTTTCTGATACATCAAATCTAGAACATAAACATACTGTAGGTAGGATACAGTTTCCCTCTTTATACTACGTACAATCTAACACATACACATACTGTAGGTAGGATGCAGTTTCCCTCTTTCTACTACGTACAATCTAGAACATAAACATACTGTAGGTAGGATACAGTTTCCCACTTTCTGATACATAAAACCTAGAACATAAACATACTGTAGGTAGGATACAGTGTCCCACTTTCTGATACATAAAACCTAGAACATAAACATACTGTAGGTAGGATACAGTTTCCCTCTTTCTGATACATCAAATCTAGAACATAAACATACTGTAGGTAGGATACAGTTTCCCTCTTTATACTACGTACAATCTAGCACATAAACATTGTGTAGGTAGGATACAGCTTCTAATTTTCTGATACATAAAATCTAGAACATAAACATACTGTAGGTAGGATACAGTTTCCCTCTTTATACTACGTACAATCTAGCACATAAACATTCTGTAGGTAGGATACAGCTTCTCACTTTCTGATACATAAAATCTAGAACATAAACATACTGTAGGTATGATACAGTTTCCCTCTTTATACTACGTACAATCTAACACATAAACATACTGTAGGTAGGATGCAGTTTCCCTCTTTCTACTACGTACAATCTAGAACATAAACATACTGTAGGTAGGATACAGTTTCCCACTTTCTGATACATAAAACCTAAAACATAAACATACTGTAGGTAGGATACAGTGTCCCACTTTCTGATACATAAAACCTAGAACATAAACATACTGTAGGTAGGATACAGCTTCCCTCTTTCTGATACATCAAATCTAGAACATAAACATACTGTAGGTAGGATACAGTTTCCCTCTTTATACTACGTACAATCTAGCACATAAACATTCTGTAGGTAGGATACAGCTTCTCACTTTCTGATACATAAAATCTAGAACATAAACATACTGTAGGTAGGATACAGTTTCCCTCTTTATACTACGTACAATCTAGCACATAAACATTCTGTAGGTAGGATACAGCTTCTCACTTTCTGATACATACAATCTAGAACATAAACATACTGTAGGTAGGATACAGTTTCCCACTTTCTGATACATAAAATCTAGAACATAAACATACTGTGGGTAGGATACAGCTTCCCTCTTTCTACTACGTACAATCTAGCACATAAACATTCTGTAGGTAGGATACAGCTTCTCACTTTCTGATACATACAATCTAGAACATAAACATACTGTAGGTAGGATACAGTTTCCCACTTTCTGATACATAAAATCTAGAACATAAACATACTGTGGGTAGGATACAGTTTCCCTCTTTATACTACGTACAATCTAGCACATAAACATTCTGTAGGTAGGATACAGCTTCTCACTTTCTGATACATACAATCTAGAACATACACATACTGTAGGTAGGATACAGCTTCCCACTTTCTGATACATAAAATCTAGAACATAAACATACTGTAGGTAGGATACAGTTTCCTACTTTCTGATACATAAAATCTAGAACATAAACATACTGTAGGTAGGATACAGTTTCCCACTTTCTGATACATAAAATCTAGAACATAAACATACTGTGGGTAGGATACAGCTTCCCTCTTTCTACTACGTACAATCTAGAACATAAACATACTGTAGGTAGGATACAGCTTCCCTCTTTCTACTACGTACAATTTAGAACATAAACATAATGTAGGTAGGATACAGTTTCCCACTTTCTGATACATAAAATCTAGAACATAATCATTCTGTACGTAGGATACGGTGTCCCTCTTTCTGCTACCTAAACTCTAGAACATAAACATACTGTAGAAGTGATACAGTTTCCCATTTCTAGATAATATAAATATATATGTGTAGGTGGGATAAACGTAACTACAACTACAAAATGGCTGCTAAGCCAATATGTAAAACAGACGACGACGATGATGACAAAAAAGTATATAATACGAAGAAAGTTTTGTTTGTCGACAGCTATGGTGTCAAAAGCTTTCCCTATCGTGGAAGACGGAAACATTTCTCTTGTCTCAAACAAATACTTGGAAGCAGCACAGACCGACACAATGATTTATTTGGGATGGCTATCTTCCAATTTGAGCGGGAATTTAAAGCTTGCCTAGAACGAAGGAAACAGAATGAACCACGTATCTTGAACATTTTGTTCCCAAACAAAACAGAAAACAAATGCTTAGAATATTTGGAGAATACACAATCTCACCAAACAGGTAAATATCATTTTATTATTTAAATTCTACAATCAGTAATAAAATAATGAAGCTACATATGACTTGTTTATTGTTATGATAGATGTAAACTATCAATTTTAGTATTTAATTGAATATTGATACAAACATATTATGAGAAAAATCTGAAGATACCAAAGGGGTAATCATATGGCATAATTCGAAGAAGGGTAGATGCTAGATTGGCCAATAGAAACAGACTTAGGAACCGATCTACACAACATTCCAAAGAAAACTTAAGATTGACCAACATGTAATAAGAAAACGAAAGGGGGTGAATCATCTGCTCTGGAAGGTTAGACAGTTCCTAATCCACGACTGACAGATAGCAGTATAGATAAATATATACAAAACATGCAACCCCTATAAAACAAATGAGAGTATAGACGAACCAAATCTGAATAAGGTCGAAATTGTTTCCCTTGTCCGTATTGTTTGGCATTGGCACTCTCACACTGGGACATGTGAACAAAACGGAAATAAGTGAGACATAAGGATTTAATAGGATTGAGCCGAACGTCGTTTTTAAGCGAAAATTGTGCCAGACCTCAGATCACGGAATTAATAACGTGTAGAACATCACTAAAAATCGAAGATAAATTCGGATGCTCTGGAATATGTTATAATATATGATATACGAAGAAAAATGTTGGAGTCATTGTGTATTGTACAGATGTATGTAAGATACAAAGTGTCCCACTTTATTTTAACCGGTTAGAAATACCATATTTGTTTTTTAATAAAATACATTTTTTTTAGAAAAAAAGTAGGTGAGGGAATACATCCTCTTGAGAGTCACTTGTTCAATATATTTGTTTACCCAATATATCCCCACGAAAAGTTATTTGACATTTGTCATTCGTCGTGGTTGGGGTCGAGGATTTATAGCAACTCATGCAATCAGTGCCTATTACCACTATCATTGAGAGTTAAAAACCTGATCATGATGAGATGTATTCGATACAATATTATGTAATACAGGTCGGTGGTATTTTCTGGGTACTGTGGTTTCCTCCACCAATAAATCTGACCGTCACGATATAGCTGAAGTATTGTTGAAAGTGACGTTTAACACCATAACTTTATCACTAGCCCAAAAGATATGAAGAACATATTTTTACATACGATTAAGATATTAGATGTATTTTAAATAAGATGGTGAAAATATTTGCGGGCGCACGAATGTAACATGAAAACCGACACATACAACTTGTCATAATGAGTTAACTGTGATATTTGATGTCATAATATTCAAAGACAGTATACACATAAAAACGTAGATATCAATTCTAGTGCACATGACGCGTTTCTGGAATATCCTTCATCACGCATGCTCAAAGTCGAAAGTTTGGAAAGCCAAATAATTTAAAAGGTTTTGGGGAGCAAGTAAACCAAAGGACCTAATCAGGATAGCCAAAATCAGCTACACTCATATATGCCTGAGAGGGGAGAACCTTAGTTTTGTTGAAAATTACATTACTTAGGAACTGTAAATTTCAATAACAAATATATCTAGTAAGCCATGTCAGTGCTGAAACACTGCTTGCTGGGCGGATGATACCCTCGGGGACTGATAGTCCACCAGCAACGGCATCGACCCAGTGATAGTAATAAAACCGTAGATATCAAATTTAGTGCGCACGACGCGTTTCTGAAATAAGCTTCATCAGGTACACTCATTCGTCTTGTTTGTTTTATTTTTGCTTGTTTACTTTTTGCTTTTTTGGCCTAGCGTCTCGGAAGTAGTCAATGCGATTTCTTTACATCAATTCGGTTTAATTCTAAAAGTTATGAAGTAAGTTAACATAAAAGTAAACTCTTGTTTACTTTTCTGCTACCACGATTTATTATCTTGTTAATTAATTTATGCTAGCAAATTAGTGAACAGCGATCAATGATGTACATACTCCGGTATACTTCTATAAATCTCCAGAAAAAAAATCTTAGAAATCTACTTTTCAAATCAACATTTTACTTTCCTAGATGTATGTTACTATATGATAATTACGAACTCCCGCATTTAGTTTCCAAATTTGCGGTCATTTATTAAAAGTGTTGTCCATTAGGTCTGTGTGTTAATTTCTATTTTCTACAAATATATGCAACCCACCATTTCTTTAGAAATGCCTGTACCAAGTCAGGGTCATTACGGTTTTCAAAGTTTTCCGGATGTTGACTGATTTGTCTGTTTGCATACTTATTGAGTTTTGACTTTCCCTTTGTTAGATTGTTCGGAGTTCGGTAATTTTGTTATTACCCTTATCTGTTAACTTCATGTGCTATTGGGTTTAGTTTGGTGTGCTTGCACCTGCAGCCTATTTCCTTTTAAACACCACTTTATGAAGGTGAAGACGGTCTGGTCATATTGTTTGTTATTAAACTATAAAATATGCTTAAATTAATTTGAATTAAAATACATTATCATTGGGTTTCCTTCCCCCTTTATCAAATTGAATACACATTCTGAATGTGCGTTCAACATAATGGCCCTTACCCTAAGACATTTCGTCTGAATAATAACTCGAAATTATTATTTATGCCTCTACAATATATTTATTTAATTAATACCATTCATCACAACATTACTGACATGAAATAAATATACAATCCATTAAAATGTGTTTTTTACTTTCTATTGATCATACATCATTATTTTCACCACACGAGAAAGACGTTTATGACAACCTAATAAGAGTAGTTGGTAGTGAGATGGACATAAGAATAAGACAAAATATATTTCTTATAATGGACAAGATAAATGATAATGAAGATACAGAAATAACCCAATTATCAAGTGGAAGCTTAGTGGAGGGTTTAGATCTTCTCGGAAGTGACAGGGATGTAATGTTTGTACTTAATCGTGTTAAAGTCGTACAGAATGTACAACAAATGAATTATTCAGCACGATGCACTACTCTTTTGACGGAAGATAACATGGAAATTCCTGGATTTTCTAGATTAAAGTTGATAGCTGATAGTGGTCAGGAATACAAATTGTCCCCACTTGAATGTTTTGTTGAAACAAGAAATGGAATGTTATTGTCAAACATTTCGTTCATCCATAAAGTTATTGAAAAAACGATGGCTTATTTTAAGAGCTCCGTACATGGTCCTTGTTTGTCTAACAACAGGGAGACATTTGATCTAGCTTTCTGCTTTCACTTGTATTCCTGGCAAAGACAAGCAGAACAATGGATATATCGTCATAGACCGGGTCAGTGGCCACCAGATATATTAATAGACGAGATAGTTAATTATGGCTGTATACTAGTACCTATTGGACCCAAAGAAATAGAAAATAATGATTTACTATGGAGAATATCATTTTCTATGGCAGAGAAAGAATTGTCACATGCTATGAACTACACACAAATACTTTGCTATGCTCTTCTTAAACTATCTTTAAAGAACATCATCAACACATATGATCAAGTTAAAAGTTTATTGTGTTCCTACTTCATGAAAACGGCTATGTTCTGGTTATCAGAAGAAATCCCCACTAACGCATTTCAGCTACAAAACTTATTTCACTGTTATTTTCTTTGTTTTGATAAAATAATATCATGGGTGAAGTGCTGTTATTGTCCCAACTATTTTATTCCTGAACATAATATGTTTCGTGGAAAAATAAATCGGTCTAATAGTCGACTGTTGTTAAATGTATTAGAAAGACTACTAAATAGTGAACATGAGGTTTTTACTGTTAATGCATTGTTTAATAGTGAAGCCTTATTACACGATTCATGTATTAAATTAGAAATTTTTGTGTATATAGTTATTGATAGTGTTTCTATATCTGTTATTAAAAAGGGATATACGCTGTTAAATTTAATAAAATCGTTAGCCATGTCACAGTCCTCAAGTATTTTGTCAGGAATATGTAAATATTATTATGCCATGATTAGTCATACCATTGTTCAGAGGTTGCCGTTTCCTACTACAAATAAGCCTAATGTACGCGTAATCCGACGTTATCATAAACACTTATATGACGGTACAAAGAACGATGCTGTGAGTGGATGGTTGTTATATGCCTCATTTTACTATGTACTCGGTCAGTACAATTCAACGTTAAAGATTATAGATCATGTTTTGTCTCGTTGTACACCCGATATGACAATGTTAGGTGTAATGAATTACACTACAAATAAGATTAAGTACTGCAAACAGAACGCAGGTTGTTCAAAGATTACACTGAATTATAAGATGAGACTGGCAACGATAACTGATGTGAGATATGTACAACAATCAACACTGATACCTCATGAACTAAAACCAGAAGTCCAGAAGGGTGTTATCTTTGAGGTCCCACCTGTTGATATGTCACATTGTCTAAGATTTCTATGTTACCATCATCTTTACGAGATTGTCAATAGACCACAGTCATTACGTGATTTATATCTAACAATAAAAGAGAAGTATTTCATCAGTGAAAATTTATTATCGAATTCATTAACTATATTAGGAGTATGTAATGAGATAGTAGGTGACAAAGAAACAGCTTATTATTGCTATGATACTGCCTTACAGTGTGATGAATGCATATGTTCCACGGCGGCTGAACGGAAAGTAAACCTCCACATGACATGAACATTTATAACTTCAGCTAGGTGTATATTTCACTATGTACCTGATAAATGTATTTGATCATATTTATTGCCTGATTTCAAATAATTATGATTAAAACAACTTTCCTTTAAGACATGTTTAAAGATGTCAAAGTGGTAATTAAAAGTTGTATATTAGAAGTAGAACGGATAATACAATGGTTAGCAGACAATACAATGATAAACAAACAATACAATACAATGGTAAACAGACAATACAATACAATGGTAAACAGACAATACAATACAATGGTAAACAAACAATACAATACAATGGTAAACAAACAATACAATACAATGATAAACAGACAATACAATACAATGGTAAACAGACAATACAATACAATGGTAAACAGACAATACAATGATAAACAGACAATACAATACAATGGTAAACAGACAATACAATGGTAAACAGACAATACAATGGTAAACAGACAATACAATGGTAAACAGACAATACAATGATAAACAGAAAATACAATACAATGATAAACAGACAATACAATACAATGATAAACAAACAATACAATACAATGGTAAACAGACAATACAATACAATGGTAAACAGACAATACAATGATAAACAGACAATACAATACAATGGTAAACAGACAATACAATGGTAAACAGACAATACAATGGTAAACAGACAATACAATGATAAACAGACAATACAATACAATGGTAAACAGACAATACAATGGTAAACAGACAATACAATGGTAAACAGACAATACAATGGTAAACAGACAATACAGTGATAAACAGACAATACAATACAATGGTAAACAGACAATACAATGGTAAACAGACAATACAATGATAAACAGACAATACAATACAATGGTAAACAGACAATACAATGGCAAACAGACAATATAATGGTAAACAGAAAATACAATGGTAAACAGACAATGCAATGATAAACAGACAATACAATACAATGATAAACAGACAATACAATACAATGATAAACAGACAATACAATACAATGGTAAACAGACAATACAATACAATGGTAAACAGACAATACAATGGTAAACAAACAATACAATACAATGGTAAACAGACAATACAATGGTAAACAGACAATACAATGATAAACAGACAATACAATACAATGGTAAACAGACAATACAATGGTAAACAGACAATACAATGGTAAACAGACAATACAATGGTAAACAGACAATACAATGATAAACAGACAATACAATACAATGATAAACAGACAATACAATGGTAAACAGACAATACAATACAATGGTAAACAGACAATACAATACAATGGTAAACAGACAATACAATGGTAAACAAACAATACAATGCAATGGTAAACAGACAATACAATACAATGGTAAACAGACAATACAATGGTAAACAAACAATGCAATGGTAAACAGACAATACAATGATAAACAGACAATACAATACAATGGTAAACAGACAATACAATGATAAACAGACAATACAATACAATGGTGAACAGATAATACAATGATAAACAGACAATACAATACAATGGTGAACAGATAATACAATGCTAAACAAACAATGCAATGGTAAACAGACAATACAATGGCAAACAGACAATATAATGGTAAACAGACAATACAATGGTAAACAGACAATGCAATGATAAACAGACAATACAATACAATGATAAACAGACAATACAATACAATGATAAACAGACAATACAATACAATGGTAAACAGACAATACAATACAATGGTAAACAGACAATACAATGGTAAACAAACAATACAATACAATGGTAAACAGACAATACAATGGTAAACAGACAATACAATGATAAACAGACAATACAATACAATGGTAAACAGACAATACAATGGTAAACAGACAATACAATGGTAAACAGACAATACAATGGTAAACAGACAATACAATGATAAACAGACAATACAATACAATGATAAACAGACAATACAATGGTAAACAGACAATACAATACAATGGTAAACAGACAATACAATACAATGGTAAACAGACAATACAATGGTAAACAAACAATACAATACAATGGTAAACAGACAATACAATACAATGGTAAACAGACAATACAATGGTAAACAAACAATGCAATGGTAAACAGACAATACAATGATAAACAGACAATACAATACAATGGTAAACAGACAATACAATGATAAACAGACAATACAATACAATGGTGAACAGATAATACAATGATAAACAGACAATACAATACAATGGTGAACAGATAATACAATGCTAAACAAACAATGCAATGGTAAACAGACAATACAATGATAAACAGACAATACAATACAATGGTGAACAGATAATACAATGCTAAACAAACAATGCAATGGTAAACAGACAATACAATGGTAAAAAAAGACCGACAATCGACAACAAAATACTACACAGAAGACTTAATATCAAGCAAGACGAATGCACTAAAAATGGGAATAAGCTCCGTAAATGAAGGCTAAGCAATCCCAGTAACCAGTCAACGATTAATATTACGGGGTGTTGGATTGTTACAGCATAAATATACTATGCAAGTGAAATAGTATATATTTCACATTGTGGTGGGTCGTTTATTGAATGAGTTTGGATTTCATACCGTTTTCAAAACTATTTTTGACTGTGCTATTTGTTACATTAAAAAATAATGTCTCTTTTTTATTTTTAATTGTACATTTATTGAGTAGCCCTATTGTGTATTTATATTATTGTTATTATATTTTATTAATTTATATGTGGGATTTCAATTTTATCATGTATGTATTTTCATATGACACACGTAACACCTATTCGCTGTGTCTAATTCTGTCCCGGACATTGACCACCAAAATCTTTTTAAGCAGCCGTGCCTTGAACAACAACAGTTTTGGGAACTTGTACGGTCGCCATATTGGCTTGACATTAGACATTGAAAAAGTCTCCCGGCGAGATGAAAATGTTGTCATTCAACAAAGTGTTTAATTGTTTATCAGTTTGTTCTGTACATTTGGTGGTGTTTTACAAACCATTTAGACGTTTATATATATATATATGTGTTTACTATCCACGTCCACCCCCATGGGGATGGACGTGGATAGTAAACAAATACATATATGAAAGAAGTGCCTGTGTATCATCACTAAAGTTTAATCTCACACTAAAGTTATGAATTCAAATTTCTCCTTCACAGCCAGGTGTACTCAATACAACATTATGTGATAAAGTTTGTCAGTGACTTGCCACAGGTCAGTGATTTTCTTCTGATACTCCACCACGATATATTTGAAATTTGTGATTGAGCTTTGAATTCCGAATTCATTTTCTGCTCTAAAATAATCTTCACTCTTGACTGAAGATACAGAGCAGAAAATAGGTTCGGAAGTAAAACTTTAACATGATTATGTATTCACATGCTATTTCAACCAATATTCGCAAATATATTTAAAATTAATTGCCACAGTACCATAGGACATTGATATATTTATGTTGTTATGTACATGAAATATATTTTACAGAACATATCCACGTCCACATGAAACATTGGACCTGAAAACCTTACCAGCCAGCTGGGACTGGAGAAATGTGAACAATACAAACTACCTAAGCACAACAAGAAACCAACATATACCTCAGTGTAAGTAAAATATACCTCGGTGTAAGTAACATATACTTCAGTGTAAGTAACATATACCTCAGTGTAAGTAGCATATGATTACCTCAGAGTAAGTAACATATACCTCAGTGTAAGTAACATATACCTCAGTGTAAGTAACATATGATTACCTCAGTGTAAGTAACATATACCTCAGTGTAAGTTACATATGATTACCTCAGTGTAAGTAACATATACCTCAGTGTAAGAACCATATGATTACCTCAGTGTAAGTAACATATACCTCAGTGTAAGTAACATATACCTCAGTATAAGTAACATATACCTCAGTGTAAGTAGATGTACCTCAGTGTAAGTAACATATACCTCAGTGTAAGTAACATATACCTCAGTGTAAGTAACATATACCTCAGTGTAAGTAACATATGATTACCTCAGTGTAAGTAACATATACCTCAGTGTAAGTAACATATGATTACCTCAGTGTAAGTAACATATACCTCAGTGTAAGTAACATATACCTCAGTATAGGTAACATATACCTCAGTGTAAGAAGATGTACCTCAGTGTAAGTAACATATACCTCAGTGTAAGTAACATATACCTCAGTGTAAGTAACATACACCTCAGTGTAAGTAACATATGATTACATCAGTGTAAGTAACATATACCTCAGTGTAAATAACATATGATTACCTCAGTGTAAGTAACATATACCTCTGTATAAGTAACATATACCTCAATGTAAGTAACATATACCTCAGAGTAAGTAACATACACCTCAGTGTAAGTAACATATACCTCAGTGTAAGTGACATATACCTCAGTGTTAGTAACATATACATCAGTGTAAGTAACATATACCTCAGTGTAAGTAACATATACCTCGGTATAAGCAACATATACCTCAGTGTGAGTAACATATACCTCAGTGTAAGTGACATACACCTCAGTGTAAGTAACATATACCTCAGTATAAGTAACATATGATTACCTCAGTGTAAGTAACATATACCTCAGTGTAAGTAACATATGATTACCTCAGTGTAAGTAACATATACCTCAGTGTAAGTAACATATACCTCAGTGTAAGTAACATATACCTCAGTGTAAATAACATATGATTACCTCAGTGTAAGTAACATATACCTCAGTGTAAGTAACATATGATTACCTCAGAGTAAGTAACATATACCTCAGTGTAAGTAACATATACCTCAGTGTAAGTAACATATACCTCAGTGTAAGTAACATATGATTACCTCAGTGTAAGTAACATATACCTCAGTATAAGTAACATATACCTCAGTATAAGTAACATATACCTCAGTGTAAGTAACATATGATTACCTCAGTGTAAGTAACATATGATTACCTCAGTGTAAGTAACATATACCTCAGTGTAAGTAAAATATGATTACCTCAGTGTAAGCAACATATACCTCAGTGTAAGTAACATATGATTACCTCAGTGTAAGTAACATATACCTCAGTGGAAGTAACATATATCTCAGTGTAAATAACATATACCTCAGTGTAAGTAACATATGATTACCTCAGTGTAAGTAACATATACCTCAGTGTAAGTAACATATACCACAGTGTAAGTAACATATACCACAGTGTAAGTAACATATACCTCAGTGTAAGTAACATATGATTACCTCGGTGTAAGTAACATATACCTCAGTGTAATTAACATATGATTACCTCAGAGTAAGTAACATATACCTCAGTGTAAGTAACATATACCTCAGTGTAAGTAACATATGATTACCTCAGTGTAAGTAACATGATTACCTCAGTGTAAGTAACATATACCTCAGTGTAAGTGACATATACCTCAGTGTAAGTAACATATGATCACCTCAGTGTAAGTAACATATACCTCAGTGTAAGTAACATATGATTACCTCAGTGTAAGTAACATATACCTCAGTGTAAGTAACATGATTACCTCAGTGTAAGTAACATATACCTCAGTGTAAGTAACATATGATTACCACAGTGTAAGTAACATATACCACAGTGTAAGTAACATATACCTCAGTGTAAGTAACATATACCTCAGTGTAAGTAGCATATGATTACCTCAGTGTAAGTAACATATACCTCAGTGTAAGTAACATATACCTCAATGTAAGTTTAGTTAAAAAAAAAACCATATACATATACCTCAGTGTAAGTTTTCACATAATATTTTTGTCTTAAATTATCTCCCCCTTGCCAAGTATATCTTTTATTTAGTCAATAAAGTTTTCTTTATCAAATAATTATTTGCTTCTGTATATGCATTTCATATTTTATGTAATTAAAAAAAAATTCACTCTAAAGTGTACATGTAACCATGTCATTTTAATTTGAACATACATGTCACTGTTTAGCAAATTTTCTATTGAGTAATATTTGTATTGTTGTTGTCAACAATTTTTATCAATTATCTAAATTAACACTCTCCTTATATAGAGACTAGAGATTAAGATAAGTAAGGATTATCCCCAAGTCAACATTACTATTAGTTACATTTGATTTTATATTTCAGATTATATTTTATCAAAGGAATCTCAGATTATCTTTGTTTGGTTGCTTGTCTTTGACATAATATTACAAACTTTATGTCCAATTATAGGTTAAACAACAATTGTCCATTTTTATGAACATATAAAGGCCTTGAGCACAAGGCCAAGTCAAGGGCTTTAAATGTTCATAAAACATGGAAACTGTTGTTTGACCAATTTAGTACAAAATTGTTAAAGAGTACATTCAAATTTAATAATAACTTAATTGAAATTATCAACTTCATGTAACTTAAAATTGATAAAAAACATAATTTGATTAAATTTGAAAGATAATTCCCTTCCCAAAAATATTAAATAAGATTTGTAATAGTGAAGCAAAAAGAAAGACTTTTTTTATACTTATAAATATTAATATATATGAAAGGAGATGATAATCTGAAGGGAAAACAATAGTATTCGGAATTTAAAATTTTACACTCGTGAACTAGAAGCAAATATATATATATATGTATTTGCTTCTAGTTCACGAGTGTAAAATTTATGTGATATGAATTGTGTAAATAAGTGAAATTGGACTTTATTAAAAGTACATTATGAAGAACAAACTGGCTACGTGTTTTCAACAAGAGGATAACAGTATTACAAGCTAGATCCCCCAACACATATACTACAAGCTAGATCCCCCCAACACATATATTACAAGCTAGTTCCCCCAACACATATATTACAAGCTAGTTCCCCCAACACATATATTACAAGCTAGTTCCCCCCAACACATATATTACAAGCTAGATCCCCCCAACACATATATTACAAGCTAGTTCCCCCCAACACATATATTACAAGCTAGTTCCCCCCAACACATATATTACAAGCTAGATCCCCCCAACACATATATTACAAGCTAGATCCCCCAACACATATATTACAAGCTAGATCCCCCCAACACATATATTACAAGCTAGATCCCCTCAACACATATATTACAAGCTAGATCCCCCCAACACATATATTACAAGCTAGTTCCCCCCAACACATATATTACAAGCTAGATCCCCCAACACATATATTACAAGCTAGTTCCCCCCAACACATATATTACAAGCTAGTTCCCCCAACACATATATTACAAGCTAGATCCCCCCAACACATATATTACAAGCTAGTTCCCCCCAACACATATATTACAAGCTAGTTCCCCCAACACATATATTACAAGCTAGTTCCCCCAACACATATATTACAAGCTAGTTCCCCCAACACATATATTACAAGCTAGTTCCCCCCAACACATATATTACAAGCTAGTTCCCCCAACACATATATTACAAGCTAGATCCCCCCAACACATATATTACAAGCTAGATCCCCCAACACATATATTACAAGCTAGTTCCCCCCAACACATATATTACAAGCTAGTTCCCCCCAACACATATATTACAAGCTAGATCCCCCCAACACATATATTACAAGCTAGTTCCCCCAACACATATATTACAAGCTAGTTCCCCCCAACACATATATTACAAGCTAGTTCCCCCCAACACATATATTACAAGCTAGTTCCCCCCAACACATATATTACAAGCTAGTTCCCCCAACACATATATTACAAGCTAGTTCCCCCCAACACATATATTACAAGCTAGTTCCCCCCAACACATATATTACAAGCTAGTTCCCCCAACACATATATTACAAGCTAGATCCCCCCAACACATATATTACAAGCTAGTTCCCCCCAACACATATATTACAAGCTAGTTCCCCCCAACACATATATTACAAGCTAGTTCCCCCAACACATATATTACAAGCTAGTTCCCCCCAACACATATATTACAAGCTAGTTCTCCCCAACACATATATTACAAGCTAGTTCCCCCAACACATATATTACAAGCTAGTTCCCCCCAACACATATATTACAAGCTAGTTCCCCTCAACACATATATTACAAGCTAGTTCCCCTCAACACATATATTACAAGCTAGTTCCCCTCAACACATATATTACAAGCTAGATCCCCCCAACACATATATTACAAGCTAGTTCCCCCAACACATATATTACAAGCTAGTTCCCCTCAACACATATATTACAAGCTAGTTCCCCTCAACACATATATTACAAGCTAGATCCCCCCAACACATATATCAGTTCTTTGACCAAGGTTGAGACTGCAGTATCACTTGTTATCTAAAGTTCCACCAAATTGTGGTTTGAACGTTGTCATAACAACTCAATATGGCAACCCATTTTTAACTGAGACTTTTTGCTATCCAACAAATAAAGATAATGGTACATGGAAGTATTTTTTGTCATCTCTATACATTATATATTCTTGTTCATGTGCTTAATCACTGAGAACAATATTGTATTCTTCCTTGATTGACAGTTTGTCACTTTAACAAACTGAAGGAAATCAAAGTGCAAAATTTTGACAAGTGTAAATAATACATGGCATGTTAAAACAGTTTATAAAGATCCTAACAATAATATGGTTATTAATATATCTATATATATTCATCATCATGTTCAACACAGAACAATATCTACCTCCAGATCTCATACATGTTGTGGCAATATCTACCTCCAGATCTCATGCATGTTGTGGCAATATCTACCTCCAGATCTCATGCATGTTGTGGCAATATCTACCTCCAGATCTCATACATGTTGTGGTAATATCTACCTCCAGATCTCATACATGTTGTGGCAATATCTACCTCCAGATCTCATGCATGTTGTGGCAATATCTACCTCCAGATCTCATGCATGTTGTGGCAATATCTACCTCCAGATCTCATACATGTTGTGGCAATATCTACCTCCAGATTTTCATACATGTTGTGGCAATATCTACCTCCAGATCTCATGCATGTTGTGACAATATCTACCTCCAGATCTCATACATGTTGTGGCAATATCTACCTCCAGATTTTCATACATGTTGTGGCAATATCTACCTCCAGATCTCATGCATGTTGTGGCAATATCTACCTCCAGATCTCATACATGTGGCAATATCTACCTCTAGATCTCATGCATGTTGTGGCAATATCTACCTCCAGATCTCATACATGTTGTGGCAATATCTACCTCCAGATCTCATGCATGTTGTGGCAATATCTACCTCCAGATCTCATGCATGTTGTGGCAATATCTACCTCCAGATCTCATACATGATGTGGCAATATCTACCTCCAGATCTCATGCATGTTGTGGCAATATCTACCTCCAGATCTCATGCATGTTGTGGTAATATCTACCTACAGATCTCATGCATGTTGTGGCAATATCTACCTCCAGATCTCATACATGTTGTGGCAATATCTACCTACAGATCTCATACATGTGGCAATATCTAACTCCAAATGATCTCATGCATGTTGTGGCAATATCTACCTCCAGATCTCATACATGTGGCAATATCTAACTCCAAATGATCACATGCATGGTGTGGCAATATCTACCTCCAAATCTCATACATGTGGCAATATCTAACTCCAGATGATCTCATGCATGTTGTGGCAATATCTACCTCCAGGTCTCATGCATGTTGTGGCAATATCTACCTCCAGATCTCATACATGTGGCAATATCTACCTCCAGATCTCATACATGTGGCAATATCTACCTCCAGATCTCATACATGTGGCAATATCTACCTCCAGATCTCATACATGTTGTGGCAATATCTACCCCCAGATCTCATGCATGTTGTGGCAATATCTACCTCCAGATCTCATGCATGTTGTGGTAATATCTACCTCCAGATCTCATACATGTTGTGGCAATATCTACCTCCAGATCTCATGCATGTTGTGGCAATATCTACCTCCAGATCTCATACATGTTGTGGTAATATCTACATCCAGATCTCATACATGTTGTGGCAATATCTACCTCCAGATCTCATGCATGTTGTGGCAATATCTACCTCCAGATCTCATACATGTTGTGGCAATATCTACCTCCAGATCTCATACATGTTGTGGCAATATCTACCTCCAGATTTTCATACATGTTGTGGCAATATCTACCTCCAGATCTCATGCATGTTGTGGCAATATCTACCTCCAGATCTCATGCATGTTGTGGCAATATATACCTCCAGATCTCATACATGTTGTGGTAATATCTACCTCCAGATCTCATACATGTTGTGGCAATATCTACCTCCAGATCTCATGCATGTTGTGGCAATATCTACCTCCAGATCTCATACATGTTGTGGCAATATCTACCTCCAGATCTCATACATGTTGTGGCAATATCTACCTCCAGATTTTCATACATGTTGTGGCAATATCTACCTCCAGATCTCATGCATGTTGTGGCAATATCTACCTCCAGATCTCATACATGTTGTGGCAATATCTACCTCCAGATTTTCATACATGTTGTGGCAATATCTACCTCCAGATCTCATGCATGTTGTGGCAATATCTACCTCCAGATCTCATACATGTGGCAATATCTACCTCTAGATCTCATGCATGTTGTGGCAATATCTACCTCCAGATCTCATACATGTTGTGGCAATATCTACCTCCAGATCTCATGCATGTTGTGGCAATATCTACCTCCAGATCTCATGCATGTTGTGGCAATATCTACCTCCAGATCTCATACATGTTGTGGCAATATCTACCTCCAGATCTCATGCATGTTGTGGCAATATCTACCTCCAGATCTCATGCATGTTGTGGTAATATCTACCTACAGATCTCATGCATGTTGTGGCAATATCTACCTCCAGATCTCATACATGTTGTGGCAATATCTACCTACAGATCTCATACATGTGGCAATATCTAACTCCAAATGATCTCATGCATGTTGTGGCAATATCTACCTCCAGATCTCATACATGTGGCAATATCTAACTCCAAATGATCTCATGCATGTTGTGACAATATCTACCTCCAGATCTCATACATGTGGCAATATCTAACTCCAGATGATCTCATGCATGTTGTGGCAATATCTACCTCCAGGTCTCATACATGTTGTGGCAATATCTACCTCCAGATCTCATACATGTGGCAATATCTACCTGCAGATCTCATACATGTGGCAATATCTACCTCCAGATCTCATACATGTGGCAATATCTACCTCCAGATCTCATGCATGTTGTGGCAATATCTACCTCCAGATCTCATGCATGTTGTGGCAATATCTACCTCCAGATCTCATGCATGTTGTGGCAATATCTAACTCCAGATGATCTGATGCATGTTGTGGCAATATCTACCTCCAGTTTCCTCCACCAATAAAACTGACGCCACGATATAACTGAAATATTGTTGAAAGCAGCGTTAAATACCATAAACCTCCTATATTGAATGAGTAAATTTATCAGACAAGAAATAGGAAGGGACTTTATGGCCACTTCAATTTATCCAAGGGAGTGACTTAACCGAGTAAAAGTTAATGACATTTGACTTATTTTTTTAAACATTTACAATTTCTTATTTTGTCTTATTTTTCATGCAGATTGTGGATCATGCTGGGCTATGGGACCAATCAGTGCTATGACAGACATAATTAATATTAAACGTAAAGGGGCGTGACCATCTGCCTACTTGTCTGTACAAAATGTGATTGACTGTGGAGGGGCAGGTAGCTGTGAAGGGGAGATGATGCTGCAGTGTGGCAGTATGCTAACAAACATGGAATTCCTTATGAAACATGTAACAATTACCAAGCTAAAGATCAAAGTATGTATTTCTCTTCATCATCAAAGTGGAATTTATCATAATTTTACAATATAGCCTTTTCCACTATCTGATAATTTGTGTTCTAAGTGTGTAATCGTCTGCTTACACATGTCAGTGTAACACTATTAACTGTTTTGTATAATGATCTATAAGGTTTAACCTTGCAGAGATACTTGTAACTCATTTAGGCGAGTCCTGGACTCATCACTTGTGTTTGTGACTCACAACTCGTCTAGGCAAGTCCTGGACTCATCACTTGTGTTTGTGACTCACAACTCATCTAGGCAAGTCCTGAACTCATCACTTGTGTTTGTGACTCACAACTCATCTAGACGAGTTCTGGACTCATCACTTGCGTTTGTGACTCACAACTCATCTAGGCAAGTCCTGAACTCATCACTTGTGTTTGTGATTCACAACTCATCTAGACAAGTCCTGGACTCATCACTTGTGTTTGTGACTCACAACTCATCTAGACGAGTCCTGGACTCATCACTTATGTTTGTGACTCACAACTCATCTAGATGAGTCCTGGACTCATCACTTGTGTTTGTGACTCACAACTCGTCTAGGCGAGTCCTGGACTCATCACTTGTGTTTGTGACTCACAACTCGTCTAGGCAAGTCCTGGACTCATCACTTGTGTTTGTGACTCACAACTCATCTAGACGAGTCCTGGACTCATCACTTGTGTTTGTGACTCACAACTCATCTAGGCAAGTCCTGAACTCATCACTTGTGTTTGTGACTCACAACTCGTCTAGGCAAGTCCTGGACTCATCACTTGTGTTTGTGACTCAAAACTCGTCTAGGCAAGTCCTGGACTCATCACTTGTGTTTGTGACTCACAACTCATCTAGGCAAGTCCTGAACTCATCACTTGTGTTTGTGACTCACAACTCATCTAGACGAGTCCTGGACTCATCACTTGCGTTTGTGACTCACAACTCATCTAGGCAAGTCCTGAACTCATCACTTGTGTTTGTGATTCACAACTCATCTAGACAAGTCCTGGACTCATCACTTGTGTTTGTGACTCACAACTCATCTAGACGAGTCCTGGACTCATCACTTGTGTTTGTGACTCACAACTCATCTAGACGAGCCCTGGACTCATCACTGGTGTTTGTGACTCACAACTCTTCTAGGCGAGTCCTGGACTCATCACTTGTGTTTGTGACTCACAACTCGTCTAGGCAAGTCCTGGACTCATCACTTGTGTTTGTGACTCACAACTCATCTAGACGAGTCCTGGACTCATCACTTGTGTTTGTGACTCACAACTCATGTAGACGGGTCCTGGACTCATCACTTGTGTTTGTGACTCACAACTCATCTAGGCAAGTCCTGAACTCATCTCTTGTGTTTGTGACTCACAACTCATCTAGACAAGTCCTGGACTCATCACTTGTGTTTGTGACTCACAACTCATCTAGACGAGTCCTGGACTCATCACTTGTGTTTGTGACGCACAACTCATCTAGACGAGTCCTGGCCTCATCACTTGTGTTTGTGACTCACAATTCATCTAGACGAGTCCTGGATTCATCACTTGTGTTTGTGACTCACAACTCATCAAGGCAAGTCCTGAACTCATCACTTGTGTTTGTGACTCACAACTCATCTAGACGAGTCCTGGACTCATCACTTGTGTTTGTGACTCACAACTCATCTAGACGAGTCCTGGACTCATCACTTGTGTTTGTGACTCACAATTCATCTAGACGAGTCTTGGACTCATCACTTGTGTTTGTGACTCACAACTCATCTAGGCGAGTCCTGGACTCATCACTTGTGTTTGTGACTCACAACTCATCTAGACGAGTCCTGGACTCATCACTTGCGTTTGTGACTCACAACTCATCTAGGCAAGTCCTGAACTCATCACTTGTGTTTGTGATTCACAACTCATCTAGACAAGTCCTGGACTCATCACTTGTGTTTGTGACTCACAACTCATCTAGACGAGTCCTGGACTCATCACTTGTGTTTGTGACTCACAACTCATCTAGACGAGCCCTGGACTCATCACTGGTGTTTGTGACTCACAACTCTTCTAGGCGAGTCCTGGACTCATCACTTGTGTTTGTGACTCACAACTCGTCTAGGCAAGTCCTGGACTCATCACTTGTGTTTGTGACTCACAACTCATCTAGACGAGTCCTGGACTCATCACTTGTGTTTGTGACTCACAACTCATGTAGACGGGTCCTGGACTCATCACTTGTGTTTGTGACTCACAACTCATCTAGGCAAGTCCTGCACTCATCTCTTGTGTTTGTGACTCACAACTCATCTAGACAAGTCCTGGACTCATCACTTGTGTTTGTGACTCACAACTCATCTAGATGAGTCCTGGACTCATCACTTGTGTTTGTGACTCACAACTCATCTAGACGAGTCCTGGCCTCATCACTTGTGTTTGTGACTCACAATTCATCTAGACGAGTCCTGGATTCATCACTTGTGTTTGTGACTCACAACTCATCAAGGCAAGTCCTGAACTCATCACTTGTGTTTGTGACTCACAACTCATCTAGACGAGTCCTGGACTCATCACTTGTGTTTGTGACTCATAACTCATCTAGACGAGTCCTGGACTCATCACTTGTGTTTGTGACTCACAACTCATCTAGACGAGTCTTGGACTCATCACTTGTGTTTGTGACTCACAACTCATCTAGGCGAGTCCTGGACTCATCACTTGTGTTTGTGACTCACAACTCATCTAGGCAAGTCCTGAACTCATCACTTGTGTTTGTGACTCACAACTCATCTAGGCAAGTCCAGAACTGATCACTTGTGTTTGTGACTCACAACTCATCTAGACGAGTCCTGGACTCATTACTTGTGTTTGTGACTCACAACTCATCTAGACGAGTCCTGGACTCATCACTTGTGTTTGTGACTCACAACTCATCTAGACGAGTCCTGGACTCATCACTTGTGTTTGTGACTCACAACTCATCTAGGCAAGTCCTGAACTCATCACTTGTGTTTGTGACTCACAACTCATCTAGGCAAGTCCTGGACTCATCACTTGTGTTTGTGACTCACAACTCGTCTAGGCAAGTCCTGGACTCATCACTTGTGTTTGTGACTCACAACTCATCTAGGCAAGTCCTGAACTCATCACTTGTGTTTGTGACTCACAACTCATCTAGACGAGTCCTGGACTCATCACTTGCGTTTGTGACTCACAACTCATCTAGGCAAGTCCTGAACTCATCACTTGTGTTTGTGATTCACAACTCATCTAGACAAGTCCTGGACTCATCACTTGTGTTTGTGACTCACAACTCATCTAGACGAGTCCTGGACTCATCACTTGTGTTTGTGACTCACAACTCATCTAGACGAGCCCTGGACTCATCACTGGTGTTTGTGACTCACAACTCTTCTAGGCGAGTCCTGGACTCATCACTTGTGTTTGTGACTCACAACTCGTCTAGGCAAGTCCTGGACTCATCACTTGTGTTTGAGACTCACAACTCATCTAGACGAGTCCTGGACTCATCACTTGTGTTTGTGACTCACAACTCATGTAGACGGGTCCTGGACTCATCACTTGTGTTTGTGACTCACAACTCATCTAGGCAAGTCCTGAACTCATCTCTTGTGTTTGTGACTCACAACTCATCTAGACAAGTCCTGGACTCATCACTTGTGTTTGTGACTCACAACTCATCTAGACGAGTCCTGGACTCATCACTTGTGTTTGTGACTCACAACTCATCTAGACGAGTCCTGGCCTCATCACTTGTGTTTGTGACTCACAATTCATCTAGACGAGTCCTTGATTCATCACTTGTGTTTTTGACTCACAACTCATCAAGGCAAGTCCTGAACTCATCACTTGTGTTTGTGATTCACAACTCATCTAGACGAGTCCTGGACTCATCACTTGTGTTTGTGACTCACAACTCATCTAGACGAGTCCTGGACTCATCACTTGTATTTGTGACTTACAACTCATCTAGACGAATCTTGGACTCATCACTTGTGTTTGTGACTCACAACTCATCTAGGCGAGTCCTGGACTCATCACTTGTGTTTGTGACTCACAACTCATCTAGGCAAGTCCTGAACTCATCACTTGTGTTTGTGACTCACAACTCATCTAGGCAAGTCCAGAACTCATCACTTGTGTTTGTGACTCACAACTCATCTAGGCAAGTCCTGAACTCATCTCTTGTGTCTGTGACTCACAACTCATCTAGACAAGTCCTGGACTCATCACTTGTGTTTGTGACTCACAACTCATCTAGACGAGTCCTGAACTCATCACTTGTGTTTGTGACTCACAATTCATCTAGACGAGTCCTGGATTCATCACTTGTGTTTGTGACTCACAACTCATCAAGGCAAGTCCTGAACTCATCACTTGTGTTTTTGACTCACAACTCATCTAGACGAGTCCTGGACTCATCACTTGTGTTTGTGACTCACAACTCATCTAGACGAGTCCTGGACTCATCACTTGTGTTTGTGACTCACAACTCATCTAGACGAGTCTTGGACTCATCACTTGTGTTTGTGACTCACAACTCATCTAGGCGAGTCCTGGACTCATCACTTGTGTTTGTGACTCACAACTCATCTAGGCAAGTCCTGAACTCATCACTTGTGTTTGTGACTCACAACTCATCTAGGCAAGTCCAGAACTCATCACTTGTGTTTGTGACTCACAACTCATCTAGACGAGTCCTGGACTCATTACTTGTGTTTGTGACTCACAACTCATCTAGACGAGTCCTGGACTCATCACTTGTGTTTGTGACTCACAACTCATCTAGACGAGTCCTGGACTCATCACTTGTGCTTGTGACTCACAACTCATCTAGGCAAGTCCTGAACTCATCACTTGTGTTTGTGACTCACAACTCGTCTAGGCAAGTCCTGAACTCATCACTTGTGTTTGTGACTCACAACACGTCTAGGCAAGTCCTGGACTCATCACTTGTGTTTGTGACTCACAACTCATCTAGGCAAGTCCTGAACTCATCACTTGTGTTTGTGACTCACAACTCATCTAGACGAGTCCTGGACTCATCACTTGCGCTTGTGACTCACAACTCATCTAGGCAAGTCCTGAACTCATCACTTGTGTTTGTGATTCACAACTCATCTAGACAAGTCCTGGACTCATCACTTGTGTTTGTGACTCACAACTCATCTAGACGAGTCCTGGACTCATCACTTGTGTTTGTGACTCACAACTCATCTAGACGAGCCCTGGACTCATCACTGGTGTTTGTGACTCACAACTCTTCTAGGCGAGTCCTGGACTCATCACTTGTGTTTGTGACTCACAACTCGTCTAGGCAAGTCCTGGACTCATCACTTGTGTTTGTGACTCACAACTCATCTAGACGAGTCCTGGACTCATCACTTGTGTTTGTGACTCACAACTCATCTAGACGAGTCCTGGACTCATTACTTGGTTTTGTGACTCACAACTCATCTAGATGAGTCCTGGACTCATCACTTGTGTTTGTGACTTACAACTCATCTACACGAGTCCTGGACTCATCACTTGCGTTTGTGACTCACAACTCTTCTAGATGAGTCCTGAACTGATCACTTGCGTTTGTGACTCACAACTCATCTAGGCAAGTCCTGAACTCATCACTTGTGTTTGTGAATCACAACTCATCTAGGCAAGTCCTGAACTCATCACTTGTGTTTGTGACTCACAACTCATCTAGGCAAGTCCTGAACTCATCACTTGTGTGTTTGACTCACAACTCATCTAGACGAGTCCTGGACTCATCACTTGCGTTTGTGACTCACAACTCATCTAGGCAAGTCCTGAACTCATCACTTGTGTTTGTGATTCACAACTCATCTAGACAAGTCCTGGACTCATCACTTGTGTTTGTGACTCACAACTCATCTAGACGAGTCCTGGACTCATCACTTGTGTTTGTGACTCACAACTCGTCTAGGCAAGTCCTGGACTCATCACTTGTGTTTGTGACTCACAACTCATCTAGACGAGTCCTTGACTCATCACTTGTGCTTGTGACTCACAACTCATGTAGACGGGTCCTGGACTCATCACTTGTGTTTGTGACTCACAACTCATCTAGGCAAGTCCTGAACTCATCTCTTGTGCTTGTGACTCACAACTCATCTAGACAAGTCCTGGACTCATCACTTGTGTTTGTGACTCACAACTCATCTAGACGAGTCCTGGACTCATCACTTGTGTTTGTGACTCACAACTCATCTAGACGAGTCCTGGCCTCATCACTTGTGTTTGTGACTCACAATTCATCTAGACGAGTCCTGGATTCATCACTTCTGTTTTTGACTCACAACTCATCAAGGCAAGTCCTGAACTCATCACTTGTGTTTGTGATTCACAACTCATCTAGACGAGTCCTGGACTCATCACTTGTGTTTGTGACTCACAACTCATCTAGACGAGTCCTGGACTCATCACTTGTATTTGTGACTTACAACTCATCTAGACGAGTCTTGGACTCATCACTTGTGTTTGTGACTCACAACTCATCTAGGCGAGTCCTGGACTCATCACTTGTGTTTGTGACTCACAACTCATCTAGGCAAGTCCTGAACTCATCACTTGTGTTTGTGACTCACAACTCATCTAGGCAAGTCCAGAACTCATCACTTGTGTTTGTGACTCACAACTCATCTAGGCAAGTCCTGAACTCATCTCTTGTGTTTGTGACTCACAACTCATCTAGACAAGTCCTGGACTCATCACTTGTGTTTGTGACTCACAACTCATCTAGACGAGTCCTGGACTCATCACTTGTGTTTGTGACTCACAATTCATCTAGACGAGTCCTGGATTCATCACTTGTGTTTGTGACTCACAACTCATCAAGGCAAGTCCTGAACTCATCACTTGTGTTTGTGACTCACAACTCATCTAGACGAGTCCTGGACTCATCACTTGTGTTTGTGACTCACAACTCATCTAGACGAGTCCTGGACTCATCACTTGTGTTTGTGACTTACAACTCATCTAGACGAGTCTTGGACTCATCACTTGTGTTTGTGACTCACAACTCATCTAGGCGAGTCCTGGACTCATCACTTGTGTTTGTGACTCACAACTCATCTAGGCAAGTCCTGAACTCATCACTTGTGTTTGTGACTCACAACTCATCTAGGCAAGTCCAGAACTCATCACTTGTGTTTGTGACTCACAACTCATCTAGACGAGTCCTGGACTCATTACTTGTGTTTGTGACTCACAACTCATCTAGACGAGTCCTGGACTCATCACTTGTGTTTGTGACTCACAACTCATCTAGACGAGTCCTGGACTCATCACTTGTGTTTGTGACTCACAACTCATCTAGGCAAGTCCTGAACTCATCACTTGTGTTTGTGACTCACAACTCGTCTAGACAAGTCCTGAACTCATCACTTGTGTTTGTGACTCACAACACGTCTAGGCAAGTCCTGGACTCATCACTTGTGTTTGTGACTCACAACTCATCTAGGCAAGTCCTGAACTCATCACTTGTGTTTGTGACTCACAACTCATCTAGACGAGTCCTGGACTCATCACTTGCGTTTGTGACTCACAACTCATCTAGGCAAGTCCTGAACTCATCACTTGTGTTTGTGATTCACAACTCATCTAGACAAGTCCTGGACTCATCACTTGTGTTTGTGACTCACAACTCATCTAGACGAGTCCTGGACTCATCACTTGTGTTTGTGACTCACAACTCATCTAGACGAGCCCAGGACTCATCACTGGTGTTTGTGACTCACAACTCTTCTAGGCGAGTCCTTGACTCATCACTTGTGTTTGTGACTCACAACTCGTCTAGGCAAGTCCTGGACTCATCACTTGTGTTTGTGACGCACAACTCATCTAGACGAGTCCTGGACTCATCACTTGTGTTTGTGACTCACAACTCAACTAGATGAGTCCTGGACTCATTACTTGTGTTTGTGACTCACAACTCATCTACACGAGTCCTGGACTCATCACTTGCGTTTATGACTCACAACTCTTCTAGATGAGTCCTGAACTGATCACTTGCGTTTGTGACTCACAACTCATCTAGGCAAGTCCTGAACTCATCACTTGTGTTTGTGAATCACAACTCATCTAGGCAAGTCCTGAACTCATCACTTGTGTTTGTGACTCACAACTCATCTAGGCAAGTCCTGAACTCATCACTTGTGTGTGTGACTCACAACTCATCTAGACGAGTCCTGGACTCATCACTTGCGTTTGTGACTCACAACTCATCTAGGCAAGTCCTGAACTCATCACTTGTGTTTGTGATTCACAACTCATCTAGACAAGTCCTGGACTCATCACTTGTGTTTGTGACTCACAACTCATCTAGACGAGTCCTGGACTCATCACTTGTGTTTGTGACTCACAACTCATCTAGACGAGCCCTGGACTCATCACTGGTGTTTGTGACTCACAACTCTTCTAGGCGAGTCCTGGACTCATCACTTGTGTTTGTGACTCACAACTCGTCTAGGCAAGTCCTGGACTCATCACTTGTGGTTGTGACTCACAACTCATCTAGACGAGTCCTGGACTCATCACTTGTGTTTGTGACTCACAACTCATGTAGACGGGTCCTGGACTCATCACTTGTGTTTGTGACTCACAACTCATCTAGGCAAGTCCTGAACTCATTTCTTGTGTTTGTGACTCACAACTCATCTAGACAAGTCCTGGACTCATCACTTGTGTTTGTGACTCACAACTCATCTAGACGAGTCCTGGACTCATCACTTGTGTTTGTGACTCACAACTCATCTAGACGAGTCCTGGCCTCATCACTTGTGTTTGTGACTCACAATTCATCTAGACGAGTCCTGGATTCATCACTTGTGTTTGTGACTCACAACTCATCAAGGCAAGTCCTGAACTCATCACTTGTGTTTGTGACTCACAACTCATCTAGACGAGTCCTGGACTCATCAATTGTGTTTGTGACTCACAACTCATCTAGACGAGTCCTGGACTCATCACTTGTGTTTGTGACTCACAACTCATCTAGACGAGTCTTGGACTCATCACTTGTGTTTGTGACTCACAACTCATCTAGGCGAGTCCTGGACTCATCACTTGTGTTTGTGACTCACAACTCATCTAGGCAAGTCCTGAACTCATCACTTGTGTTTGTGACTCACAACTCATCTAGGCAAGTCCAGAACTCATCACTTGTGTTTGTGACTCACAACTCATCTAGACGAGTCCTGGACTCATTACTTGTGTTTGTGACTCACAGCTCATCTAGACGAGTCCTGGACTCATCACTTGTGTTTGTGAATCACAACTCATCTAGTCAAGTCCTGGACTCATCACTTGTGTTTGTGACTCACAACTCATCTAGGCAAGTCCTGAACTCATCACTTGTGTTTGTGACTCACAACTCATCTAGACAGGCCTGGACTCATCACTTGTGCTTGTGACTCACAACTCATCTGGACGAGTCCTGGACTCATCACTTGTGTTTGTGACTCACAACTCATCTAGACGAGTCCTGGACTCATCACTTGTGTTTGTGACTCACAACTCATCTAGACGAGTACTGGACTCATCACTTGTGTTTGTGACTCACAACTCATCTAGATAAGTCCTGGACTCATCACTTGTGTTTGTGACTCACAACTCATCTACACGAGTCCTGGACTCATCACTTGCGTTTGTGACTCACAACTCTTCTAGATGAGTCCTGAACTGATCACTTGCGTTTGTGACTCACAACTCATCTAGGCAAGTCCTGAACTCATCACTTGTGTTTGTGAATCACAACTCATCTAGGCAAGTCCTGAACTCATCACTTGTGTTTGTGACTCACAACTCATCTAGGCAAGTCTTGGACTCATCACTTGTGTTTGTGACTCACTTTTTGTCTAGGCGAGTCCTGGACTCATCACTTGTGTTTATGACTCACAACTCATCTAGGTGAGTCCTAGACTCATCACTTGTGTTTGTGACTCACAACTCATCTAGGCAAGTCCTGGACTCATCACTTGTGTTTGTGACTCACAACTCATCTAGGCAAGTCCTGAACTCATCACTTGTGTTTGTGACTCACAACTCATCTAGACGAGTCCTGGATTCATTACTGGTGTTTGTGACTCACAACTCATCTAGACGAGTCCTGGACTCATCACTTGTGTTTGTGAATCACAACTCATCTAGGCAAGTCCTGGACTCATCACTTTTGCTTGTGACTCACAACTCATCTAGGCCAGTCCTGAACTCATCACTTGTGTTTGTGACTCACAACTCATCTAGGCAAGTCTTGGACTCATCACTTGTGTTTGTGACTCACAACTCATCTAGACGAGTCCTGGACTCATCACTTGTGTTTGTGACTCACAACTCATCTAGATGCGTCCTGGACTCATCACTTGTGTTTGTGACTCACAACTCATCTACACGAGTCCTGGACTCATCACTTGCGTTTGTGACTCACAACTCTTCTAGATGAGTCCTGAACTGATCACTTGCGTTTGTGACTCACAACTCATCTAGGCAAGTCCTGAACTCATCACTTGTGTTTGTGAATCACAACTCATCTAGGCAAGTCCTGAACTCATCACTTGTGCTTGTGACTCACAACTCATCTAGACGAGTCCTGGACTCATTACTGGTGTTTGTGACTCACAACTTATCTAGACAAGTCCTGGACTCATCACTTGTGTTTGTGACTCACAACTCATCTAGATGAGTCCTGGACTCATCAATTGTGTTTGTGACTCACAACTCATCTAGACGAGTCTTGGACTCATCACTTGTGTTTGTGACTCACAACTCATCTAGGCGAGTCCTGGACTCATCACTTGTGTTTGTGACTCACAACTCATCTAGGCAAGTCTTGGACTCATCACTTGTGTTTGTGACTCACAACTCATCTAGACGAGTCCTGGGCTCATCACTTGTGTTTGTGACTCACAACTCATCTAGATGAGTCCTGGACTCATCAATTGTGTTTGTGACTCACAACTCATCTAGACGAGTCCTGGACTCATCACTTGTGTTTGTGACTCACAATTCTTCTAGGCGAGACCTGGACTCATCACTTGTGTTTGTGACTCACAACTCGTCTAGGCAAGTCCTGGACTCATCACTTGTGTTTGTGACTCACAACTCATGTAGACGGGTCCTGGACTCATCACTTGTGTTTGTGACTCACAACTCATCTAGGCAAGTCCTGAACTCATCTCTTGTGTTTGTGACTCACAACTCATCTAGACAAGTCCTGGACTCATCACTTGTGTTTGTGACTTACAACTCATCTAGACGAGTCCTGGACTCATCACTTGTGTTTGTGACTCACAACTCATCTAGACGAGTCCTGGACTCATCACTTGTGTTTGTGACTCACAACTCATCTAGACGAGTCCTGGCCTCATCACTTGTGTTTGTGACTCACAATTCATCTAGACGAGTACTGGATTCATCACTTGTGTTTGTGACTCACAACTCATCAAGGCAAGTCCTGAACTCATCACTTGTGTTTGTGACTCACAACTCATCTAGATGAGTCCTGGACTCATCACTTGTGTTTGTGACTCACAACTCATCTAGACGAGTCTTGGACTCATCACTTGTGTTTGTGATTCACAACTCATCTAGACGAGTCCTGGACTCATCACTTGTGTTTGTGACTCACAACTCATCTAGATGAGTCCTGGACTCATCACTTGTGTTTGTGACTCACAACTCATCTACACGAGTCCTGGACTCATCACTTGCGTTTGTGAATCACAACTCATCTAGGCAAGTCCTGAACTCATCACTTGTGTTTGTGACTCACAACTCATCTAGACGAGTCCTAGACTCATTACTGGTGTTTGTGACTCACAACTCATCTAGACGAGTCCTGGACTCATCACTTGTGTTTGTGTCTCACAACTCATCTAGATGAGTCCTGGACTCATCAATTGTGTTTGTGACTCACAACTCATCTACACGAGTCCTGGACTCATCACTTGCGTTTGTGACTCACAACTCTTCTAGATGAGTCCTGAACTGATCACTTGCGTTTGTCACTCACAACTCATCTAGGCAAGTCCTGAACTCATCACTTGTGTTTGTGACTCACAACTCATCTAGACGAGTCATGGACTCATTACTGGTGTTTGTGACTCACAACTCATCTAGACGAGTCCTGGACTCATCACTTGTGTTTGTGAATCACAACTCATCTAGGCAAGTCCTGGACTCATCACTTGTGCTTGTGACTCACAACTCATCTAGGCCAGTCCTGAACTCATCACTTGTGTTTGTGACTCACAACTCATCTAGGCAAGTCTTGGACTCATCACTTGTGTTTGTGACTCACTTTTCGTCTAAGCGAGTCCTGGACTCATCACTTGTGTTTATGACTCACAACTCATCTAGGTGAGTCCTAGACTCATCACTTGTGTTTGTGACTCACAACTCATCTAGGCAAGTCCTGGACTCATCACTTGTGTTTGTGACTCACAACTCATCTAGGCAAGTCCTGAACTCATCACTTGTGTTTGTGACTCACAACTCATCTAGACGAGTCCTGGACTCATTACTGGTGTTTGTGACTCACAACTCATCTAGACGAGTCCTGGACTCATCACTTGTGTTTGTGAATCACAACTCATCTAGGCAAGTCCTGGACTCATCACTTGTGCTTGTGACTCACAACTCATCTAGGCCAGTCCTGAACTCATCACTTGTGTTTGTGACTCACAACTCATCTAGGCAAGTCTTGGACTCATCACTTGTGTTTGTGACTCACAACTCATCTAGACGAGTCCTGGACTCATCACTTGTGTTTGTGACTCACAACTCATCTAGATGAGTCCTGGACTCATCACTTGTGTTTGTGACTCACAACTCATCTACACGAGTCCTGGACTCATCACTTGCGCTTGTGACTCACAACTCTTCTAGATGAGTCCTGAACTGATCACTTGCGTTTGTGACTCACAACTCATCTAGGCAAGTCCTGAACTCATCACTTGTGTTTGTGAATCACAACTCATCTAGGCAAGTCCTGAACTCATCACTTGTGTTTGTGACTCACAACTCATCTAGACGAGTCCTGGACTCATTGCTGGTGTTTGTGACTCACAACTCATCTAGACAAGTCCTGGACTCATCACTTGTGTTTGTGACTTACAACTCATCTAGACGAGTCCTGGACTCATCACTTGTGTTTGTGACTCACAACTCATATAGACGAGTCCTGGACTCATCACTTGTGTTTGTGACTCACAACTCATCTAGACGAGTCCTGGCCTCATCACTTGTGTTTGTGACTCACAACTCATCTAGATGAGTCCTGGACTCATCAATTGTGTTTGTGACTCACAACTCATCTAGACGAGTCTTGGACTCATCACTTGTGTTTGTGACTCACAACTCATCTAGGCGAGTCCTGGACTCATCACTTGTGTTTGTGACTCACAACTCATCTAGGCAAGTCTTGGACTCATCACTTGTGTTTGTGACTCACAACTCATCTAGACGAGTCCTGGGCTCATCACTTGTGTTTGTGACTCACAACTCATCTAGATGAGTCCTGGACTCATCAATTGTGTTTGTGACTCACAACTCATCTAGACGAGTCCTGGACTCATCACTTGTGTTTGTGACTCACAACTCTTCTAGGCGAGTCCTGGACTCATCACTTGTGTTTGTGACTCACAACTCGTCTAGGCAAGTCCTGGACTCATCACTTGTGTTTGTGACTCACAACTCATGTAGACGGGTCCTGGACTCATCACTTGTGTTTGTGACTCACAACTCATCTAGGCAAGTCCTGAACTCATCTCTTGTGTTTGTGACTCACAACTCATCTAGACAAGTCCTGGACTCATCACTTGTGTTTGTGACTTACAACTCATCTAGACGAGTCCTGGACTCATCACTTGTGTTTGTGACTCACAACTCATCTAGACGAATCCTGGACTCATCACTTGTGTTTGTGACTCACAACTCATCTAGACGAGTCCTGGCCTCATCACTTGTGTTTGTGACTCACAATTCATCTAGACGAGTCCTGGATTCATCACTTGTGTTTGTGACTCACAACTCATCAAGGCAAGTCCTGAACTCATCACTTGTGTTTGTGACTCACAACTCATCTAGACGAGTCCTGGACTCATCACTTGTGTTTGTGACTCACAACTCATCTAGACGAGTCTTGGACTCATCACTTGTGTTTGTGACTTACAACTCATCTAGACGAGTCTTGGACTCATCACTTGTGTTTGTGACTCACAACTCATCTAGGCGAGTCCTGGACTCATCACTTGTGTTTGTGACTCACAACTCATCTAGGCAAGTCCTGAACTCATCACTTGTGTTTGTGACTCACAACTCATCTAGGGAAGTCCTGAACTCATCACTTGTGTTTGTGACTCACAACTCATCTAGACAGGCCTGGACTCATCACTTGTGTTTGTGACTCACAACTCATCTGGACAAGTCCTGGACTCATCACTTGTGTTTGTGACTCACAACTCATCTAGATGAGTCCTGGACTCATCACTTGTGTTTGTGACTCACAACTCATCTAGACGAGTCCTGGACTCATCACTTGTGTTTGTGACTCACAACTCATCTAGATGAGTCCTGGACTCATCACTTGTGTTTGTGACTCACAACTCATCTACACGAGTCCTGGACTCATCACTTGCGTTTGTGACTCACAACTCTTCTAGATGAGTCCTGAACTGATCACTTGCGTTTGTGACTCACAACTCATCTAGGCAAGTCCTGAACTCATCACTTGTGTTTGTGAATCACAACTCATCTAGGCAAGTCCTGAACTCATCACTTGTGTTTGTGACTCACAACTCATCTAGACGAGTCCTGGACTCATTACTGGTGTTTGTGACTCACAACTCATCTAGACGAGTCCTGGACTCATCACTTGTGTTTGTGAATCACAACTCATCTAGGCAAGTCCTGGACTCATCACTTGTGTTTGTGACTCACAACTCATCTAGGCCAGTCCTGAACTCATCACTTGTGTTTGTGACTCACAACTCATCTAGGCAAGTCTTGGACTCATCACTTGTGTATGTGACTCACAACTCATCTAGACGAGTCCTGGACTCATCACTTGTGTTTGTGACTCACAACTCATCTAGATGAGTCCTGGACTCATCACTTGTGTTTGTGACTCACAACTCATCTACACGAGTCCTGGACTCATCACTTGCGCTTGTGACTCACAACTCTTCTAGATGAGTCCTGAACTGATCACTTGTGTTTGTGACTCACAACTCATCTAGGCAAGTCCTGAACTCATCACTTGTGTTTGTGAATCACAACTCATCTAGGCAAGTCCTGAACTCATCACTTGTGTTTGTGACTCACAACTCATCTAGACGAGTCCTGGACTCATTACTGGTGTTTGTGACTCACAACTCATCTAGACGAGTCCTGGACTCATCACTTGTGTTTGTGACTCACAACTCATCTAGACGAGTCCTGGGCTTATCACTTGTGTTTGTGACTCACAACTCATCTAGATGAGTCCTGGACTCATCAATTGTGTTTGTGACTCACAACTCATCTACACGAGTCCTGGATTCATCACTTGCGTTTGTGACTCACAACTCTTCTAGATGAGTCCTGAACTGATCACTTGCGTTTGTGACTCACAACTCATCTAGGCAAGTCCTGAACTCATCACTTGTGTTTGTGACTCACAACTCATCTAGACGAGTCATGGACTCATTACTGGTGTTTGTGACTCACAACTCATCTAGACGAGTCCTGGACTCATCACTTGTGTTTGTGAATCACAACTCATCTAGTAAAGTCCTGGACTCATCACTTGTGTTTGTGACTCACAACTCATCTAGGCAAGTCCTGAACTCATCACTTGTGCTTGTGACTCACAACTCATCTACACGAATCCTGGATTCATCACTTGCGTTTGTGACTCACAACTCTTCTAGATGAGTCCTGAACTCATCACTTGCGTTTGTGACTCACAACTCATCTAGGCAAGTCCTGAACTCATCACTTGTGTTTGTGACTCACAACTCATCTAGATGAGTCATGGACTCATTACTGGTGTTTGTGACTCACAACTCATCTAGACGAGTCCTGGACTCATCACTTGTGTTTGTGAATCACAACTCATCTAGGCAAGTCCTGGACTCATTACTTGTGTTTGTGACTCACAACTCATCTAGAGGAGTCCTGGACTCATCACTTGTGTTTGTGAATCACAACTCATCTAGTAAAGTCCTGGACTCATCACTTGTGTTTGTGACTCACAACTCATCTAGGCAAGTCCTGAACTCATCACTTGTGCTTGTGACTCACAACTCATCTAGACAGGCCTGGACTCATCACTTGTGTTTGTGACTCACAACTCATCTGGACGAGTCGTGGACTCATCACTTGTGTTTGTGACTCACAACTCATCTAGACGAGTCCTGGACTCATCACTTGTGTTTGTGACTCAGAACTCATCTAGACGAGTCCTGGACTCATCACTTGTGTTTGTGACTCACAACTCATCTAGATGAGTCCTGGACTCATCACTTGTGTTTGTGACTCACAACTCATCTACACGAGTCCTGGACTCATCACTTGCGTTTGTGACTCACAACTCTTCTAGATGAGTCCTGAACTGATCACTTGCGTTTGTGACTCACAACTCATCTAGGCAAGTCCTGAACTCATCACTTGTGCTTGTGAATCACAACTCATCTAGGCAAGTCCTGAACTCATCACTTGTGTTTGTGACTCACAACTCATCTAGACGAGTCCTGGACTCATTACTGGTGTTTGTGACTCACAACTTATCTAGACGAGTCCTGGACTCATCACAACTCATCTAGGCAAGTCCTGGATTCATCACTTGTGCTTGTGACTCACAACTCATCTAGGCCAGTCCTGATCTCATCACTTGTGTTTGTGACTCACAACTCATCTAGGCAAGTCTTGGACTCATCACTTGTGTTTGTGACTCACAACTCATCTAGACGAGTCCTGGACTCATCACTTGTGTTTGTGACTCACAACTCATCTAGATGAGTCCTGGACTCATCACTTGTGTTTGTGACTCACAACTCATCTACAGGAGTCCTGGACTCATCACTTGCGTTTGTGACTCACAACTCATCTAGGCAAGTCCTGAACTCATCACTTGTGTTTGTGACTCACAACTCATCTAGACGAGTCCTGGACTCATTACAGGTGTTTGTGACTCACAACTCATCTAGACGAGTCCTGGACTCATCACTTGTGTTTGTGACTCACAACTCATCTAGACGAGTCCTGGACTCATCACTTGTGTTTGTGAATCACAACTCATCTAGGCAAGTCCTGGACTTATTACTTGTGTTTGTGACTCACAACTCATCTAGAGGAGTCCTGGACTCATCACTTGTGTTTGTGAATCACAACTCATCTAGTAAAGTCCTGGACTCATCACTTGTGTTTGTGACTCACAACTCATCTAGGCAAGTCCTGAACTCATCACTTGTGCTTGTGACTCACAACTCATCTAGACAGGCCTGGACTCATCACTTGTGTTTGTGACTCACAACTCATCTGGACGAGTCGTGGACTCATCACTTGTGTTTGTGACTCACAACTCATCTAGACGAGTCCTGGACTCATCACTTGTGTTTGTGACTCAGAACTCATCTAGACGAGTCCTGGACTCATCACTTGTGTTTGTGACTCACAACTCATCTAGATGAGTCCTGGACTCATCACTTGTGTTTGTGACTCACAACTCATCTACACGAGTCCTGGACTCATCACTTGCGTTTGTGACTCACAACTCTTCTAGATGAGTCCTGAACTGATCACTTGTGTTTGTGACTCACAACTCATCTAGGCAAGTCCTGAACTCATCACTTGTGCTTGTGACTCACAACTCATTTAGACAGGCCTGGACTCATCACTTGTGTTTGTGACTCACAACTCATCTGGACGAGTCCTGGACTCATCACTTGTGTTTGTGACTCACAACTCATCTAGACGAGTCCTGGACTCATCACTTGTGTTTGTGACTCACAACTCATCTAGACGAGTCCTGGGCTCATCACTTGTGTTTGTGACTCACAACTCATCTACACGAGTCCTGGATTCATCACTTGCGTTTGTGACTCACAACTCTTCTAGATGAGTCCTGAACTGATCACTTGCGTTTGTGACTCACAACTCATCTAGGCAAGTCCTGAACTCATCACTTGTGTTTGTGACTCACAACTCATCTAGACGAGTCATGGACTCATTACTGGTGTTTGTGACTCACAACTCATCTAGACGAGTCCTGGACTCATCACTTGTGTTTGTGAATCACAACTCATCTAGGCAAGTCCTGGACTCATTACTTGTGTTTGTGACTCACAACTCATCTAGAGGAGTCCTGGACTCATCACTTGTGTTTGTGAATCACAACTCATCTAGTAAAGTCCTGGACTCATCACTTGTGTTTGTGACTCACAACTCATCTAGGCAAGTCCTGAACTCATCACTTGTGCTTGTGACTCACAACTCATCTACACGAATCCTGGATTCATCACTTGCGTTTGTGACTCACAACTCTTCTAGATGAGTCCTGAACTCATCACTTGCGTTTGTGACTCACAACTCATCTAGGCAAGTCCTGAACTCATCACTTGTGTTTGTGACTCACAACTCATCTAGATGAGTCATGGACTCATTACTGGTGTTTGTGACTCACAACTCATCTAGACGAGTCCTGGACTCATCACTTGTGTTTGTGAATCACAACTCATCTAGGCAAGTCCTGGACTCATTACTTGTGTTTGTGACTCACAACTCATCTAGAGGAGTCCTGGACTCATCACTTGGGTTTGTGAATCACAACTCATCTAGTAAAGTCCTGGACTCATCACTTGTGTTTGTGACTCAAAACTCATCTAGGCAAGTCCTGAACTCATCACTTGTGCTTGTGACTCACAACTCATCTACACGAGTCCTGGACTCATCACTTGCGTTTGTGACTCACAACTCTTCTAGATGAGTCCTGAACTGATCACTTGCGTTTGTGACTCACAACTCATCTAGGCAAGTCCTGAACTCATCACTTGTGCTTGTGAATCACAACTCATCTAGGCAAGTCCTGAACTCATCACTTGTGTTTGTGACTCACAACTCATCTAGACGAGTCCTGGACTCATTACTGGTGTTTGTGACTCACAACTTATCTAGACGAGTCCTGGACTCATCACTTGTGTTTGTGAATCACAACTCATCTAGGCAAGTCCTGGATTCATCACTTGTGCTTGTGACTCACAACTCATCTAGGCCAGTCCTGATCTCATCACTTGTGTTTGTGACTCACAACTCATCTAGGCAAGTCTTGGACTCATCACTTGTGTTTGTGACTCACAACTCATCTAGACGAGTCCTGGACTCATCACTTGTGTTTGTGACTCACAACTCATCTAGATGAGTCCTGGACTCATCACTTGTGTTTGTGACTCACAACTCATCTACAGGAGTCCTGGACTCATCACTTGCGTTTGTGACTCACAACTCATCTAGGCAAGTCCTGAACTCATCACTTGTGTTTGTGATTCACAACTCATCTAGTCGAGTCCTGGACTCATTACAGGTGTTTGTGACTCACAACTCATCTAGACGAGTCCTGGACTCATCACTTGCGTTTGTGACTCACAACTCATCTAGGCAAGTCCTGAACTCATCACTTGTGTTTGTGACTCACAACTCATCTAGATGAGTCATGGACTCATTACTGGTGTTTGTGACTCACAACTCATCTAGACGAGTCCTGGACTCATCACTTGTGTTTGTGAATCACAACTCATCTAGGCAAGTCCTGGACTCATTACTTGTGTTTGTGACTCACAACTCATCTAGAGGAGTCCTGGACTCATCACTTGTGTTTGTGAATCACAACTCATCTAGTAAAGTCCTGGACTCATCACTTGTGTTTGTGACTCACAACTCATCTAGGCAAGTCCTGAACTCATCACTTGTGCTTGTGACTCACAACTCATCTAGACAGGCCTGGACTCATCACTTGTGTTTGTGACTCACAACTCATCTGGACGAGTCGTGGACTCATCACTTGTGTTTGTGACTCACAACTCATCTAGACGAGTCCTGGACTCATCACTTGTGTTTGTGACTCAGAACTCATCTAGACGAGTCCTGGACTCATCACTTGTGTTTGTGACTCACAACTCATCTAGATGAGTCCTGGACTCATCACTTGTGTTTGTGACTCACAACTCATCTACACGAGTCCTGGACTCATCACTTGCGTTTGTGACTCACAACTCTTCTAGATGAGTCCTGAACTGATCACTTGCGTTTGTGACTCACAACTCATCTAGGCAAGTCCTGAACTCATCACTTGTGCTTGTGAATCACAACTCATCTAGGCAAGTCCTGAACTCATCACTTGTGTTTGTGACTCACAACTCATCTAGACGAGTCCTGGACTCATTACTGGTGTTTGTGACTCACAACTTATCTAGACGAGTCCTGGACTCATCACAACTCATCTAGGCAAGTCCTGGATTCATCACTTGTGCTTGTGACTCACAACTCATCTAGGCCAGTCCTGATCTCATCACTTGTGTTTGTGACTCACAACTCATCTAGGCAAGTCTTGGACTCATCACTTGTGTTTGTGACTCACAACTCATCTAGACGAGTCCTGGACTCATCACTTGTGTTTGTGACTCACAACTCATCTAGATGAGTCCTGGACTCATCACTTGTGTTTGTGACTCACAACTCATCTACAGGAGTCCTGGACTCATCACTTGCGTTTGTGACTCACAACTCATCTAGGCAAGTCCTGAACTCATCACTTGTGTTTGTGACTCACAACTCATCTAGACGAGTCCTGGACTCATTACAGGTGTTTGTGACTCACAACTCATCTAGACGAGTCCTGGACTCATCACTTGTGTTTGTGACTCACAACTCATCTAGACGAGTCCTGGACTCATCACTTGTGTTTGTGAATCACAACTCATCTAGGCAAGTCCTGGACTTATTACTTGTGTTTGTGACTCACAACTCATCTAGAGGAGTCCTGGACTCATCACTTGTGTTTGTGAATCACAACTCATCTAGTAAAGTCCTGGACTCATCACTTGTGTTTGTGACTCACAACTCATCTAGGCAAGTCCTGAACTCATCACTTGTGCTTGTGACTCACAACTCATCTAGACAGGCCTGGACTCATCACTTGTGTTTGTGACTCACAACTCATCTGGACCAGTCCTGGACTCATCACTTGTGTTTGTGACTCACAACTCATCTAGACGAGTCCTGGACTCATCACTTGTGTTTGTGACTCACAACTCATCTAGACGAGTCCTGGACTCATCACTTGTGTTTGTGACTCACAACTCATCTAGATGAGTCCTGGACTCATCACTTGTGTTTGTGACTCACAACTCATCTACACGAGTCCTGGACTCATCACTTGCGTTTGTGACTCACAACTCTTCTAGATGAGTCCTGAACTGATCACTTGTGTTTGTGACTCACAACTCATCTAGGCAAGTCCTGAACTCATCACTTGTGCTTGTGACTCACAACTCATCTAGACAGGCCTGGACTCATCACTTGTGTTTGTGACTCACAACTCATCTGGACGAGTCCTGGACTCATCACTTGTGTTTGTGACTCACAACTCATCTAGACGAGTCCTGGACTCATCACTTGTGTTTGTGACTCACAACTCATCTAGACGAGTCCTGGGCTCATCACTTGTGTTTGTGACTCACAACTCATCTACACGAGTCCTGGATTCATCACTTGCGTTTGTGACTCACAACTCTTCTAGATGAGTCCTGAACTGATCACTTGCGTTTGTGACTCACAACTCATCTAGGCAAGTCCTGAACTCATCACTTGTGTTTGTGACTCACAACTCATCTAGACGAGTCATGGACTCATTACTGGTGTTTGTGACTCACAACTCATCTAGACGAGTCCTGGACTCATCACTTGTGTTTGTGAATCACAACTCATCTAGGCAAGTCCTGGACTCATTACTTGTGTTTGTGACTCACAACTCATCTAGAGGAGTCCTGGACTCATCACTTGTGTTTGTGAATCACAACTCATCTAGTAAAGTCCTGGACTCATCACTTGTGTTTGTGACTCACAACTCATGTAGGCAAGTCCTGAACTCATCACTTGTGCTTGTGACTCACAACTCATCTACACGAATCCTGGATTCATCACTTGCGTTTGTGACTCACAACTCTTCTAGATGAGTCCTGAACTCATCACTTGCGTTTGTGACTCACAACTCATCTAGGCAAGTCCTGAACTCATCACTTGTGTTTGTGACTCACAACTCATCTAGATGAGTCATGGACTCATTACTGGTGTTTGTGACTCACAACTCATCTAGACGAGTCCTGGACTCATCACTTGTGTTTGTGAATCACAACTCATCTAGGCAAGTCCTGGACTCATTACTTGTGTTTGTGACTCACAACTCATCTAGAGGAGTCCTGGACTCATCACTTGGGTTTGTGAATCACAACTCATCTAGTAAAGTCCTGGACTCATCACTTGTGTTTGTGACTCAAAACTCATCTAGGCAAGTCCTGAACTCATCACTTGTGCTTGTGACTCACAACTCATCTACACGAGTCCTGGACTCATCACTTGCGTTTGTGACTCACAACTCTTCTAGATGAGTCCTGAACTGATCACTTGCGTTTGTGACTCACAACTCATCTAGGCAAGTCCTGAACTCATCACTTGTGCTTGTGAATCACAACTCATCTAGGCAAGTCCTGAACTCATCACTTGTGTTTGTGACTCACAACTCATCTAGACGAGTCCTGGACTCATTACTGGTGTTTGTGACTCACAACTTATCTAGACGAGTCCTGGACTCATCACTTGTGTTTGTGAATCACAACTCATCTAGGCAAGTCCTGGATTCATCACTTGTGCTTGTGACTCACAACTCATCTAGGCCAGTCCTGATCTCATCACTTGTGTTTGTGACTCACAACTCATCTAGGCAAGTCTTGGACTCATCACTTGTGTTTGTGACTCACAACTCATCTAGACGAGTCCTGGACTCATCACTTGTGTTTGTGACTCACAACTCATCTAGATGAGTCCTGGACTCATCACTTGTGTTTGTGACTCACAACTCATCTACAGGAGTCCTGGACTCATCACTTGCGTTTGTGACTCACAACTCATCTAGGCAAGTCCTGAACTCATCACTTGTGTTTGTGATTCACAACTCATCTAGTCGAGTCCTGGACTCATTACAGGTGTTTGTGACTCACAACTCATCTAGACGAGTCCTGGACTCATCACTTGTGTTTGTGACTCACAACTCATCTAGACGAGTCCTGGACTCATCACTTGTGTTTGTGAATCACAACTCATCTAGGCAAGTCCTGGACTCATTACTTGTGTTTGTGACTCACAACTCATCTAGAGGAGTCCTGGACTCATCACTTGTGTTTGTGAATCACAACTCATCTAGTAAAGTCCTGGACTCATCACTTGTGTTTGTGACTCACAACTCATCTAGGCAAGTCCTGAACTCATCACTTGTGCTTGTGACTCACAACTCATCTAGACAGGCCTGGACTCATCACTTGTGTTTGTGACTCACAACTCATCTGGACGAGTCCTGGACTCATCACTTGTGTTTGTGACTCACAACTCATCTAGACGAGTCCTGGACTCATCACTTGTGTTTGTGACTCACAACTCATCTAGACGAGTCCTGGACTCATCACTTGTGTTTGTGACTCACAACTCATCTAGATGAGTCCTGGACTCATCACTTGTGTTTGTGACTCACAACTCATCTACACGAGTCCTGGACTCATCACTTGCGTTTGTGACTCACAACTCTTCTAGATGAGTCCTGAACTGATCACTTGCGTTTGTGACTCACAACTCATCTAGGCAAGTCCTGAACTCATCACTTGTGTTTGTGAATCACAACTCATCTAGGCAAGTCCTGAACTCATCACTTGTGTTTGTGACTCACAACTCATCTAGACGAGTCCTGGACTCATTACTGGTGTTTGTGACTCACAACTTATCTAGACGAGTCCTGGACTCATCACTTGTGTTTGTGAATCACAACTCATCTAGGCAAGTCCTGGACTCATCACTTGTGCTTGTGACTCACAACTCATCTAGGCCAGTCCTGATCTCATCACTTGTGTTTGTGACTCACAACTCATCTAGGCAAGTCTTGGACTCATCACTTGTGTTTGTGACTCACAACTCATCTAGACGAGTCCTGGACTCATCACTTGTGTTTGTGACTCACAACTCATCTAGATGAGTCCTGGACTCATCACTTGTGTTTGTGACTCACAACTCATCTACAGGAGTCCTGGACTCATCACTTGCGTTTGTGACTCACAACTCATCTAGGCAAGTCCTGAACTCATCACTTGTGTTTGTGACTCACAACTCATCTAGACGAGTCCTGGACTCATTACAGGTGTTTGTGACTCACAACTCATCTAGACGAGTCCTGGACTCATCACTTGTGTTTGTGACTCACAACTCATCTAGACGAGTCCTGGGCTCATCACTTGTGTTTGTGACTCACAACTCATCTAGATGAGTCCTGGACTCATCAATTGTGTTTGTGACTCACAACTCATCTACACGAGTCCTGGACTCATCACTTGCGTTTGTGACTCACAACTCTTCTAGATGATTCCTAAACTGATCACTTGGGTTTGTGACTCACAACTCATCTAGGCAAGTCCTGAACTCATCACTTGTGTTTGTGACTCACAACTCATCTAGACGAATCATGGACTCATTACTGGTGTTTGTGACTCACAACTCATCTAGGCAAGTCCTGAACTCATCTCTTGTGTTTGTGACTCACAACTCATCTAGACGAGTCCTGGACTCATCACTTGTGTTTGTGAATCACAACTCATCTAGGCAAGTCCTGGACTCATCACTTGTGCTTGTGACTCACAACTCATCTAGGCCAGTCCTGAACTCATCACTTGTGTTTGTGACTCACAACTCATCTAGGCAAATCTTGGACTCATCACTTGTGTTTGTGACTCACTTTTCGTCTAGGCAAGTCCTGGACTCATCACTTGTTTATGACTCACAACTCATCTAGGTGAGTCCTAGACTCATCTCTTATGTTTGTGACTCACAACTCATCTAGGCAAGTCCTGGACTCATCACTTGTGCTTGTGACTCACAACTCATCTAGGCCAGTCCTGAACTCATCACTTGTGTTTGTGACTCACAACTCATCTAGGCAAGTCTTGGACTCATCACTTGTGTTTGTGACTCACAACTCATCTAGACGAGTCCTGGACTCATCACTTGTGTTTGTGAATCACAACTCATCTAGATGAGTCCTGGACTCATCACTTGTGTTTGTGACTCACAACTCATCTAGGCAAGTCCTGAACTCATCACTTGTGTTTGTGACTCACAACTCATCTAGACGAGTCCTGGACTCATTACTGGTGTTTGTGACTCACAACTCATCTAGACAAGTCCTGGACTCATCACTTGTGTTTGTGACTCACAACTCATCTAGACGAGTCCTGGGCTCATCACTTGTGTTTGTGACTCACAACTCATCTAGATGAGTCCTGGACTCATCAATTGTGTTTGTGACTCACAACTCATCTACACGAGTCCTGGACTCATCACTTGCGTTTGTGACTCACAACTCTTCTAGATGAGTCCTGAACTGATCACTTGCGTTTGTGACTCCCAACTCATCTAGGCAAGTCCTGAACTCATCACTTGTGTTTGTGACTCACAACTCATCTAGACGAGTCATGGACTCATTACTGGTGTTTGTGACTCACAAATCATCTAGACGAGTCCTGGACTCATCACTTGTGTTTGTGAATCACAACTCATCTAGGCAAGTCCTGAACTCATCACTTGTGTTTGTTACTCACAACTCATCTAGGCAAGTCTTGGACTCATCACTTGTGTTTGTGACTCACTTTTCGTCTAGGCGAATCCTGGACTCATCACTTGTGTTTATGACTCACAACTCATCTAGGTGAGTCCTAGACTCATCACTTGTGTTTGTGACTCACAACTCATCTAGGCAAGTCCTGGACTCATCACTTGTGTTTGTGACTCACAACTCATCTAGGCAAGTCCTGAACTCATCACTTGTGTTTGTGACTCACAACTCGTCTAGGAGTCCTGGACTCATCTCTTGTGTTTGTGACTCACAACTCGTCTAGGCGAGTCCTGGACTCATCACTTGTGTTTATGACTCGCAACTCGTCTAGGCGAGTCCTGAACTCATCACTTGTGTTTGTGACTCACAACTCGTCTAGGAGTCCTGGACTCATCTCTTGTGTTTGTGACTCACAACTCGTCTAGGCGAGTCCTGGACTCATCACTTGTGTTTATGACTCGCAACTCATCTAGGCGAGTCCTGGACTGATCTATTATGTTTGTGACTCACAACTCATCTAGGCGAGTCCTGAACTCATCACTTGTGTTTGTGATTCACAACTCATCTAGGCAAGTCCTGAACTCATCACTTGTGTTTGTGACTCACAACTCGTCTAGGCGAATCCTGGACTCATCTCTTGTGTTTGTGACTCACAACTCATCTAGGCAAGTCCTGAACTCATCACTTGTGTTTGTGACTCACAACTCATCTAGACGAGTCCTGGACTCATCTCTTGTGTTTGTGACTCACAACTCATCTAGGCGAGTCCTGGACTCATCTCTTGTGTTTGCGACTCACAACTCATCTAGGCTAGTCCTGGACTCATCACTTGTGCTTGTGACTCACAACTCATCTAGGCCAGTCCTGAACTCATCACTTGTGTTTGTGACTCACAACTCATCTAGGCAAGTCTTGGACTCATCACTTGTGTTTGTGACTCACAACTCATCTAGACGAGTCCTGGACTCATCACTTGTGTTTGTGACTCACAACTCATCTACACGAGTCCTGGACTCATCACTAGCGTTTGTGACTCACAACTCGTCTAGGAGTCCTGGACTCATCTCTTGTGTTTGTGACTCACAACTCGTCTAGGCGAGTCCTGGACTCATCACTTGTGTTTATGACTCGCAACTCGTCTAGGCGAGTCCTGAACTCATCACTTGTGTTTGTGACTCACAACTCGTCTAGGAGTCCTGGACTCATCTCTTGTGTTTGTGACTCACAACTCGTCTAGGCGAGTCCTGGACTCATCACTTGTGTTTATGACTCGCAACTCATCTAGGCGAGTCCTGGACTGATCTATTATGTTTGTGACTCACAACTCATCTAGGCGAGTCCTGAACTCATCACTTGTGTTTGTGATTCACAACTCATCTAGGCAAGTCCTGAACTCATCACTTGTGTTTGTGACTCACAACTCGTCTAGGCGAATCCTGGACTCATCTCTTGTGTTTGTGACTCACAACTCATCTAGGCAAGTCCTGAACTCATCACTTGTGTTTGTGACTCACAACTCATCTAGACGAGTCCTGGACTCATCTCTTGTGTTTGTGACTCACAACTCATCTAGGCGAGTCCTGGACTCATCTCTTGTGTTTGCGACTCACAACTCATCTAGGCTAGTCCTGGACTCATCACTTGTGCTTGTGACTCACAACTCATCTAGGCCAGTCCTGAACTCATCACTTGTGTTTGTGACTCACAACTCATCTAGGCAAGTCTTGGACTCATCACTTGTGTTTGTGACTCACAACTCATCTAGACGAGTCCTGGACTCATCACTTGTGTTTGTGACTCACAACTCATCTACACGAGTCCTGGACTCATCACTAGCGTTTGTGACTCACAACTCTTCTAGATGAGTCCTGAACTGATCACTTGCGTTTGTGACTCACAACTCATCTAGGCAAGACCTGAACTCATCACTTGTGTTTGTGAATCACAACTCATCTAGGCAAGTCCTGAACTCATCACTTGTGTTTGTGACTCACAACTCATCTAGACGAGTCCTGGACTCATTACTGGTGTTTGTGACTCACAACTCATCTAGACGAGTCCTGGACTCATCACTTGTGCTTGTGACTCACAACTCATCTAGGCCAGTCCTGAACTCATCACTTGTGTTTGTGACTCACAACTCATCTAGGCAAGTCTTGGACTCATGACTTGTGTTTGTGACTCACTTTTCGTCTAGGCGAGTCCTGGACTCATCACTTGTGTTTATGACTCAAAACTCATCTAGGTGAGTCCTAGACTGATCACTTGTGTTTGTGACTCACAACTCATCTAGGCAAGTCCTGGACTCATCACTTGTGTTTGTGACTCACAACTCATCTAGGCAAGTTCTGAACTCATCACTTGTGTTTGTGACTCACAACTCGTCTAGGAGTCCTGGACTCATCTCTTGTTTTTGTGACTCACAACTCGTCTAGGCGAGTCCTGGACTCATCACTTGTGCTTATGACTCGCAACTCATCTAGGCGAGTCCTGGACTCATCACTTGTGTTTGTAATTCACAACTCATCTAGGCAAGTCCTGAACTCATCACTTGTGTTTGTGACTCACAACTCGTCTAGGCGAGTCCTGGACTCATCTCTTGTGTTTGTGACTCACAACTCATCTAGGCAAGTCCTGAACTCATCACTTGTGTTTGTGACTCACAACTCATCTAGACGAGTCCTGGACTCATCTCTTGTGTTTATGACTCACAACTCATCTAGGCGAGTCCTGGACTCATCACTTGTGTTTGTGACTCATAACTCATCTAGACTAGTCCTGGACTCATCACTTGTGTTTGTGATTCACAACTCATCTAGGCAAGTCCTGGACTCATCTCCTGTGTTTGTGACTCACAACTCATCTAGGCAAGTCCTGTACTCATCACTTGTGTTTGTGACTCACAACTCATCTAGACGAGTCATGGATTCATCACTTGTGTTTGTGACTCACAACTCATCTAGGCAAGTCCTGGACTCATCACTTGTGTTTGTGACTCACAACTCGTCTAGGCGAGTCTTGGACTCATCTCTTGTGTTTGTGACTCACAACTCATCTAGGCAAGTCCTGGAATCATCACTTGTGCTTGTGACTCACAACTCATCTAGGCAAGTCCTGGACTCATCTCTTGTGTTTGTGACTCACAACTCATCTAGGCGAGTCCTGGACTCATCTCTTGTGTTTGTGACTCACAACTCATCTAGGCAAGGCCTGGACTCATCTCTTGTGTTTGAGATTCAACATATTTTACAAAAACTAACAAAGAATGCACTAGTGGGACTCATGACATTTTGATTGGGACTCGTGAAGATTTTTATTCTTCAAGGCATATAGAAATTACCAAACACAAAAACATAGAATGTCAAGAAGCTTTGCAGAAGCTATTAATTAGCATCAACTTGTTACACAGTGATGACTCATTACAAGTCCCATCCAATACACAGTTTATTCTCTTCTACATGTTGAAATTATAACTTCTGCCCACATGACCATCCTATTGACCATTTTTACCACTTTCCTGATTTATTTTATTTGTTTTGTAAAGATCTTCTTATATACCATTTAGTAAGAAAGGATATGGAAGTAAATGAGCATGAGAGACTATCCAACATTACACTTAGACATACATTAAAGTAAAGGAACAGCTTGTAGTAAGAAAGGATATGGATGTAAATGAACATGAGAGACTATCTAACATTACACTTAGACATACATTAAAGTAAAGGAACAGCTTGTAGTAAGAAAGGATATGGATGTAAATGAACATGAGAGACTATCCAACATTACACTTAGACATACATTAAAGCAAAGGAACAGCTTGCATTAAGAAAGGATATGGATGTAAATGAACATGAGAGACTATCCAACATTACACTTAGACATACATTAAAGTAAAGGAACAGCTTGTAGTAAGAAAGGATATGGAAGTAAATGAACATGAGAGACTATCTAACATTACACTTAGACATACATTAATGTAAAGGAACAGCTTGTAGTAAGAAAGGATATGGATGTAAATGAACATGAGAGACTATCCAACATTACACTTAAATTAAAGTAAAAGGAACAGTGCTTTCATTGTCAGTAAGATGGTAGCTCACTTGATATTAAACAATAACCAATCTTTTCTTCAGCCTGTGACACGTTTAACCAGTGTGGTACTTGTACAACATTTGGAAAGTGTAAACAATTGTCAAATTATGTACTGTGGAAAGTTGGAGATTTTGGTACTGTGACAGGCAGAGACCAAATGATGGCAGAAATATATAAGAATGGACCAATCAGGTATGAACATTTCTTATGTATTGAAACCAGAATACCCATGTACAAGATTACAAGTATAGAATCTAGTAAAGCTTTTCAGTCATAATTTAAAATACAGTTAAAGCTATGAAAACCAAACACACTTATTTAAAACCTGTGTACACCAAACACACTTATTTAAAACCTGTGTACACCAAACACACTTATTTAAAACCTGTGTACACCAAACACACTTATTAAAAACATGTGTACACCAAACACACTTATTATCCCCTCGCCAACGAAGTTGCGAAGGGATATAGTAAAGCTACCGTCCGTCCTTCCTTCTTTCCTTCCATCCTTCCATAATATCCTTGTGAACACTCTAGAATCAACATCCTTCAATGGATTTTGACCAAACTTGGTACATACATAGTCCTTAGGAGAATCTGGAACCCTATTGATTTTCAAGGTCAAAGGTCAAGGTCACCGGGTCAAATTATTACGGCATAACATCGTTGTGAACACTCTAGAATCAAGATCCTTCAATGGATTTTGACCAAACTTGGTACATACTTAGACCTTCAGAGAATCTGGAACTCTATTGATTTTCAAGGTCAAAGGTCAAGGTCACAGTGTCTAATTTTTATGCAAGGGGATACGCCACGCTTTGAGTTGCCCTTGTTTAAAACATGCTAAGCAGTAAACCAAAGTTTCCAGGTCTTAATTAGAGTTCATATCCAGATGAACTTTCTTCTATAAATACACATTAAAAAAATCCACCAATCAGAGATTTTTATATTTGAAAAAGGCATGAAAAGCGCTGTTGAGATTTATCAGCGGTGTTTCCATTGACTGATCAAGGATTTATCTGGACATGACCTCTAATCGAGTTCTGTCAGATGTTAGGAGAGCTGATGTTAATAAGATTGTCTATACCTGCCTACCCAGCAAACCATTAGTTTTATAATGTTGACCTTAAAATGTAAATTTTACCCAAATATATAATATAATATAATTTACAAAGCATCCTTACAATAATCTTTGATATGTAATAAAAACAATCGATGAAGAATAGTTTACTAAGGGAGATAATTTACTCATGTTTCTCAACATTTCTATTTTTAGTTGTGGTATGAGTGTTACAGAAAAATTTGAGCTATACACAGGAGGAATATATAAAGAAAAGAACTTAGACCCAGTGGTAGGTTGAATATTAACAATGTAAACTATAAACTAGAATGTTCAGTGAAAGAAACATGAAACTGTAATTTAGACTGCTCAGTGAAAGAAACAAACAAGAGATACCAACTGTATGCGAATAATAAAGTAAACATGTGTCCAGTCGAGTAAACAGATTCCCAGTAAAGTAAACAGGTACTCCGTAAAGTAAAGTACACATGTGTCCAGCAAAGTAAACAGGCACCCAGTAAAGTAAACAGGTATCCAGTAAAGGTAACAGGTACCAAGTAAAGTAAAGTACACATGTGTCCAGCAAAGTAAACAGGTACCCAGTAAAGTAAACAGGTACACAGTAAAGTAAACAGGTACACAGTAAAGTAAAGTACACATGTGTCCAGCAAAGTAAACAGGTACCCAGTAAAGCAAACAGGTACACAGTAAAGTAAACAGGTACACAGTAAAGTAAACAGATGCCAAGTAAAGTAAACAGATGCCAAGTAAAGTAAACAGATGCCAAGTAAAGTAAACAGATGCCAAGAAAAGTAAACAGATGCCAAGTAAAGTAAACAGATGCCAAGTAAAGTAAACAGATGCCAAGTAAAGTAAACAGGTGCCAAGTAAAGTAAACAGATGCCAAGTAAAGTAAACAGGTACACAATAAAGTAAACAGGTACACAGTAAAGTAAACAGGTGCCAAGTAAAGTAAACAGGTGCCCAGTAAAGTAAACAGGTGGCAAGTAAAGTAAACAGGTGCCAAGTAAAGTAAACAGATGCCAAGTAAAGTAAACAGATGCCAAGAAAAGTAAACAGGTGCCAAGTAAAGTAAACAGATGCCAAGTAAAGTAAACAGATGCCAACTAAAGTAAACAGATACCAAGTAAAGTAAAGAGATGCCATGTAAAGTAAACAGATGCCAAGTAAAGTAAATAGGTGCCAAGTAAAGTAAACAGATGCCAAGTAAAGTAAACAGATGCCAAGTAAAGTAAACAGGTGCCAAGTAAAGTAAACAGATGCCAAGTAAAGTAAACAGATGTCAAGTAAAGTAAACAGATGCCAAGTAAAGTAAACATATACCAAGTAAAGTAAACATATGCCAAGTAAAGTAAACAGATGCCAAGTAAAGTAAACAGGTGCCAAGTAAAGTAAACAGATGCCCAGTAAAGTAAACAGATGCCCAGTAAAGTAAACAGGTGCCAAGTAAAGTCAACAGGTGCCAAGTAAAGTAAACAGGTGCCCAGTAAAGTAAACATGTGCCAAGTAAAGTAAACAGATGCCAAGTAAAGTAAACAGGTGCCAAGTAAAGTAAACAAGTGCCAAGTAAAGTAAACAGGTACCAAGTAAAGTAAACAGATGCCAAGTAAAGTAAACAGATGCCAAGTAAAGTAAACAGATGCCAAGAAAAGTAAACAGATGCCAAGTAAAGTAAACAGATGCCAAGTAAAGTAAACAGATGCCAAGTAAAGTAAACAGGTGCCAAGTAAAGTAAACAGATGCCAAGTAAGGTAAACAGGTACACAATAAAGTAAACAGGTACACAGTAAAGTAAACAGGTGCCAAGTAAAGTAAACAGGTGCCCAGTAAAGTAAACAGGTGCCAAGTAAAGTAAACAGGTGCCAAGTAAAGCAAACAGATGCCAAGTAAAGTAAACAGATGCCAAGAAAAGTAAACAGGTACACAATAAAGTAAACAGGTACACAGTAAAGTAAACAGGTGCCAAGTAAAGTAAACAGGTGCCCAGTAAAGTAAACAGGTGCCAAGTAAAGTAAACAGGTGCCCAGTAAAGTAAACAGGTGCCAAGTAAAGTAAACAGGTGCCAAGTAAAGCAAACAGATGCCAAGTAAAGTAAACAGATGCCAAGAAAAGTAAACAGGTGCCAAGTAAAGTAAACAGATGCCAAGTAAAGTAAACAGATGCCAAGTAAAGTAAACAGGTGCCAAGTAAAGTAAACAGATGCCAAGTAAAGTAAACAGATGTCAAGTAAAGTAAACAGATGCCAAGTAAAGTAAACATATACCAAGTAAAGTAAACATATGCCAAGTAAAGTAAACAGATGCCAAGTAAAGTAAACAGGTGCCAAGTAAAGTAAACAAGTGCCAAGTAAAGTAAACAGGTACCAAGTAAAGTAAAGAGATGCCAAGTAAAGTAAACAGATGCCAAGTAAAGTAAACAGGTACCAAGTAAAGTAAACATATGCCAAGTAAAGTAAACAGGTACCAAGTAAAGTAAACATATGCCAAGTAAAGTAAACAGGTGCCCAGTAAAGTAAACTGAACACTTGATATGGAAAACTAGTTAGAGAGGATTGAAGGAGTAAAATATACAATATATGTACATTGTCATAAAATATACAATATATGTACATTGTCATAAAATATACAATATATGTACATTGTCATAAAATATACAATATATGTACATTGTCATAACATATTCAATATATGTACATTGTCATAAAATATAGAATTTATTTTTAAGGGCTATAGGGGTAGAAAGGTGAGTCTTTTGGGGATCTTTTCTGGCCCGTTTTGCAGCAAGGGCAAATCTCTTTTTATTTTTGCAGACAATGCACAAATATTGTTTTTATATTACAATGTCAAAACGTCAGAAATTATATTTCCATAACAAGAACTTGCCCCCTACCACAGAAAACTCGTCTCGTGACATTCTTAACTCCTTTAAATTTGTTTCTTACTCAAATCATGAAGAAGTTGATTACATTATAGTCACATACATATCTTGAAAATGAATTGTAGGTTTAACAGAGATGGAGTAACTTTCAATGAATGCTTCCATAATTATTTTTTCCTGGCCCCATATTATATAATGCTTATGTGGAATTTTAGACATTAGGGTTCAAATGTCAATCAGAGTAAGCAAAACACTACTATGTAAGATGTATATTAAACAATATATACTGACTCACTAAACAATATATACTGACTCACTAATCAATATATACTGACTCACTAAACAATATATACTGACTTACTAAACAATATATACCGACTCACTAAACAATATATACTGACTCACTAAACAATATATACTGACTCACTAATCAATATATACTGACTTACTAAACAATATATACTGACTCACTAAACAATATATACTGACTCACTAATCAATATATACTGACTCACTAAACAATATATACTGACTTACTAAACAATATATACTGACTTACTAAACAATATATACTGACTCACTAAACAATATATACTGACTCACTAAACAATATATACTGACTCACTAATCAATATATACTGACTCACTAAATAATATATACTGACTCACTAAACAATATATACTGACTTACTAAACAATGTATACTGACTCACTAAACAATATATACTGACTTACTAAACAATATATACTGACTCACTAAACAATATATACTGACTCACTAAACAATATATACTGACTCACTAATCAATATATACTGACTCACTAAACAATATATACTGACTCACTAAACAATATATACTGACTCACTAAACAATATATACTGACTCACTAAACAATATATACTGACTTGCTAAACAATATATACTGACTCACTAAACAATATATACTGACTCACTAAACAATATATACTGACTCACTAAACAATATATACTGACTCACTAAATAATATATACTGACTCACTAAATAATATATACTGACTCACTAAACAATATATACTGACTCACTAAACAATATATACTGACTCACTAAATAATATATACTGACTCACTAAATAATATATACTGACTCACTAAACAATATATACTGACTCACTAAACAATATATACTGACTTACTAAACAATATATACTGACTCACTAAACAATATATACTGACTTACTAAAAAATATATACTGACTCACTAAACAATATATACTGACTCACTAAATTTATCTTACAGGTCAACCATGTTGTGTCAGTTGTAGGATGGGGAATAGAATCAGGTGTAGAATACTGGGTCGTCAGAAATTCTTGGGGAGAACCATGGGTATGTCTGAATATTTTTAAATAAAAATACATTGAAAAAAATATTTGAAAATAACAAAGGTGTCATCCAAAGCCATAAATCACAGAAGGAAAGACAACACAATGGCCAAAGAATAAGGACAAACAATGATCAACAAAAAAACTGCTGTAGGGGACAAACGACCAAAAAACAGCTCTGGTGGTATATGTTCAGCTAGGTGAATTAAATACACATTTCACTCTTAGGATGGAAAGTAAATGAATGCCTTGTGTCTGAAGAATGTTAGACTAATTGAATGTTAAGGACAACTTGTAGCAGCTTGTATTTGAACAACAGTTTGTCTGATGCAGTAAACAATTTACAGTCGTATCAATTATCTCCCCTTTTTACTCATGGCAAACAAATCAGTTGTTCATAGGTCAATCTCAGTACCGTCTTTAGAGGCCATCGTGGTCATGATCATATGGTAGTTGGATTTACAACTACCTGTGCAATCAGTGCCTATCACCACTAAAGCTGTGAGTTCAAACCCTGTTCATGGTAAGGTGTACTCGATACAACATTATGTAGTAAAGTTTGTCAGTGACTTGTGACAGATTGGTGGTTTTCTCTGGGTATTCGGGTTTCCTTCACCAATAAAACTGACCACCACGAAATAACTGAAATATTGTTGAAAGTGGCATTAAACACCATAAACCAACCAAACCAGTACCATCTGTTTACCTACATAATATATTGTTTTGTAATCTTGTGCTCTTCAAAAAGTTGTGAAATAATACTCACTTGACCTTGACATTAACCATCAATCAATGAATCTATCAATATATTTTGTTTTGCAGGGAGCACATGGATTTTTCAGAATTGTGACCAGTAATGCAATGGGAGGACAAGGAGATGATTATAATCTTGCTATAGAAAGTAGATGCGCCTACGGAGATCCAATAATCCCACCAGGATATTAATGAAGATCTGAAACTGTTCAAGAAACAACATTCCCACAATTTTTTTTAATCTGCATATTATTTATTTACACAAAATATATCCAGTAGCATTCTGAAATTGTTGGAAGGAATTTTACAATCCATTTATAAAAATAGACAAAAATAGATACTTGTAACTTAAAAATCTTGAAATAGTTTTAAATACTTGCACTGTTTAAGTGGCTGGGCAGAGTAAGACTTGTTTATCTGGAAAAACATCATCTGTAGCCATGGCTGATCATGCTTTGATGTTCTCTACTCATGAGAATCAAGAATATTGTAGTATGTGGTCAGTCATGGCTTACAGACGATGCTTGAGAAAATTATTTCCAGATTCTTTCCATTATTTAAACCTGTTTTATCTGGAGGAAGTATATAATTCTACATCTTCACAATATTTGAGGACTTTCAAAAATTTTGATTAAATTACAATATTCAATATATTTTGGTAGCTAGAATTTATTTAGACACTGTGCATAATTACTGATAGATCTTTTATTCATAAATAAAGCAAGGTGCTAGATATTGAAGTTCATTTTCTTTATTTGTTTTGGGTAGATTGAGAGATATATGTTTTTGTATTGTCTTTGTTATTTGTGTACAGATTAAAACTTTTTATAATATATGTATATTATTATTATTTTTACATTTTCCCACTTATAATATAAAACCAACAACCACCAACTTCCCCAGGTATGAATTATGGGTGTTTAACACTTTCAGCAATGTTTCAATTATATTTTGGCACACAGTCTTTTTTAATATAAAATACCTCTATGTACTTGTAATTTGAGTGTGAACTAATAGTTTGTTAATGATGGTTAACCTTCGACCCCTTTGAAAATATTTATTGGCTCTTGACCTCCGATTGTTCTAAACAGATTTATTATGCATTGTTTTCTGAAGTCTTTTTTCCATATCTAAATTATTATACAGTTTTCTATTTCATTTGTTTTCATTATTTTTAAATAAAATTCTGTAGAATTGTCAAGTGTTTCCTTTTTGTAATTGACAACAATAAAATTATGAAGGAAATAATAAATAAATATTATTATTATACCTCACTAACATCTCATTGGCTTAAATTAAATCACATGACCTGAAACAATTTCAATGTTTTGTGAAAATTAACCCAAACGGGAAACAACTAGTTGTTTACCCGGTAACAACCCTATTGTTCCCTGGTAAACAACCCATTGTGTGCCTCAAAAGAGAAACAACCCTTTCCGGAAGTGACATTTGTCAAAAGTTATTAAACACACATTTTAAATCTGTTGAAAATATTACTGATGACCGGTTTGTGCCCTATATCACTGGTTGTGTTGTGAACTTTAATATAAACATGAAATAGTTTTACAGTTGTTAAAAATTTGTCAAAAGTTATTAAGCACACATTTTGTTTAAATACATGTATTTATTTAAATGCCCAATCCTTGGTCTGTTGTTCGGTATAATAAAACAATTATTGCCTTCAATGGATTGTAAACATCAGAATTATTAACCCTCAAGGGGTTGTTTCACTCGGGCTAAAGCCCTCGGGAAAACAACCCCATTCAGGTTAACAATTCTGGATGCTTACATCCATTGAAGGCAATAATTGTTTAATGTCACTGATCAGCATACTGGTCAAAATAAATATCGAAAAACAACTTTTTAAGAGGTGGCAACATTGTGATCTTGAAATAATTGCTCTAATGTTGATATGGTATAAACCTATATAATAAATATACTTGTCACAATAACTTGTATAGGTGTTAAACCAAATACTATAACATTGATATTGGTTGATTCTCTGCTACGATCGCAGCAATAATGAGTACGAACAAAGACTGGTTGGCTCAGAATCAGAATAATATGTTGGGAGTGGAGGACATGTCCACCTGTGGACTGTTGTTTAAGTAGCATTGTAGTCTATATATATAGCTAGTACAAAGTGATATCATCATTATTTCATTGAAATGAACCTTGTTGTCTGAAAAATTATTTACTTGGCATTAAACAGCAATCACTAGCTATATAAAACACCTCTAATGAATAGAATCTACAAACTGACTCTGTTGCAGCAAATTATTGGTCAGTTTGACCTCACGCATATTATTACATTATAAAGAACAATATGTATCAGAGTATGATGGTTGATACAATTACAAGTTTGTATTATTTATGCATGATATGAGGATTGAGATCAAACGGTTTCTGATCATTTAAGAAGTTGTTTTATTATATTTCTAATAGGGTCTTATGTTAAACAAAATATCATATTGTGGTGATCATCTTTTATCTTTGATTCACATAAAAATCTCAAAATTAATGGAGAATTATCTATATAATATTCCTACAATATCACAATCTAATTTTACTGGGTGTTTTCTTTTTTATTTCAACTAACCAGAGTCTATTACTGGCCATAACAGCTTGTTTAAACGGCACTAAATACACAATCTTTGTAAACTTCCACCTAATGATCAGTCCTGTCATTATTGGTGCCAGTTATCCCAGTGGATTCTCGGGAGGAAAGTTTTAAATGATTTGTTGTTAAAATTTGCCATACTTATAGTCTGCAAATTCGGTGAAAATGGCAAAACAAACTTTCACAGAAAAGGTAGAAATGTATATTATAGATATATTTATAATGATTCTGTTGTTTAAATTTCAGTCAATTCCAACATATAAGAAGTTCAGGCTAGCTATATAAAGAAATTATATTTTTTGTAACGTGACCATTTTGGAAAGAGGGAGAGACCGATGGATAAAACTTAGAATACAAGATTGCAGACTCTGTAGATTATATAACTTTTGGTTTTCAAGCATTGTCTTAGATTTCCGATATCCGATTTAACTAATATTTGGAAATTACCTTAGCACAAGGATTTATATAGTAGGATATAAATCCTTGCTTAGGATTAATAAAACAAAGACCAATCTTGCTCTCAACAAAATAAGATCTGACTTTGAAATTATAAATCTCAACTATTTTAATATTGTATATGTGGGAAAAACGAAAATTCCTATTATATAAAGATTACACGTACTATAATATTCTTAGCATGCATGTTCTTAAAACATGTACATGTCAGGGGTGTAGGAACCGGGTGCAAAGGGTACCCCCCCCCCCCTTTCCCCATTGAAAAACATAGTTTTTCCACCTTTTTACAAAATTAAGAAAAAGATGAATGTTGAGCATGGAAGCAGAAATTGTCGGGTAAATCAAGATAATTAATGGTACAAATGTATGCTTAAAAGCATTTTTTTCTTGTTAGTTTTTAAAGCTTCCAATCCCTTTCCGTGCCTCTCCTCTGCTTGCCTCATCCACTATTCTGTCCACTTCCAAAGGTTGACCCCCCCCCCCCACCAACTGCATACCAGTGAACAAAAATGAACCAATTCGGTGTCACTGAAGTTGGCAAAGTAATCTTAATGTGCAAGAATAACAACTAGATAATACATACTACATAATAGGATCACCAAAGTACTATATGGATGAATTGAGAAAAAAATAACGAACAATCAGACAGGTCGGACCTCTATTTGTACAGATATATAAATCAACTCTATTGATTGTGTAGCCCTGTATAAAGAATAAAAATATAACAGAATTCAGGAACACGAATGACATGAAATTTTAGATAGTATTAGAAAACGTACGTGACAATAACTTACTATCATATAAAATATCAGGAAGTTTATTTATATTTCGATTACTGTAAAATGAGAAACGTATACAAAGAAATGTACAAGAAAAGGACAAAAAAGGATTAATATAGAATAAAATAGAATAGAATATAATAGAATACATTGTATTGCCTAATCATAGGGCCCACATGAGGCATCATTAACAATACAAACATTCATGATTGATAGATGAGACATACACACAAAAGAAAAAGGACATAGTTTAAGGTTTTTATATTTCTAAAAATATAAATATAATTATTATTATTTAGTGGATCATGTTCTGGTTTGTCCCCTATATCTCACATCCAGTGTGAAACTTTACATATGTTGCATATTCCTTAACAAGCAGTAAACCTGCTAAAAACACCAAGGGACGGTGCTTCTGACACACCCCGTCTATTAATTGCATTTTCTCACAATTATATAGTAAATAATTATATATAATATTAAATACTTATTATATACTACATATAAATAAAAAAAGATCAGTTAATTATTATATCTATTATTATTATTATTATTCATTTGGATGTGTCACCTCGTGTTTAGAGCAGGAGAACTAGTTGGAGGAAATATGTCATCATGTTATTGCTCAATTACAGAGTGCACCAAGCGACAGTGCAAAGGCATGTTAAAATGTATATATACGTAACATATACAGAATAAAGTCGAAGAAAATAAAAATGTTCATAAAAATTATGTGAACAACTAAAATAAAATACTAGTAATAGAACAGATATTGTCAATTATAAACCAATAAGTATACTGTTCATGTACATTACATATGTATTACAACTAAAATCATATTTGATTAAAAACAACTTGCATGAATTTCAATCTGAATTTAGAAGTTCTTAATACATTGATACTTTGCTTATTCAACTTTTTTGACTACATAAAATCTCAAATATCCAAAGGTCTGTACACCGGTGACAGATCTTCAAAAAGGAGCGGCGTCGATATCATCGACCTTCAACTTTTTTTTGCACCAGGCATCAAGCAATGAGAATATCTAGCATTAATTTGTTCTAATCGTATTTAGCAGGAAGAAAACAGTTGATAAGTGACACAGAATCAAATTTAGCAGATATATAAGCTGTGGAGTACCACAGAGAAATATCGTGACCCTTTAGTGTTTCTTTATTACGGCAATGACATGTCTACATGCACATATAAACACAGACTGTAAACTTCTACTGTTATACAGATTAGAGTACTATTATGTTTTCCTATAAAAATCCTGAATTTATCTCATTGTCATGGCCATATAATAATATCACTGTGTAGTGTTAAATAATTGGGCGCTGCAATATATAAAAATTTGTGCTGTGAAAGAAGTTAGCATTATTATTAAAAGGTCCTTTCTCATTTGAGTTTTTTTTTGTAGTGGAAATCAAATTGTCTATCTGCTTAAACACGGAAAACTTTAAGAATGGCATTCATACGTAATTTTGATTTTTCCTGTTCCTTCTGATATGCTGATATATTTCAATCATAGAAAGAAAACAAATTACAAGTGGCACAAATAAACACAGAAAACTACCGGTGGAGTACTTTTAGTTAAGTTTAGAAATCTTGAGCCACTTGTGTGCATTGTTGACATTTTTGATCTAAATATATTTAAAATACATGTCAAGTTTAATTTTGAGGCATCTGCCTAATATCGGTCCAGAGCTATGCCCCTTAATTATGAGTAAAATTATGGTTTTATTTCGGTTTCTTAGTGTTATCTAAGGCCCTAGTTATAGTATAATTTCTAAATTTATAAAATAGCTTAGCATACAGGTCAAGTCAGGAGATAAATTCGAATAACTAAAATATGCACGGTATCACTACATATATTTGCTATGGCTTTTACCTATTATCAAATGTGTTTACGAGTAACTTGCCTATTGTCTGTTGTCTGTTGTCTGTTTGTTGTAATCCTTAACATTTTTCTTATGAAAATGGAATCAGAGGCGTCGGAATGGACCGGGAAGTAAGTGTGTGTGTGTGTGTGTGTGTGTGTGTGTGTGTGTGTGTGTGGGTGTGGGTGTGGGTGGGCGGGTGGGTGGGTGGGGGTGTATGTGTGTGCGTGCGTGGGTGGGTGTGGTGTGTGTGCGTGCGTGGTTGGGTGTGTGTGTGTGCGTGCGTGGGTGTGTGGGTGTGTGTGGGTGTGTGGGTGTGTGTGGGTGTTGGGTGGTATGAGAGGACCGGGAAGTGTGGGTGTTGGGTGGTATGAGAGGACCGGGAAGTGTGGGGAGAAGGCTTAGGAGTGGACCGGGAAGTAGGGGGTAAGCTGTGAAAGTGAATCGGAATGTAATGGTAAGCTTTGGAGGTGGATCGGAAAGTGGAGTGTACAAGCTCCAGGATATGCGTGAAAAGTGTGTATGTGGGGGACTTTCAAAGCTGGAAAGAAAAATAAAGAAAAATGGTCACGATGATAAACTGAACATTGTTTGACTCCATGCTACTATTACAGATTTTCTATTTTTTTGCCAAAAAGGTTGATGGGTCAAAGCATAGTTTTAGCCCCCATTTTCAAAATGGGACATGTCCCCCACTGCCCCCTAGACTCCTACGACCCTATGAATTATACATAGTAATTCTTAATTGGAATATATACCTGATAATATATATAAAAAATAAAATAAAATTGTATATTCTTTTATGGTTTTGGGTTTCATCATGAGTTAGAATCTCGTGACAAATCATGTGATACCTATATAGCTAGCTGGCGGAAAGGAAAGTAACTAAAAAAAAATGTTAAATTCAAAGCAGTTGTTTTTCTTTTGTTTATTTTTATTAGGTATTATCAATGGACTACACACCAAAAACAATGGAAAACCATATTGTTTTAATCCAAAATATGGAGTCGGAATAAATTTTGTAAAGTAATTCTGTATTTTTTTAAAGTTTAAATCTAGATAAACATAAATATCTACAGTAGAAATAATATGTTGTACCTCTCCCCCTCTCATAATGATCAAACTTGTTTACATTGCACCCTCCTATTCGTCAAAAGAGAGCTATCGTGATCGTATGATAGTTGGATTTACAACTATGTGTTCAATCATGCATCAGTGACATGTTATAGGCTATCATCACACAGGCAACAAATAAGAAGTCTCCTATCCATAGTGAATATACCATCATTCACAAGAGTTTAAGCTGGGATAGCCACATTGATAAGATCACCAAGAAGGCGAACTCCACCTTAGCCTTCTTAGGACGTAATGTGAGCCGTTGCCCAACTACCATCAAGGCACAGTGTTATACCACCTTAGTACGACCTACCCTAGAATATGTATCCAGCATATGGAGCCCCAGCAAAAAAGACAGCATCAACAAGGTTGAGACAGTACAACGTCAAGCTGCCAGGTTTTCTTTCCACTGGAGATTACCAGTGCACAAGCAGTGTCACAACCATGCTACAGCAACTCACAAAGCAGACGAGCATATGCCCAGACTGTGACGATTCCTGGTACCACACACAAGGACTACAGTGTACAGGACATCATTCTTCCCACAAGCCATATGCCTCTGGAACCAACTACATGGAAGTGTGGTGGAAGCAGACACCCTAGACAGCTTCAAGGCTCAGCTGTCTAGGGCAACTCTCATCTAAATTTACAACTGTTTTTATCCTTTTAACCTGCACTGTACATAGATGTCACCCCCACCCAAAAGTGTGAGAATACTTTATTGGTTATGCACTATACCCGGAAGAAGGCACTTGTTTCATATATATATATATATATATATATATATATATCATGTTAAAGTATATACTTATTTATTGTATGGAAATCCTTGTGTATTTTACTTATTTTATATGTTTTGGTTAGCATTGTAACAAAAAAAATGTAAAGACTTACTAATGATTTGTACAAATTTTATATGACCTATTGAGGTATATATACTATACAGTTGTTTGTTGGTTATAGCTGATATCAGGGTGTCCTCTCAGTTGGGATCAAGATAATTTTCTGATTACTTGTCAGTAGAATTACATGATAATTCTTTTTATTTTGGCAACGATCCATTTGAAAACATGTGATCTTAACAATGTATGTTTAATGTATGTAAATTACCCATATTGTGTCATTATCCAGTTGAATAATAATATAAAATACAATCACTTATGACACGTATCATTAATAAGGCATTTTAATCATTAATGTTGTTTTTGATTTTATTATATACACCAAATATGACTGTTGGAAATGAAAGTTCAGCTATATTTCTGATTCACATGACAGCTATATTTCTGATTCATATGACAGCTAAATGGTTATTGTTAGATTTATTGGTGGAGGAAACCAGAAAAAAATATGAAACACCTAACTTGGCAAGAAAGTTTGAAGATACCAAAGTGGTAATCTGAAGCCGTATATCCAAGAAAGACAGACAATACAATGGCCAAAAGAAAACGGACAACAATACAAACAACGATCTACAAAACATTACACAGAAAACTATAGTTCGAGCAACACGAACCCCAGTAACAACTGGGTATGAGGTCATGTGCTCCGAAAGAGTTAATACAGTTCCTGCTCCACATATGGCAAAATATTGAAACACGTAAGATTGCATTTTGTCCACCTCGCCATGATAAAGCACCTAACTCATAAACTGATGTCAACTGCACCACATTGTTGTGTATTGTTCATGTTCTAATTATAAGAGTGCCCAGGTGGCTCAATGAGTTAGATAGTTGGATTACATAGCAATTCATACAAGCCTATCACCAATACGGCGTGGGTTAGCGCCCGGCTTTGTAAATTACAAAAAGGGTGCACTCGACTCGCAGATGCAAGTGATAAAGCTTACCAGTTGCTTTCCCATGGTCGGTGGTTCTCTCCGGGTACTCTGGCTTCTTCCACCACTAAAAATGGTCACCATGATATAACTGAAATATTGCAGAAAGTTGCGCTAAAACACCAAAACACAGTACAAATATTTGTGCTGAGGAAATTGATGTTTGACAGGACAATGACTCCTCATTTATTCTGAATCATTATAGTGTTCCCCCAATTACCTTTCAACTTTTTCCTTCAAATTATACAGAAACTGAAGCTGTGAAAAGTTTATTAATAGATTTTCCACTCATCAAGTCTCAAGTGCTGTTGACATTCTGATTTTAGATTTCAATTTTGTTTTAAAATATTATTAGTGATCAATAGATTCTAGGACATATATGATAGCGTTGCACAATAATTGAAGACTTACTGTAATGTTCGGAAGGCTTAGACATCTATTTATCAATTATAGCTGCATATAAAAATAATCTAATGCAATCTACAAACGCCCATATTACCAAACATTAAGATGAGGAAACTTAAATAAATCAAGGAACAATCAATTTATGTCTGCAAAATACATTTTCAAGTTGTTCTAGCATAGCATAGACTGGTGCTATTCGCATTGAAATGTAAAAAATAAGATCCGTTTGGGAAGTATAATGCCGTTTCACATAAGAATAGTTTGAAGATACCAAAGGGGCATTCATAATTCGTAAATTGAAGAAGGACAGACAACACAATGGCCAAACGAACAAGGACAATCAACGAGCTACCAAACATATAAAGGACGGCCTATTAATTTAAAATATTGATACATATATTAAAACAGCTATATTGGTTACCGTTTTAATACCCAAAGAGATAACGCGAGATGATGTATGGGGTCAGACATTTAAGACTTGTCTACCAACTGTCACTCCTTAATGGCTGTTCGAAGTTGTCTTTTGTGTCCAAGAAGGATTGCATATTTCACAGCACGGTACATTCATTTACGTCACATCCGGGGAGATCAGTGCATATGATTTCGCTACCCAAAATCACCACACGCCGCTGTCGGAGAAGTTGTACTCTACTGTGAATAAACTTCTACATGGGTTTCCTCTATTGGATACATGTTTAAATCACTGTAATATGTCGACAATTATTACAAATAGCACATAAAAATTGCAACGGACGTGTCACAATGATAACCGGCAACAATTCATTGTTAAGACATAGCATTACGTATTTAAGAAATAAGCCACACATACATCTGTCAAAATTTTAGTATTCATTTGTGTTTTTAGCATCTTAGTTTAAATCGTTTTCATAACAGACAGATGTATGAACGATATTATTCAGGAATTAAGAATGGATTACAAATAACATACATGCATATATCAGCATGTGAAATGCATTTGTTATGTTGTTTTTTGTTCACAGATTATATATTTGCATATGTCAGCAAAATAATGTTTCATAATAAATGCGATTATGAAATTCAATAATAATATGATTTGGGTTCAGTGGATTATAAATATATTATTTAGTGGCATGTATTGATAATTACACAATTCAATGAAATACATTAATAAAGGTTTAGACATACTCTATTCACATTGTGCGACTATTGTAATGGGAACTGTCTATCCTTCCTGAACACCTGTGTTCATACCTGGATTTTAGAGGGGTCCGTTGTGATCAATCATTAATTTTCTGATTGTATAGTATTTTGTTGGTTTTTGTTTTCCCTTTTGTCCTTTTTCTCTTAACCATTGATTACCTGTCATTCTTCAATTTACAACTTCTTTTACCCCTTTGGTATCTTAAAAGTTTACATCATATACATACATGTAGTAACAAACGTGATGTAAAGATACAAGTGTGTACATTCGTTTGTTGTGGTATATCAACTTAATTCGCATTGCATAGGTAGGACGATAACACTGAATTATCCAAATGCACATATATTTTGATGTTGGTACGGTCCGAAAAAAAAATGCTATTTTCCAACGACCATTAGAAGATGATGCGGATAGTCATGTAAGTAAACAAAGAATGGCATTATCAAAACCCAGGATACATCACAGGTACTCGGGGATAGGATCCCCCCTTTTTTTGTGAAAAAACATTTCCCCGTTTTTTTTTTTCTTTTTGGTATTTTTGTGATTAACTTGTGCTATATCATCAGATAAATCTCACTATTTCATATCATCAGAGAAATCTCACTATTTCCTCCAGTTTACTATCCAGCCCCTGCCACGATCAATATTAATATACTAGAAGGTAACTAGCTTCTCTGGGCTGACCTACATTTCTCCGAGGAAAAATTCGGGGAATCCTATCTATATAATAACAATCAAACACTTACCAATCGAAAAGCGGGCATCAATCCTTACTTCGATCATTTATCTGTTAGAATCAACTTGCTTTTCAGTCATGAAAGGCGATTTAGTCCTTGAATTTAATCGGTATTCACTCGCGAGACGTTCCATTTGAAGCTCGATCAACGGAAGTCGTAATTTTTAAGCGACAAGACTAACCTGGTTCCTTGTCCGTAAATGTGTATGGGGTACCTGTCCATTAGAGAAATTCCGAAATGTCATCTGTAAAACCAAAGGGTAAGAGAAATACAAACGTCTTTTTGGCGGATTTTACGACTTCCGTTGATCGAGCTTCAAATGGAACGTCTCGCGAGTGAATTCCGATTAAATTCAAGGACTAAATCGCCTTTCATGACTGAAAAGCAAGTTGATTCTAACAGATAAATGATCGAAGTAAGGATTGATGCCTGCTTTTCGATTGGTAAGTGTTTGATTGTTATTATATAGATAGGATTCCCCGAATTTTTCCTCGGAGAAATGTAGGTCAGCCCAGAGAAGCTAGTTACCTTCTAGTATATTAATATTGATCGTAGCAGGGGCTGGATAGTAAACTGGAAGAAATAGTGAGATTTCTCTTGATGATATGAAATAGTGAGATTTCTCTGATGATATAGCACAAGTTAATCACAAAAATATCAAAAAGAAAGAAAAAAACGGGGAATTTTTTTTTCACGAGAAAAGGGGGATCCTATCCCCGAGTACCTGTGGGATACATCATATCATTATGGCTAATTATGTATCTGTTTGTTTACTATCAATGATTACCTATTTGAGAAAGGTTACACTACTCAGACGTACAGAGAAAACAAGCTTCATTGTTTTACACCGGAATGATCAAGGGTGTGTGAAAAAAGGGGAGGGAACCTTGTACTAAGTAAGAACTGTAAATGGTCCACAACAGATAGTGACGCTATTTGATTTTGTCTTTATATCTATATTGAACCATACTCTACAGTTATCTACTACATGCTTGGTTGTCTATTGTAATAAACGTTCAATGATTTTAGTCGTAAATATCAGAATCCTTTTATTTTCTACATTTAAAAGCATTGACCGAGTTCCATTTCCCTCGATTAATTACATGACTTGCGATTTATGTGTTGTTTTTTTTTTTAGATAAATGCCGATCAGATGTCCTCACATACAATTTAAATATGTGTCACAGGAGGTGCTGAACTTGTTCCCCTTTCATGACACAGGTTACTCTTAGATTTTAAAGCAGTCTTCATTCCGGTCATATTTAGGGTAATATGCGTAGAATCTGGATGTCACATTAATGAACGAATTTCTTTACTGTCCTTGACGTCGCTCTTTACCAAGTTTAAAAAAACCTTTCTAAATCATATTTAATTAACGTTCTAAACGTCTAGACTGAGTTCTGACCTTTGTAAGAGAATACCACTTGTAATTGTATTCACTGTCCGCACACACATATCTTATTAGTCAGTAGAAATCATATCCGTCTTTATTTGACAAATATATTTGTACGATGTTGCATTTATTTGACGACCTATGATTGGATAAAATCATTCCTAAGAATAACTATAGACGCTTTACTGGCCAGTGGAAAATTCCATATGCCAGGTGAATGCAGCATTGTGTAATCTATTATTGCATAATTTGACCTTGACGCTGTCCGAAATAAAGAAATATTGTAATCGATAACTGAAACGACGTATGCCATTTGACCTTGACGCTGTCCGAAATAAAGAAATATTGTAATCGATAACTGAAACGACGTATGCCAAGTGTACTTGACCAGGCTCACTATATATATGTGTGTGTATTTTGATTAAGCATAGTTAAGCACAACTTACGTTATTCCGTTACACGCCGATGCAGACGATAGATAAACGTGCAGTTACGAAACGATGCAGACGGAAAATTACAGAAGGTCAGTGGGTAGTGCTTAATTTTGTCTAGTGACCATTACGTCTTTAGCCTTAGAGCTTCCAAGAAAGTCAGTCAAACATAGTTCGTGGAAAAAACTTAGTTACTGTTTCAAGCTATAGATCAGCAACATCGTACAAAAATGCTCTAAGCTCCCGTGACCGACTGCGATTGTTTAGACGGTAAGTAAATAGTTGAAGGGTGAGCGCTCACCTTCAACTATTTACTTTCCGTCTAAATAATCATAGTCGGTCACTAGGGAGCTTAGAACTTACACTATAAATATATGAGAACAAAAGTTAAATATGACCATGAAGTATTCAAAAGAAGTTTTAACAACATTTTTGTAAGAGCCATGGCTGCATAGTCATTTTAAGGAAACCAACAAATTAATACATAGCATCAGGGATACAGGTACAAATTGCCATTATTAAGGAAAATAAGGGTTACTAGGTAGTGTGTATTGCAAATCAGTTCATACAGTACGAATTTGGCCATTATACATTACCAGCAGAGCAGTAAGCACCATCAATACATACTACGAATTTCGATATAAAACAGAAGTGACTTCTGTGTGCGTCAACTGTTAAATAGGATACAATCAAGTATGCCTCATTTATTCGGTGCTATTCCATTTCTTATCTAGAATTCATTAATGTTTACCATTTAACATCATTTACCGAAATAGATTCTTGATAAATTACCTTAATTGTGAATTATCGCTGATGTACTCAACAGGTCGTGAGTCGCTGATGTTATTTCTATAAAACATAACTGTGTTACCAGGACGAACAACAATTATATACCACGTAACACTTGTCTGCTAACGAGATATTGTAATTATGTACTGTTTACTTATAGCATGACCCAGACTTTACAAATAGAAATTGGAAACAAATCGAAAATGGTAGTGGAGTACAAGAGAAGTTAATATGCACTCAAAGATAGTCATGTCGACGTCAAAAGTACCTTCCTTTTTTCATTGTGTTAGCCTATTATTTGCGTTATATTGGCATCATGTGATAATACCAACCATAAACGGACTATATTCTTACATCACAGTGCATTACAACACAAATAATTTCATTTTTAATTGTCACCCAAAGCGGCACAATATTTATACATGTATGTATCTATATAAACAAATATAACATATGACCTTCTCATTATACAGTTATAAATGCATCTGGCAAGATTACACAAGGTTTATAATTATTCAAATTAATCTTAGAGTCACATGTCATTTTATACGGGTTTTGATTTGTTCAAAAGATTGAGGTTATTTGTCAATGAACGGAATCTATGAATAGACGCCGTTCACAAGGCGTCGCGTGCCGTTGTCATCGGGCGATTTTCTTTAAATGAAGCACGTTTGGGGTTATTTAAATTTATTTCCGATTATTTGCCTTATTTTGAAAAAAATTAATATATTTTTCAATATCATTACAAAAAGTTTGAATTACTTTATAAGTATTGATCGTAATTATTTGTTCGGTTCATTCGAAATAATCTCAATCATGGTGTACACATCTTTGCGTAACTCGCTATGCTGGCTACCCGCTGTGTACAACCTGATTGAAGTTATTTCTTCATGAACCGAACAATCCTTCATTAATATAGTAAATTAGCTAAACAACACTCGACTATTGCATGAATTCAAGATTATGAAAGAAACCAACCATAATTACGAATGAAAATTATTTAACGTTTTCCATAATATTATTGATATCATCTACTTCTTTTGATGTCGAGAGGAATGATATAACACTAGCCATGAATAGAATAAACGATGAGTAAGTCGTATTTTTATTTCAGATTTAGGACGATTTATAGTATATATAGAAATGATTCCAACAGCACATTTCCCAACACAGATTTATGTTTTATGTACCAATAGTATATTAATTAAGGGTAATAACAAAATTACCGAACTCCTAACAATCTTACAAAGGGAAAGTCAAAACTCATAAGAATATAGACAGAAAAAATCAGTCAACAACCGGAGAACTGTGAAAACCGTAATGACCCTGACTTCGTACAGGGTTGAATCAGATTTTAAAGCGCCAAACCTCCCACTTTCATTACGGCTCAAAGTTTCCGGCTGTCACTAACAGTATTTATAACAATACTTGAACAAAACAGGTAAAACAGTTGTCAAAACAGCACCAAAGATATCAATGAGTTTTGGTTTCTACAATTTAATTGAATGAACTGAATGGATTTGTTCTAGAATAAGTTTTTGACATATTGCATAATTTTGTCAACGATCATGGCAATATGCCATGACTGTTTTAATTTATGGCAAAATTGAGGATGCAGCTGTTTAGCATGATGCACTTTTATGTTCTCACGGGAATTTGTTCAAATAAAATTAAATCATTAGTAAATATGAATAAACATGACTTTAAATTATATCAAACCATGAAAGTAGGCGGTCATGGATGTGTTTGCTAAGGGTATCGATATTACCTCTCTCTACGATTTTGATATTTTATTTTGGAATTGTTTCGACAGTGTGGTATATGTGTATTTTGGGTTTCACATTGATAAAAAAAAAGAGTTTGAAGAAGGGGTAATCAGAATCCGTCAATCGAAAAATGACCAAAAGAAAAAGGACAAAAGAACAAACAACGATCTACAAAACACTATACAGAAAGCTAAAAATCGAGCAACACAAACCCCACTAAAAAGCATGGGTGAACTTTGGTGCTCCGGTATGGGAAGCAGTTTCTGCTCCACTGGTGGCACATGTAGTGTTACTCTAGTTACTATACTCTACTGGTTGTAATCGTAGTTCGGGTTACTAAATTCTACTGATGGCACCCATAATTGTACTCGTGTTACTATACTCTACTGGTGGTACCCGTAGTTGTACTCGGGTTAATATACTCTACTGGTGGCACCCGTAGTTGTACTCGGGTTACTATACTCTACTGGTGGCACCCGTAGTTGTACTCGGGTTACTATACTCTACTGGTGGTACTCGTAGTTGTACTCGGGTTACTATGCTCTACTTATGGCACACGTAGTTGTACTCGGGTTACTATACTCTACTGGTGGTACTCGTAATTGTACTCGGGTTACTATACTCTACTTATGGCACACGTAGTTGTACTCGGGTTACTATACTCTACTGGTGGTACTCGTAGTTGTACTCGGGATACTATACTCTACTTATGGCACACGTAGTTGTACTCGGGTTACTATACTCTACTGGTGGCACCCGTAGTTGTACTCGGGTTACTATACTCTACTTATGGCACACGTAGTTGTACTCGGGTTACTATACTCTACTTGTGGCACCCGTAGTTGTACTCGGGTTACTATACTCTACTGGTGGCACCCGTAGTTGTACTCGGGTTACTATACTTTACTGGTGGTACCCGTAGTTGTACTCGGGTTACTATACTCTACTGGTGGCACCCGTAGTTGTACTCGGGTTACTATACTTTACTGGTGGCACTCGTAGTTGTACTCGGGTTACTATGCTCTACTGGTGGCATCCGTAGTTGTACTCTAGTTATTATGCTGTACTGGTGGCACCCGTAGTTGTACTCAGGTTACTATACTCTACTTATGGCACCCGTAGTTGTACTCGGGTTTCTATGCTATACTTATGGCACCCTTAGTTGTACTCGGGTTACTATACTTTACTGGTGGTACCCGTAGTTGTACTCGGGTTACTATACTCTACTGGTGGCACCCGTAGTTGTACTCGGTTTACTATACTTTACTGGTGGCACACGTAGTTGTACTCGGGTTACTATACTCTACTGGTGGCACCCGTAGTTGTACTCTAGTTATTGTGCTCTACTGGTGGCACATGTACTTGTACTCGGGTTACTATACTCTACTGGTGGCACCCATACTTGTGCTAGGATTACTATACTCTACTGGTGGCACCAGTAGTTGTACTCGGGTAACTATACTCTACTGGTGGCACCCGTAGTTGTACTCGGGTAACTATACTCTACTGGTGGCACCCGTAGTTGTACTCGGGTTACTATACTCTACTGGTGGCACCCGTTGTTGTACTCGGGTTACTATACTCTACTGGTGGTACCCGTAGTTGTACTCGGGTTACTATACTCTACTTGTGGCACCCGTAGTTGTACTCGGGTTACTATACTCTACTGGTGGCACCCGTAGTTGTACTCGGGTAACTATACTCTACTGGTGGTACCCGTAGTTGTACTCGGGTTACTATACTCTACTTATGGCACCCGTAGTTGTACTCTGGTTACTATACTCTACTGATGGCACCCGTAGTTGTACTCGGGTTATTATGCTATACTTATGGCACCCTTAGTTGTCCTCCGGTTACTATATTCTACTTGTGGCACCCGTAGTTGTACTCGGGTTATTATACTCTACAGGTGGCACCCGTTGTTGTACTCGGGTTACTATACTCTACTGGTGGTACCCGTAGTTGTACTCGGGTTACTATACTCTACTTATGTCACCCGTAGTTGTACTCGGGTTACTATTCTCTACTTGTGGCACCCGTAGTTGTACTCGGGTTACTATGCGCTACTGGTGGCACCCGTAGTTGTACTCGGGTTACTATACTCTACTGGTGGCACCCGTAGTTGTACTCCGGTTACTATACTCTACTGGTGGCACCCGTAGTTGTACTCTGGTTACTATACTCTACTGGTGGCACCCGTAGTTGTACTCGAGTTACTATACTCTACTGGTGGTACCCGTAGTTGTACTCGGGTTACTATACTCTACTTATGGCACCCGTAGTTGTACTCGGTTTACTATACTCTACTTGTGGCACCCGTAGTTGTACTCGGGTTACTATGCGCTACTGGTGGCACCCGTAGTTGTACTAGGGTTACTATACTCTACTGGTGGCACCCGTAGTTGTACTCGGGTTACTATACTCTACTGGTGGCACCCGTAGTTGTATTCGGTTTACTATGTTCTACTGTGGGCACCCGTAGTTGTACTCTAGTTATTATGCTCTACTGGTGGCACCCGTAGTTGTACTCGGTTTACTATGCTATACTTATGGCACCCTTAGTTGTACTCGGGTTACAATATTCTACTGGTGGCACTCGTAGTTGTACTCCTGTTACTATTCTCTACTGGTGGTACTCGTAGTTGTATTTGGGTTACTATACTCTACTGGTGGTACCCGTAGTTGTACTCGGGTTACTATACTCTACTGGTGGCACTCGTAGTTGTACTAGGGTTAATATGCTCTACTGGTGGTTCCCGTAGTGTTACTCTAGTTACTATGCTCTACTGGTGGCACCCATAGTTGTACTCGGGTTACTATGCTCTACTGGTGGTTCCCGTAGTTGTACTCGGGTTACTATACTCTACTGGTGGTACCCGTAGTTGTACTCGGGTTACTATGCTCTACTGGTGGCACTCGTAGTTGTACTCGTGTTACTATACTTTACTGGTGGTACCCGTAGTTGTTCTCGGGTTACTATACTCTACTGGTGGTTTCCGTAGTTGTACTCGGGTTACTATTCTCTACTGGTGGTACTCGTAGTTGTATTCGGGTTACTATGCTCTACAGGTGGTTCCTGTAGTTGTACTCGGGTTACTATACTCTACTGGTGGTACTCGTAGTTGTACTCGGGTTACTATTCTCTACTTATGGCACACGTAGTTGTACTCGGGTTACTATACTCTACTGGTGGTACTCGTAGTTGTACTCGGGTTACTATACTCTACTTATGGCACATGTAGTTGTACTCGGGTTACTATACTCTACTGGTGGCACCCGTAGTTGTACTCGGGTTACTATACTCTACTTATGGCACACGTAGTTGTACTCGGGTTACTATACTCTACTTGTGGCACACGTAGTTGTACTCGGGTTACTATGCGCTACTGGTGGCACCCGTAGTTGTACTCGGGTTACTATACTCTACTGGTGGCACCCGTAGTTGTACTCGGGTTACTATACTTTACTGGTGGTACCCGTAGTTGTACTCGGGTTACTATACTCTACTGGTGGCACCCGTAGTTGTACTCGGGTTACTATACTCTACTGGTGGCATCCGTAGTTGTACTCTAGTTATTATGCTGTACTGGTGGCACCCGTAGATTTACTCAGGTTACTATACTCTACTTATGGCACCCGTAGTTGTACTCGGGTTACTATGCTATACTTATGGCACCCTTAGTTGTACTCGGGTTACTATACTTTACTGGTGGTACCCGTAGTTGTACTCGGGTTACTATACTCTACTGGTGGCACCCGTAGTTGTACTCGGTTTACTATACTTTACTGGTGGCACTCGTAGTTGTACTCGGGTTACTATACTCTACTGGTGGTACTCGTAGTTGTACTCTAGTTATTATGCTCTACTGGTGGCACATTTACTTGTACTCGGGTTACTATACTCTACTGGTGGCACCCATACTTGTGCTAGGATTACTATACTCTACTGGTGGCACCCGTAGTTGTACTCGGGTAACTATACTCTATTGGTGGCACCCGTAGTTGTACTCGGGTAACTATACTCTACTGGTGGCACCCGTAGTTGTACTCGGGTTACTATACTCTACTGGTGGCACCCGTAGTTGTACTCGGGTTACTATACTCTACTGGTGGTACCCGTAGTTGTACTCGGGTTACTATACTCTACTTGTGGCACCCGTAGTTGTACTCGGGTTACTATACTCTACTGGTGGCACCCGTAGTTGTACTCGGGTAACTATACTCTACTGGTGGTACCGGTAGTTGTACTCGGGTTACTATACTCTACTGGTGGCACCCGTAGTTGTACTCGGGTAACTATACTCTACTGGTGGTACCCGTAGTTGTACTCGGGTTACTATACTCTACTGGTGGTTCCCGTAGTTGTACTCGGGTTACTATTCTCTACTGGTGGTACTCGTAGTTGTATTCGGGTTACTATGCTCTACTGGTGGTTCCTGTAGTTGTACTCGGGTTACTATACTCTACTTATGGCACATGTAGTTGTACTCGGGTTACTATACTCTACTGGTGGTACTCGTAGTTGTACTCGGGTTACTATTCTCTACTTATGGCACACGTAGTTGTACTCGGGTTACTATACTCTACTGGTGGTACTCGTAGTTGTACTCGGGTTACTATACTCTACTGGTGGCACCCGTAGTTGTACTCCGGTTACTATACTCTACTGGTGGCACCCGTAGTTGTACTCGGGTTACTATACTCTACTGGTGGCACCCGTAGTTGTACTCGAGTTACTATACTCTACTGGTGGTACCCGTAGTTGTACTCGGGTTACTATACTCTACTTATGGCACCCGTAGTTGTACTCGGGTTACTATACTCTACTGGTGGCACCCGTAGTTGTACTCGGGTTACTATACTCTACTGGTGGCACCCGTAGTTGTACTCGAGTTACTATACTCTACTGGTGGTACCCGTAGTTGTACTCGGTTTACTATACTCTACTTGTGGCAACCGTAGTTGTACTCGGGTTACTATGCGCTACTGGTGGCACCCGTAGTTGTACTCGGGTTACTATACTTTACTGGTGGCACCCGTAGTTGTACTCGGGTTACTATACTCTACTGGTGGCACCCGTATTTGTACTCGGGTTACTATACTCTACTGGTGGCACCCGTAGTTGTATTCGGTTTACTATGTTCTACTGTGGGCACCCGTAGTTGTACTCTAGTTATTATGCTCTACTGGTGGCACCCGTAGTTGTACTCGGGTTACTATGCTCTACTTATGGCACCCGTAGTTGTTCTCGGGTTACTATGCTATACTTATGGCACCCTTAGTTGTACTCGGGTTACATTACTCTACTGGTGGCACTCGTAGTTGTACTCCTGTTACTATTCTCTACTGGTGGTACTCGTAGTTGTATTTGGGTTACTATACTCTACTGGTGGTACCCGTAGTTGTACTCGGGTTACTATACTCTACTGGTGGCACTCGTAGTTGTAATAGGGTTAATATGCTCTACTGGTGGTTCCCGTTGTGTTACTCTAGTTACTATGCTCTACTGGTGGCACCCATAGTTGTACTCGGGTTACTATGCTCTACTGGTGGTTCCCGTAGTTGTACTCGGGTTACTATACTCTACTGGTGGTACCCGTAGTTGTACTCGGGTTATTATACTCTACTGGTGGTACTCGTAGTTGTACTCTAGTTATTATGCTCTACTGGTGGCACCCGTAGTTGTACCCGGGTAACTATACTCTATTGGTGGCACCCGTAGTTGTACTCGGGTAACTATACTCTACTGGTGGCACCCGTAGTTGTACTCGGGTTACTATACTCTACTGGTGGCACCCGTAGTTGTACTCGGGTTACTATACTCTACTGGTGGTACCCGTAGTTGTACTCGGGTTACTATACTCTACTTGTGGCACCCGTAGTTGTACTCGGGTTACTATACTCTACTGGTGGCACCCGTAGTTGTACTCGGGTAACTATACTCTACTGGTGGTACCCGTAGTTGTACTCGGGTTACTATACTCTACTGGTGGCTCCCGTAGTTGTGGTACTCGTAGTTGTATTCGGGTTACTATGCTCTACAGGTGGTTCCTGTAGTTGTACTCGGGTTACTATAATCTACTTATGGCACATGTAGTTGTACTCGGGTTACTATACTCTACTGGTGGTACTCGTAGTTGTACTCGGGTTACTATTATCTACTTATGGCACACGTAGTTGTACTCGGGTTACTATACTCTACTGGTGGTACTCGTAGTTGTACTCGGGTTGCTATACTCTACTTATGGCACACGTAGTTGTACTCGGGTTACTATACTCTACTGGTGGTACTCGTAGTTGTATTCGGGTTACTATACCCTACTTATGGCACACGTAGTTGTACTCGGGTTACTATACTCTACTTGTGGCACCCGTAGTTGTACTCGGGTTACTATGCGCTACTGGTGGCACCCGTAGTTGTACTCGGGTTACTATACTCTACTGGTGGCACCCGTAATTGTACTCGGGTTACTATACTTTACTGGTGGTACCCGTAGTTGTACTCGGGTTACTATACTCTACTGGTGGCACCCGTAGTTGTACTCGGGTTACTATTCTTTACTGGTTGCACTCGTAGTTGTACTCGGGTTACTATACTCTACTGGTGGCTTCCGTAGTTGTACTCTAGTTATTATGCTGTACTGGTGGCACCCGTAGTTTTACTCAGGTTACTATACTCTACTTATGGCACCCGTAGTTGTACTCGGGTTACTATGCTATACTTATGGCACCCTTAGTTGTACTCGGGTTACTATACTTTACTGGTGGTACCCGTAGTTGTACTCGGGTTACTATACTCTACTGGTGGCACCCGTAGTTGTACTCGGTTTACTATACTTTACTGGTGGCACTCGTAGTTGTACTCGGGTTACTATACTCTACTGGTGGCACCCGTAGTTGTACTCTAGTTATTATGCTCTACTGTTGGCACATGTACTTGTACTCGGGTTACTATAGTCTACTGGTGGCACCCATACTTGTGCTAGGATTACTATACTCTACTGGTGGCACCCGTAGTTGTACTCGGGTAACTATACTCTATTGGTGGCACCCGTAGTTGTACTTGGGTAACTATACTCTACTGGTGGCACCCGTAGTTGTACTCGGGTTACTATACTCTACTGGTGGCACCCGTAGTTGTACTCGGGTTACTATACTCTACTGGTGGTACCCGTAGTTGTACTCGAGTTACTATACTCTACTTGTGGCACCCGTAGTTGTACTCGGGTTACTACACTCTACTGGTGGCACCCGTAGTTGTACTCGGGTAACTATACTCTACTGGTGGTACCCGTAGTTGTACTCGGGTTACTATACTCTACTGGTGGCAGCCGTAGTTGTACTCGGGTAACTATACTCTACTGGTGGTACCCGTAGTTGTACTCGGGTTACTATACTCTACTGGTGGTTCCCGTAGTTGTACTCGGGTTACTATTCTCTACTGGTGGTACTCGTAGTTGTATTCGGGTTACTATGCTCTACTGGTGGTTCCTGTAGTTGTACTCGGGTTACTATACTCTACTTATGGCACATGTAGTTGTACTCGGGTTACTATACTCTACTGGTGGTACTCGTAGTTGTACTGGGTTACTATTCTCTACTTATGGCACACGTAGTTGTACTCGGGTTACTATACTCTACTGGTGGTACTCGTAGTTGTACTCGGGTTACTATACTCTACTTATGGCACACGTAGTTGTACTCGGGTTACTATACTCTACTGGTGGCACCCGTAGTTGTACTCGGGTTACTATTCTCTACTTATGGCACACGTAGTTGTACTCGGGTTACTATACTCTACTGGTGGTACCCGTAGTTGTACTCGGGTTACTATACTCTACTTATGGCACCCGTAGTTGTACTCGGGTTACTATACTCTACTTGTGGCACCCGTAGTTGTACTCGGGTTCCTATGCGCTACTGGTGGCACCCGTAGTTGTACTCGGGTTACTATACTCTACTGTTGGCACCCGTAGTTGTACTCGGGTTACTATACTTTACTGGTGGTACCCGTAGTTGTACTCGGGTTACTATACTCTACTGGTGGCACCCGTAGTTGTAATTGGGTTACTATACTTTACTGGTGGCACTCGTAGTTGTACTCGGGTTACTATGCTCTACTGGTGGCATCCGTAGTTGTACTCTAGTTATTATGCTGTACTGGTGGCACCCGTAGTTTTACTCAGGTTACTATGCTATACTTATGGCACCCTTAGTTGTACTCGGGTTACTATACTTTACTGGTGGTACCTGTAGTTGTACTCGGGTTACTATACTCTACTGGTGGCACCCGTAGTTGTACTCGGTTTACTATACTTTACTGGTGGCACTGGTAGTTGTACTCGGGTTACTATACTCTACTGGTGGTACCCGTAGTTGTACTCTAGTTATTATGCTCTACTGGTGGCACATGTACTTGTACTCGGGTTACTATATTCTACTGGTGGCACCCATACTTGTGCTAGGATTACTATTCTCTACTGGTGGCACCCGTAGTTGTACTCCGGTAACTATACTCTACTGGTGGCACCCGTAGTTGTACTCGGGTAACTATACTCTACTGGTGGCACCCGTAGTTGTACTCGGGTTACTATACTCTACTGGTGGCACCCGTAGTTGTACTCGGGTTACTATACTCTACTGGTGGTACCCGTAGTTGTACTCGGGTTACTATACTCTACTTGTGGCACCCGTAGTTGTACTCGGGTTACTATACTCTACTGGTGGCACCCGTAGTTGTACTCGGATAACTATACTCTACTGGTGGTACCCGTAGTTTTACTCGGGTTACTATACTCTACTTATGGCACCCGTAGTTGTACTCGGGCTACTATGCTATACATATGGCACCCTTAGTTGTCCTCCGGTTACTATATTCTACTTGTGGCACCCGTAGTTGTACTCGGGTTACTATACTCTACTGGTGGCACCCGTAGTTGTACTCGGGTTACTATACTCTACTGGTGGCACCCGTAGTTGTACTCGGGTAACTATACTCTACTGGTGGTACCCGTAGTTGTACTCGGGTTACTATACTCTACTGGTGGCACCCGTAGTTGTACTCGGGTAACTATACTCTACTGGTGGTACCCGTAGTTGTACTCGGGTTACTATACTCTACTGGTGGTTCCCGTAGTTGTACTCGGGTTACTATTCTCTACTGGTGGTACTCGTAGTTGTATTCGGGTTACTATGCTCTACTGGTGGTTCCTGTAGTTGTACTCGGGTTACTATACTCTACTTATGGCACATGTAGTTGTACTCGGGTTACTATACTCTACTGGTGGTACTCGTAGTTGTACTCGGGTTACTATGCTCTACTTATGGCACACGTAGTTGTACTCGGGTTACTATACTCTACTGGTGGTACTCGTAGTTGTACTCGGGTTACTATACTCTACTTATGGCACACGTAGTTGTACTCGGGTTACTATACTCTACTGGTGGTACCCGTAGTTGTACTCGGGTTACTATACTCTACTGGTGGCACCCGTAGTTGTACTCGGGTTACTATACTCTACTTGTGGCACCCGTAGTTGTACTCGGGTTACTATGCGCTACTGGTGGCACCCGTAGTTGTACTCGGGTTACTATACTCTACTGGTGGCACCCGTAGTTGTACTCGGGTTACTATACTTTACTGGTGGTACCCGTAGTTGTACTCGGGTTACTATACTCTACTGGTGGCACCCGTAGTTGTACTTGGGTTACTATACTTTACTGGTGGCACTCGTAGTTGTACTCGGGTTACTATACTCTACTGGTGGCATCCGGAGTTGTACTCTAGTTATTATGCTGTACAGGTGGCACCCGTAGTTTTACTCAGGTTACTATACTCTACTTATGGCACCCGTAGTTGTACTCGGGTTACTATGCTATACTTATGGCACCCTTAGTTGTACTCGGGTTACTATACTTTACTGGTGGTACCCGTAGTTGTACTCGGGTTACTATACTCTACTGGTGGCACCCGTAGTTGTACTCTAGTTATTATGCTCTACTGGTGGCACATGTACTTGTACTCGGGTTACTATACTCTACTGGTGGCACCCATACTTGTGCTAGGATTACTATGCTCTACTGGTGGCACCCGTAGTTGTACTCCGGTAACTATACTCTACTGGTGGCACCCGTAGTTGTACTCGGGTAACTATACTCTACTGGTGGCACCCGTAGTTGTACTCGGGTTACTATACTCTACTGGTGGCACCCGTAGTTGTACTCGGGTTACTATACTCTACTGGTGGTACCCGTAGTTGTACTCGGGTTACTATACTCTACTTGTGGCACCCGTAGTTGTACTCGGGTTACTATACTCTACTGGTGGCACCCGTAGTGGTACTCGGGTAACTATACTCTACTGGTGGTACCCGTAGTTGTACTCGGGTTACTATACTCTACTTATGGCACCCGTAGTTGTACTCGGGTTACTATACTCTACTGATGGCACCCGTAGTTGTACTCGGGTTACTATGCTATACTTATGGCACCCTTAGTTGTCCTCCGGTTACTATATTCTACTTGTGGCACCCGTAGTTGTACTCGGGTTACTATGCGCTACTGGTGGCACCCGTAGTTGTACTCGGGTTATTATACTCTACTGGTGGCACCCGTAGTTGTACTCGGGTTACTATACTCTACTTATGGCACCCGTAGTTGTACTCGGGGTACTATGCTCTACTTGTGGCACCCGTAGTTGTACTAAGGTTACTATGCGCTACTGGTGGCACCCGTAGTTGTACTCGGGTTACTATACTCTACTGGTGGCACCCGTAGTTGTACTCGAGTTACTATACTCTACTGGTGGTACCCGTAGTTGTACTCGGGTTACTATACTCTACTTATGGCACCCGTAGTTGTACTCGGTTTACTATACTCTACTTGTGGCACCCGTAGTTGTACTCGGGTTACTATGCGCTACTGGTGGCACCCGTAGTTGTACTCGGGTTACTATACTCTACTGGTGGCACCCGTAGTTGTACTCGGGTTACTATACTCTACTGGTGGCACCCGTAGTTGTACTCGGGCTACTATACTCTACTGGTGGCACCCGTAGTTGTACTCGGGTTACTATGCTCTACTTATGGCACCCGTAGTTGTACTCGGGTTACTATGCGCTACTTATGGCACCCTTAGTTGTACTCGGGTTACTATACTCTACTGGTGGCACTTGTAGTTGTACTCCTGTTACTATTCTCTACTGGTGGTACTCGTAGTTGTATTTGGGTTACTATACTCTACTGGTGGTACCCGTAGTTGTACTCGGGTTACTATACTCTACTGGTGGCACTCGTAGTTGTACTCGGGTTAATATGCTCTACTCTTGGTTCCCGTAGTGTTACTCTAGTTACTATGCTCTACTGGTGGCACCCATAGTTGTACTCGGGTTACTATGCTCTACTGGTGGTTCCCGTAGTTGTACTCGGGTTACTATACTCTACTGGTGGTACCCGTAGTTGTACTCGGGTTACTATACTCTACTGATGGCACCCGTAGTTGTACTCGGGTTACTATGCTATACTTATGGCACCCTTAGTTGTCCTCCGGTTACTATATTCTACTTGTGGCACCCGTAGTTGTACTCGGGTTACTATGCGCTACTGGTGGCACCCGTAGTTGTACTCGGGTTATTATACTCTACTGGTGGCACCCGTAGTTGTACTCGGGTTACTATACTCTACTTATGGCACCCGTAGTTGTACTCGGGGTACTATGCTCTACTTGTGGCACCCGTAGTTGTACTAAGGTTACTATGCGCTACTGGTGGCACCCGTAGTTGTACTCGGGTTACTATACTCTACTGGTGGCACCCGTAGTTGTACTCGAGTTACTATACTCTACTGGTGGTACCCGTAGTTGTACTCGGGTTACTATACTCTACTTATGGCACCCGTAGTTGTACTCGGTTTACTATACTCTACTTGTGGCACCCGTAGTTGTACTCGGGTTACTATGCGCTACTGGTGGCACCCGTAGTTGTACTCGGGTTACTATACTCTACTGGTGGCACCCGTAGTTGTACTCGGGTTACTATACTCTACTGGTGGCACCCGTAGTTGTACTCGGGCTACTATACTCTACTGGTGGCACCCGTAGTTGTACTCGGGTTACTATGCTCTACTTATGGCACCCGTAGTTGTACTCGGGTTACTATGCGCTACTTATGGCACCCTTAGTTGTACTCGGGTTACTATACTCTACTGGTGGCACTTGTAGTTGTACTCCTGTTACTATTCTCTACTGGTGGTACTCGTAGTTGTATTTGGGTTACTATACTCTACTGGTGGTACCCGTAGTTGTACTCGGGTTACTATACTCTACTGGTGGCACTCGTAGTTGTACTCGGGTTAATATGCTCTACTCTTGGTTCCCGTAGTGTTACTCTAGTTACTATGCTCTACTGGTGGCACCCATAGTTGTACTCGGGTTACTATGCTCTACTGGTGGTTCCCGTAGTTGTACTCGGGTTACTATACTCTACTGGTGGTACCCGTAGTTGTACTCGGGTTATTATACTCTACTGGTGGCACTCGTAGTTGTATTCGGTTTACTATACTCTACTGGTGGTACCCGTAGTTGTACTCGGGTTACTATACTCTACTGGTGGCACTCGTAGTTGTACTCGTGTTACTATACTTTACTGGTGGTACCCGTAGTTGTACTCGGGTTACTATACTCTACTGGTGGTTCCCGTAGTTGTACTCGGGTTACTATTCTCTACTGGTGGTACCCGTAGTTGTACTCGGGTTACTATACTCTACTGGTGGTACCCGTAGTTGTACTCGGGTTACTATACTCTACTTATGGCACATTGTAGTTGTACTCGGGTTACTATACTCTACTGGTGGTACTCGTAGTTGTACTCGGGTTACTATACTCTACTTATGGCACACGTAGTTGTACTCGGGTTACTATACTCTACTTGTGGCACCCGTAGTTGTACTAAGGTTACTATGCGCTACTGGTGGCACCTGTAGTTGTACTCTGGTTACTATGCTCTACTGGTGGCACCCGTAGTTGTACTCGGTATACTATACTCTACTGGTGGTACTCGTAGTTGTACTCGGGTTATTATACTCTACTGGTGGCACTCGTAGTTGTACTCGGGTTACTATACTCTACTTATGGCACACGTAGTTGTACTCGGGTTACTATACTCTACTGGTGGTACTCGTAGTTGTACTCGGGTTATTATACTCTACTGGTGGCACCCGTAGTTGTACTCGGGTTACTATACTCTACTTATGGCACACGTAGTTGTACTCGGGTTACTATACTCTACTGGTGGTACTCGTAGTTTTACTCGGGTTACTATACTCTACTTATGGCACACGTAGTTGTACTCGGGTTACTATACTCTACTGGTGGTACTCGTAGTTGTATTCGGGTTACTATACTCTACTTATGGCACATGTAGTTGTACTCGGGTTACTATACTCTACTGGTGGCACCCGTAGTTGTACTCGGGTTACTATACTTTACTGGTGGCACCCGTAGTTGTATTCGGGTTACTATGCTCTACTTATGGCACCCGTAGTTGTACTCAGTTTACTATACTCTACTTGTGGCACCCGTAGTTGTACTCGGGTTACTATGCGCTACTGGTGGCACCCGTAGTTGTACTCGGGTTACTATACTCTACTGGTGGCACCCGTAGTTGTACTCGGGTTACTATACTCTACTGGTGGCACCCGTAGTTGTACTCGGTATACTATACTCTACTGGTGGCACCCGTAGTTGTACTCGGGCTACTATGCTCTACTTATGGCACCCGTAGTTGTACTCGGGTTACTATGCTCTACTTATGGCACCCTTAATCGTACTCGGGTTACTATACTTTACTGGTGGTACCCGTAGTTGTACTCGGGTTACTATACTCTACTGGTGGCACCCGTAGTTGTACTTGGGTTACTATACTTTACTGGTGGCACTCGTAGTTGTACTCGGGTTACTATACTCTACTGGTGGCATCCGGAGTTGTACTCTAGTTATTATGCTGTACAGGTGGCACCCGTAGTTTTACTCAGGTTACTATGCTATACTTATGGCACCCTTAGTTGTACTCGGGTTACTATACTTTACTGGTGGTACCCGTAGTTGTACTCGGGTTACTATACTCTACTGGTGGCACCCGTAGTTGTACTCGGTTTACTATACTTTACTGGTGGCACTCGTAGTTGTACTCGGGTTACTATACTCTACTGGTGGCAACGAGAGTTGTACTCTAGTTATTATGCTGTACAGGTGGCACCCGTAGTTTTACTCAGGTTACTATACTCTACTTATGGCACCCGTAGTTGTACTCGGGTTACTATGCTATACTTATGGCACCCTTAGTTGTACTCGGGTTACTATTCTTTACTGGTGGTACCCGTAGTTGTACTCGGGTTACTATACTCTACTGGTGGCACCCGTAGTTGTACTCGGTTTACTATACTTTACTGGTGGCACTCGTAGTTGTACTCGGGTTACTATACTCTACTGGTGGTACCCGTAGTTGTACTCTAGGTATTATGCTCTACTGGTGGCACATGTACTTATACTCGGGTTACTATACTCTACTGGTGGCACCCATACTTGTGCTAGGATTACTATGCTCTACTGGTGGCACCCGTAGTTGTACTCCGGTAACTATACTCTACTGGTGGCACCCGTAGTTGTACTCGGGTTACTATACTCTACTGGTGGCACCCGTAGTTGTACTCGGGTTACTATACTCTACTGGTGGTACCCGTAGTTGTACTCGGGTTACTATACTCTACTTGTGGCACCCGTAGTTGTACTCGGGTTACTATACTCTACTGGTGGCACCGGTAGTTGTACTCGGGTAACTATACTCTACTGGTGGTACCCGTAGTTGTACTCGGGTTACTATACTCTACTTATGGCACCCGTAGTTGTACTCGGGTTACTATACTCTACTGATGGCACCCGTAGTTGTACTCGGGTTACTATGCTATACTTATGGCACCCTTAGTTGTCCTCCGGTTACTATATTCTACTTGTGGCACCCGTAGTTGTACTCGGGTTACTATGCGCTACTGGTGGCACCCGTAGTTGTACTCGGGTTATTATACTCTACTGGTGGCACCCGTAGTTGTACTCGGGTTACTATACTCTACTTATGGCACCCGTAGTTGTACTCGGGGTACTATGCTCTACTTGTGGCACCCGTAGTTGTACTAAGGTTACTATGCGCTACTGGTGGCACCCGTAGTTGTACTCGGGTTACTATACTCTACTGGTGGCACCCGTAGTTGTACTCGAGTTACTATACTCTACTGGTGGTACCCGTAGTTGTACTCGGGTTACTATACTCTACTTATGGCACCCGTAGTTGTACTCGGTTTACTATACTCTACTTGTGGCACCCGTAGTTGTACTCGGGTTACTATGCGCTACTGGTGGCACCCGTAGTTGTACTCGGGTTACTATACTCTACTGGTGGCACCCGTAGTTGTACTCGGGTTACTATGCTCTACTGGTGGCACCCGTAGTTGTACTCGGGCTACAATACTCTACTGGTGGCACCCGTAGTTGTACTCGGGTTACTATGCTCTACTTATGGCACCCTTAGTTGTACTCGGGTTACTATACTCTACTGGTGGCACCCGTAGTTGTACTCGGGTTACTATGCTCTACTTATGGCACCCGTAGTTGTACTCGGGTTACTATGCGCTACTTATGGCACCCTTAGTTGTACTCGGGTTACTATTCTCTACTGGTGGCACTTGTAGTTGTACTCCTGTTACTATTCTCTACTGGTGGTACTCGTAGTTGTATTTGGGTTACTATACTCTACTGGTGGTACCCGTAGTTGTACTCGGGTTACTATACTCTACTGGTGGCACTCGTAGTTGTACTCGGGTTAATATGCTCTACTCTTGGTTCCCGTAGTGTTACTCTAGTTACTATGCTCTACTGGTGGCACCCATAGTTGTACTCGGGTTACTATGCTCTACTGGTGGTTTCCGTAGTTGTACTCGGGTTACTATACTCTACTGGTGGTACCCGTAGTTGTACTCGGGTTATTATACTCTACTGGTGGCACTCGTAGTTGTATTCGGTTTACTATACTCTACTGGTGGTACCCGTAGTTGTACTCGGGTTACTATACTCTACTGGTGGCACTCGTAGTTGTACTCGTGTTACTATACTTTACTGGTGGTACCCGTAGTTGTACTCGGGTTACTATACTCTACTGGTGGTTCCCGTAGTTGTACTCGGGTTACTATTCTCTACTGGTGGTACTCGTAGTTGTATTCGGGTTACTATGCTCTACTGGTGGTTCCTGTAGTTGTACTCTGTTACTATACTCTACTTATGGCACATTGTAGTTGTACTCGGGTTACTATACTCTACTGGTGGTACCCGTAGTTGTACTCGGGTTACTATACTCTACTTATGGCACACGTAGTTGTACTCGGGTTACTATACTCTACTTGTGGCACCCGTAGTTGTACTAAGGTTACTATGCGCTACTGGTGGCACCTGTAGTTGTACTCGGGTTACTATGCTCTACTGGTAGCACCCTTAGTTGTACTCGAGTTACTATACTCTACTTGTGGCACCCGTAGTTGTACTCGGTTTACTATACTCTACTGGTGGCACCCGTAGTTGTATTCGGGTTACTATACTCTACTTATGGCACATGTAGTTGTACTCGGGTTACTATACTCTACTGGTGGTACTCGTAGTTGTACTCGGGTTATTATACTCTACTGGTGGCACCCGTAGTTGTACTCGGGTTACTATACTCTACTTATGGCACACGTAGTTGTACTCGGGTTACTATACTCTATTGGTGGTACTCGTAGTTTTAATCGGGTTACTATACTCTACTTATGGCACACGTAGTTGTACTCGGGTTACTATACTCTACTGGTGGTACTCGTAGTTGTATTCGGGTTACTATACTCTACTTATGGCACATGTAGTTGTACTCGGGTTACTATACTCTGCTGGTGGCACCCGTAGTTGTACTCGGGTTACTATACTTTACTGGTGGCACCCGTAGTTGTACTCGGGTTACTATGCTCTACTTATGGCACCCGTAGTTGTACTCGGGTTACTATGCTATACTTATGGCACCCTTAATCGTACTCGGGTTACTATACTCTACTTGTGGCACCCGTAGTTGTATTCGGTTTACAATGTTCTACTGTGGGCACCCGTAGTTGTACTCTAGTTATTATGCTCTACTGGTGGCACCCGTAGTTGTACTCGGGTTACTATGCTCTACTTATGGCACCCGTAGTTGTACTCGGGTTACTATGCTATACTTATGGCACCCTTAGTTGTATTCGGGTTACTATACTCTACTGGTGGTACCCGTAGTTGTATTTGGGTTACTATACTCTACTGGTGGTACCCGTAGTTGTACTCGGGTTAATATGCTCTACTGGTGGCACTCGTAGTTGTACTCGGGCTACTATTCTCTACTGGTGGTACTCGTAGTTGTACTCGGGTTACTATACTCTACTGGTGGCACCCGTAGTTGTACTCGGGTTAATATGCTCTACTGGTGGCACTCGTAGTTGTACTCCTGTTACTATTCTCTACTGGTGGTACTCGTAGTTGTACTCGGGTTACTATACTCTACTGGTGGCACTCGTAGTTGTACTCGGGTTAATATGCTCTACTGGTGGCACTCGTAGTTGTACTCCTGTTACTATTCTCTACTGGTGGTACTCGTAGTTGTACTCCTGTTACTATTCTCTACTGGTGGCACTCGTAGTTGTACTCGGGTTACTATACTCTACTGGTGGTACCCGTAGTTGTACTCGGGTTAATATGCTCTACTGGTGGCACTCGTAGTTGTACTCCTGTTACTATTCTCTACTGGTGGTACTCGTAGTTGTACTCGGGTTACTATACTCTACTGGTGGCACTCGTAGTTGTACTCGGGTTAATATGCTCTACTGGTGGCACTCGTAGTTGTACTCCTGTTACTATTCTCTACTGGTGGTACTCGTAGTTGTACTCCTGTTACTATTCTCTACTGGTGGCACTCGTAGTTGTACTCGGGTTACTATACTCTACTGGTGGTACCCGTAGTTGTACTCGGGTTAATATGCTCTACTGGTGGCACTCGTAGTTGTACTCCTGTTACTATTCTCTACTGGTGGTACTCGTAGTTGTACTTGGGTTACTATACTCTACTGGTGGCACCCGTAGTTGTACTCTGGTTAATATGCTCTACTGGTGGCACTCGTAGTTGTACTCGGGCTACTATTCTCTACTGGTGGTACTCGTAGTTGTACTCGGGTTACTATACTCTACTGGTGGCACTCGTAGTTGTACTCGGGCTACTATTCTCTACTGGTGGTACCCGTAGTTGTACTCGGGTTACTATACTCTACTGGTGGCACTCGTAGTTGTACTCCTGTTACTATTCTCTACTGGTGGTACTCGTAGTTGTATTTGGGTTACTATACTCTACTGGTGGTACCCGTAGTTGTACTCGGGTTAATATGCTCTACTGGTGGCACTCGTAGTTGTACTCCTGTTACTATTCTCTACTGGTGGTACTCGTAGTTGTATTTGGGTTACTATACTCTACTGGTGGTACCCGTAGTTGTACTCCTGTTACTATTCTCTACTGGTGGTACTCGTCGTTGTACTCCTGTTACTATTCTCTACTGGTGGTACCCGTAGTTGTACTCGGGTTAATATGCTCTACTGGTGGCACTCGTAGTTGTACTCCTGTTACTATTCTCTACTGGTGGTACTCGTAGTTGTATTTGGGTTACTATACTCTACTGGTGGTACTCGTAGTTGTACTCCTGTTACTATTCTCTACTGGTGGTACTCGTAGTTGTACTCCTGTTACTATTCTCTACTGGTGGTACTCGTAGTTGTACTCGGGTTAATATGCTCTACTGGTGGCACTCGTAGTTGTACTCCTGTTACTATTCTCTACTGGTGGTACTCGTAGTTGTACTCCTGTTACTATACTCTACTTGTGGCACCCGTAGTTGTACTAAGGTTACTATGCGCTACTGGTGGCACCTGTAGTTGTACTCGGGTTACTATGCTCTACTGGTAGCACCCTTAGTTGTACTCGAGTTACTATACTCTACTTGTGGCACCCGTAGTTGTACTCGGTTTACTATACTCTACTGGTGGCACCCGTAGTTGTATTCGGGTTACTATACTCTACTTATGGCACATGTAGTTGTACTCGGGTTACTATACTCTACTGGTGGTACTCGTAGTTGTACTCGGGTTATTATACTCTACTGGTGGCACCCGTAGTTGTACTCGGGTTACTATACTCTACTTATGGCACACGTAGTTGTACTCGGGTTACTATACTCTATTGGTGGTACTCGTAGTTTTACTCGGGTTACTATACTCTACTTATGGCACACGTAGTTGTACTCGGGTTACTATACTCTACTGGTGGTACTCGTAGTTGTATTCGGGTTACTATACTCTACTTATGGCACATGTAGTTGTACTCGGGTTACTATACTCTACTGGTGGCACCCGTAGTTGTACTCGGGTTACTATACTTTACTGGTGGCACCCGTAGTTGTACTCGGGTTACTATGCTCTACTTATGGCACCCGTAGTTGTACTCGGGTTACTATGCTATACTTATGGCACCCTTAATCGTACTCGGGTTACTATACTCTACTTGTGGCACCCGTAGTTGTATTCGGTTTACAATGTTCTACTGTGGGCACCCGTAGTTGTACTCTAGTTATTATGCTCTACTGGTGGCACCCGTAGTTGTACTCGGGTTACTATGCTCTACTTATGGCACCCGTAGTTGTACTCGGGTTACTATGCTATACTTATGGCACCCTTAGTTGTATTCGGGTTACTATACTCTACTGGTGGTACCCGTAGTTGTATTTGGGTTACTATACTCTACTGGTGGTACCCGTAGTTGTACTCGGGTTAATATGCTCTACTGGTGGCACTCGTAGTTGTACTCGGGCTACTATTCTCTACTGGTGGTACTCGTAGTTGTACTCGGGTTACTATACTCTACTGGTGGCACCCGTAGTTGTACTCGGGTTAATATGCTCTACTGGTGGCACTCGTAGTTGTACTCCTGTTACTATTCTCTACTGGTGGTACTCGTAGTTGTACTCGGGTTACTATACTCTACTGGTGGCACTCGTAGTTGTACTCGGGTTAATATGCTCTACTGGTGGCACTCGTAGTTGTACTCCTGTTACTATTCTCTACTGGTGGTACTCGTAGTTGTACTCCTGTTACTATTCTCTACTGGTGGCACTCGTAGTTGTACTCGGGTTACTATACTCTACTGGTGGTACCCGTAGTTGTACTCGGGTTAATATGCTCTACTGGTGGCACTCGTAGTTGTACTCCTGTTACTATTCTCTACTGGTGGTACTCGTAGTTGTACTCGGGTTACTATACTCTACTGGTGGCACTCGTAGTTGTACTCGGGTTAATATGCTCTACTGGTGGCACTCGTAGTTGTACTCCTGTTACTATTCTCTACTGGTGGTACTCGTAGTTGTACTCCTGTTACTATTCTCTACTGGTGGCACTCGTAGTTGTACTCGGGTTACTATACTCTACTGGTGGTACCCGTAGTTGTACTCGGGTTAATATGCTCTACTGGTGGCACTCGTAGTTGTACTCCTGTTACTATTCTCTACTGGTGGTACTCGTAGTTGTACTTGGGTTACTATACTCTACTGGTGGCACCCGTAGTTGTACTCTGGTTAATATGCTCTACTGGTGGCACTCGTAGTTGTACTCGGGCTACTATTCTCTACTGGTGGTACTCGTAGTTGTACTCGGGTTACTATACTCTACTGGTGGCACTCGTAGTTGTACTCGGGCTACTATTCTCTACTGGTGGTACCCGTAGTTGTACTCGGGTTACTATACTCTACTGGTGGCACTCGTAGTTGTACTCCTGTTACTATTCTCTACTGGTGGTACTCGTAGTTGTATTTGGGTTACTATACTCTACTGGTGGTACCCGTAGTTGTACTCGGGTTAATATGCTCTACTGGTGGCACTCGTAGTTGTACTCCTGTTACTATTCTCTACTGGTGGTACTCGTAGTTGTATTTGGGTTACTATACTCTACTGGTGGTACCCGTAGTTGTACTCCTGTTACTATTCTCTACTGGTGGTACTCGTCGTTGTACTCCTGTTACTATTCTCTACTGGTGGTACCCGTAGTTGTACTCGGGTTAATATGCTCTACTGGTGGCACTCGTAGTTGTACTCCTGTTACTATTCTCTACTGGTGGTACTCGTAGTTGTATTTGGGTTACTATACTCTACTGGTGGTACTCGTAGTTGTACTCCTGTTACTATTCTCTACTGGTGGTACTCGTAGTTGTACTCCTGTTACTATTCTCTACTGGTGGTACTCGTAGTTGTACTCGGGTTAATATGCTCTACTGGTGGCACTCGTAGTTGTACTCCTGTTACTATTCTCTACTGGTGGTACTCGTAGTTGTACTCCTGTTACTATTCTCTACTGGTGGCACTCGTAGTTGTACTCGGGTTACTATACTCTACTGGTGGTACCCGTAGTTGTACTCGGGTTAATATGCTCTACTGGTGGCACTCGTAGTTGTACTCCTGTTACTATTCTCTACTGGTGGTACCCGTAGTTGTACTCGGGTTACTATACTCTACTGGTGGTACCCGTAGTTGTACTCGGGTTACTATACTCTACTGGTGGTACCCGTAGTTGTACTCGGGTTAATATGCTCTACTGGTGGCACTCGTAGTTGTTCTCGTGTTACTATACTCTACTGGTGGTACCCGTAGTTGTACTCGGGTTACTATACTCTACTGGTGGCACTCGTAGTTGTACTCGGGTTACTATTCTCTACTGGTGGTACCCGTAGTTGTACTCGGGTTACTATACTCTACTGGTGGTACCCGTAGTTGTACTCGGGTTACTATTCTCTACTGGTGGTACTCGTAGTTGTATTTGGGTTACTATACTCTACTGGTGGTACCCGTAGTTGTACTCGGGTTAATATGCTCTACTGGTGGCACTCGTAGTTGTACTCGTGTTACTATACTCTACTGGTGGTACCCGTAGTTGTACTCGGGTTACTATACTCTACTGGTGGCACTCGTAGTTGTACTCGGGTTACTATTCTCTACTGGTGGTACCCGTAGTTGTACTCGGGTTACTATACTCTACTGGTGGCACTGGTAGTTGTACTCGTGTTACTATACTTTACTGGTGGTACCCGTAGTTGTACTCGGGTTACTATACTCTACTGGTGGCACTCGTAGTTGTACTCGTGTTACTATACTTTACTGGTGGTACCCGTAGTTGTACTCGGGTTACTATACTCTACTGGTGGTTCCCGTAGTTGTATTCGGGTTACTATTCTCTACTGGTGGTACTCGTAGTTGTATTGGGTTACTATACTCTACTGGTGGCACTCGTAGTTGTACTAGGGTTAATATGCTCTACTGGTGGTTCCCGTAGTGTTACTCTAGTTACTATGCTCTACTGGTGGTTCCCGTAGTGTTACTCTAGTTACTATGCTCTACTGGTGGCACCCACAGTTGTACTCGGGTTATTATGCTCTACTGGTGGTTCCCGTAGTTGTATTCGGGTTACTATACTCTACTGGTGGTACCCGTAGTTGTACTCCTGTTACTCTAGTTACTATGCTCTACTGGTGGTACTCGTAGTTGTATTTGGGTTACTATACTCTACTGGTGGTTCCCGTAGTTGTATTCGGGTTACTATACTCTACTGGTGGCACCCACAGTTGTACTCGGGTTACTATACTCTACTGGTGGCACTCGTAGTTGTACTCGTGTTACTATACTTTACTGGTGGTACCCGTAGTTGTACTCGGGTTACTATTCTCTACTGGTGGTACCCGTAGTTGTATTCGGGTTACTATACTCTACTGGTGGTTCCCGTAGTTGTACTCGGGTTACTATTCTCTACTGGTGGTACTCGTAGTTGTATTCGGGTTACTATGCTCTACTGGTGGTTCCTGTAGATGTACTCGGGTTACTATACTCTACTTATGGCACATGTAGTTGTACTCGGGTTACTATACTCTACTGGTGGTACTCGTAGTTGTACTCGGGTTACTATACTCTACTAATGGCACACGTAGTTGTACTCGGGTTACTATGCTCTACTGGTGGTACTCGTAGTTGTACTCGGGTTACTATACTCTACTTATGGCACACGTAGTTGTACTCGGGTTACTATACTCTACTGGTGGTACTCGTAGTTGTATTCGGGTTACTATACTCTACTTATGGCACATGTAGTTGTACTCGGGTTACTATACTCTACTGGTGGTACTCGTAATTGTACTCGGGTTACTATACTCTACTTGTGGCACCCGTAGTTGTACTTGGGTTACTATGCGCTACTGGTGGCATCCGTAGTTCTACTCGGGTTACTATACTTTACTGGTGGTACCCGTAGTTGTACTCGGGTTACTATACTCTACTGGTGGCACCCGTAGTTGTACTCGGGTTACTATACTTTACTGGTGGCACTCGTAGTTGTACTCGGGTTACTATACTCTACTGGTGGCATCCGTAGTTGTACTCTAGTTATTATGCTGTACTGGTGGCACCCGTAGTTGTACTCAGGTTACTATACTCTACTGGTGGCACCCGTAGTTCTACTCGGGTTACTATACTTTACTGGTGGTACCCGTAGTTGTACTCGGGTTACTATACTCTACTGGTGGCACCCGTAGTTGTACTCGGGTTACTATACTTTACTGGTGGCACTCGTAGTTGTACTCGGGTTACTATACTCTACTGGTGGCATCCGTAGTTGTACTCTAGTTATTATGCTGTACTGGTGGCACCCGTAGTTGTACTCAGGTTACTATGCTCTACTTATGGCACCCGTAGTTGTACTCGGGTTACTATGCTATACCTATGGCACCCTTAGTTGTACTCGGGTTACTATACTTTACTGGTGGTACCCGTAGTTGTACTCGGGTTACTATACTCTACTGGTGGCACCCGTAGTTGTACTCGGTTTACTATACTTTACTGGTGGCACCCGTAGTTGTACTCGGTTTACTATACTTTACTGGTGGCACTCGTAGTTGTACTCGGGTTACTATACTCTACTGGTGGCACCCGTAGTTGTACTCTAGTTATTATGCTCTACTGGTGGCACATGTACTTGTTCTCGGGTTACTATACTCTACTGGTGGCACCCATACTTGTGCTAGGATTACTATACTCTACTGGTGGCACCCGTAGTTGTACTCGGGTAACTATATTCTACTGGTGGCACCCGTAGTTGTACTCGGGTAACTATCCTCTACTGGTGGTACCCGTAGTTGTACTCGGGTTACTATACTCTACTGGTGGCACCCGTAGTTGTACTCGGGTAACTATACTCTACTTATGGCACCCGTAGTTGTACTTGGGTTACTATGCTATACTTATGGCACCCTTAGTTGTCCTCCGGTTACTATATTCTACTTGTGGCACCCGTAGTTGTACTCGGGTTACTATGCGCTACTGGTGGCACCCGTAGTTGTTCTCGGGTTATTATACTCTACTGGTGGCACCCGTAGTTGTACTCGGGTTGCTATACTCTACTGGTGGTACCCGTAGTTGTACTCGGGTAACTATACTGTACTGGTGGCACCCGTAGTTGTACTCGGGTTACTATACTCTACTGGTGGCACCCGTAGTTGTACTCGGGTTACTATACTTTACTGGTGGCACCCGTAGTTGTATTCGGGTTACTATGCTCTACTTATGGCACCCGTAGTTGTACTCGGGTTACTATGCTATACTTATGGCACCCTTAATCGTGCTCGGGTTACTATCCTCTACTTGTGGCACCCGTAGTTGTATTCGGTTTACTATGTTCTACTGTGGGCACCCGTAGTTGTACTCTAGTTATTATGCTCTACTGGTGGCACCCGTAGTTGTACTCGGGTTACTATGCTCTACTTATGGCACCCGTAGTTGTACTCGGGTTACTATGCTATACTTATGGCACCCTTAGTTGTACTCGGGTTACAATATTCTACTGGTGGCACTCGTAGTTGTACTCCTGTTACTATTCTCTACTGGTGGTACTCGTAGTTGTATTTGGGTTACTATACTCTACTGGTGGTACCCGTAGTTGTACTCGGGTTACTATACTCTACTGGTGGCACTCGTAGTTGTACTCGGGTTAATATACTCTACTGGTGGTTCCCGTAGTGTTACTCTAGTTACTATGCTATACTGGTGGCACCCATAGTTGTACTCGGGTTATTATACTTTACTGGTGGTACTCGTAGTTGTATTCGGGTTACTGTACTCTACTGGTGGTACCCGTAGTTGTACTCGGGTTACTATACTCTACTGGTGGCACCCGTAGTTGTACTCGGGTTACTATACTCTACTGGTGGCACCCGTAGTTGTACTCGGGTTACTATACTCTACTGGTGGTACCCGTAGTTGTACTCGGGTTACTATACTCTACTTGTGGCACCCGTAGTTGTACTCGGGTTACTATACTCTACTGGTGGCACCCGTAGTTGTACTCGGGTAACTATACTCTACTGGTGGTACCCGTAGTTGTACTCGTGTTACTATACTCTACTGGTGGCACCCGTAGTTGTACTCGGGTTACTATACTCTACTGGTGGCACCCGTAGTTGTACTCGGGTAACTATACTCTACTGGTGGTACCCGTAGTTGTACTCGGTTAGCTATACTCTACTGGTGGCACCCGTAGTTGTACTCGGGTTACTATACTCTACTGGTGGTACCCGTAGTTGTACTCAGGTTACTATACTCTACTGGTGGCACCCGTAGTTGTACTCGGGTTACTATACTCTACTGGTGGCACCCGTAGTTGTACTCGGGTAACTATACTCTACTGGTGGTACCCGTAGTTGTACTCCGGTAACTATACTCTACTGGTGGTACCCGTAGTTGTACTCGGGTTACTATACTCTACTGGTGGCACCCGTAGTTGTACTCGGGTTACTATACTCTACTGGTGGTAACCGTAGTTGTACTCGGGTAACTATACTCTACTTATGGCACCCGTAGTTGTACTCGGGTTACTATACTCTACTGATGGCACCCGTAGTTGTACTCGGGTTACTATGCTATACTTATGGCACCCTTAGTTGTCCTCCGGTTACTATATTCTACTTGTGGCACCCGTAGTTGTACTCGGGTAACTATGCACTACTGGTGGCACCCGTAGTTGTACTCGGGTTATTATACTCTACTGGTGGCACCCGTAGTTGTACTCGGGTTGCTATACTCTACTGGTGGTACCCGTAGTTGTACTCGGGTAACTATACTGTACTGGTGGCACCCGTAGTTGTACTCGGGTTACTATACTCTACTGGTGGCACCCGTAATTGTATTCGGGTTACTATACTTTACTGGTGGCACCCGTAGTTGTACTCGGGTTACTATGCTCTACATATGGCACCCGTAGTTGTACTCGGGTTACTATGCTATACTTATGGCACCCTTAATCGTGCTCGGGTTACTATACTCTACTTGTGGCACCATTAGTTGTATTCGGTTTACTATGTTCTACTGTGGGCACCCGTAGTTGTACTCTAGTTATTATGCTCTACTGGTGGCACCCGTAGTTGTACTCGGGTGACTTAGCTCTACTTATGGCACCCGTAGTTGTACTCGGGTTACTATGCTATACTTATGGCACCCTTAGTTGTACTCGGGCTACTATACTCTACTGGTGGCACTCGTAGTTGTACTCCTGTTACTATTCTCTACTGGTGGTACTCGTAGTTGTATTTGGGTTACTATACTCTACTGGTGGTACCCGTAGTTGTACTCGGGTTACTATACTCTACTGGTGGCACTCGTAGTTGTACTCGGGTTAATATACTCTACTGGTGGTTCCCGTAGTGTTACTCTAGTTACTATGCTATACTGGTGGCACCCATAGTTGTACTCGGGTTACTATACTCTACTGGTGGCACTCGTAGTTGTACTCGGGTTAATATACTCTACTGGTGGTTCCCGTAGTGTTACTCTAGTTACTATGCTATACTGGTGGCACCCATAGTTGTACTCGGGTTATTATACTTTACTGGTGGTACCCGTAGTTGTACTCGGGTTACTATACTCTACTGGTGGTACCCGTAGTTGTACTCGGGTTACTATACTCTACTGGTGGCACTCGTAGTTGTACTCGTGTTACTATACTTTACTGGTGGTACCCGTAGTTGTACTCGGGTTACTATGCGCTACTGGTGGCACCCGTAGTTGTACTCGGGTAATTATACTCTACTGGTGGCATCCATAGTTGTACTCGGGTTACTATACTCTACTGGTGGTACCCGTAGTTGTACTCGGGTTACTATACTCTACTTATGGCACCCGTTGTTGTACTCGAGTTACTATGCGCTACTGGTGGCACCCGTATTTGTACTCGGGTTACTATACTCTACTGGTGGCACCCGTAGTTGTACTCGGGTTACTATACTCTACTGGTGGCACCCGTAGTTGTACTCGGGTTACTATACTCTACTGGTGGCACCCGTAGTTGTACTCGGGTTACTATGCTCTACTTATGGCACCCGTAGTTGTACTCGGGTTACTATGCTATACTTATGGCACCCTTAATCGTACTCGGGTTACTATACTCTACTTGTGGCACCCGTAGTTGTATTCGGTTTACTATGTTCTACTGTGGGCACCCGTAGTTGTACTCTAGTTATTATGCTCTACTGGTGGCACCCGTAGTTGTACTCGGGTGACTTAGCTCTACTTATGGCACCCGTAGTTGTACTCGGGTTACTATGGTATACTTATGGCACCCTTAGTTGTACTCGGGTTACTAAACTCTACTGGTGGTACCCGTAGTTGTACTCGTGTTACTATGCTTTACTGGTGGTACCCGTAGTTGTACTCTGGTTACTATACTCTACTGGTGGTTCCCGTAGTTGTACTCGGGTTACTATACTCTACTGGTGGCACTCGTAGTTGTACTCGTGTTACTATACTTTACTGGTGGTACCCGTTGTTGTATTCTGGTGACTATTCTCTACTGGTGGTACTCGTAGTTGTATTCTGCTGACTATTCTCTACTGGTGGTACTCGTAGTTGTATTCGGGTTACTATACTCTACTGGTGGTACCCGTAGTTGTACTCGGGTTACTATACTCTACTGGTGGCACTCGTAGTTGTACTCGTGTTACTATACTTTACTGGTGGTACCCGTAGTTGTACTCGGGTTACTATACTCTACTGGTGGTTCCCGTAGTTGTACTCGGGTTACTATACTCTACTGGTGGTTCCCGTAGTTGTACTCGGGTTACTATACTCTACTGGTGGTTCCCGTAGTTGTACTCGGGTTACTATTCTCTACTGGTGGTATTCGTAGTTGTATTCGGGTTACTATGCTCTACTGGAGGTTCCTGAAGTTGTACTCGGGTTACTATACTCTACTGGTGGTACCCGTAGTTGTACTCGGGTTACTATACTCTACTGGTGGCACCCGTAGTTGTACCCGTGTTACTATATTCTACTGGTGGTACTCGTAGTTGTACTCGGGTTACTATACTCTACTGGTGGCACCCGTAGTTGTGCTCGTATTACTATGCTCTACTGGTGGTACTCGTAGTTGTATTCGGGTTCCTATACTCTATTGGTGGTACCCGTAGTTGTACTCGGGTTACTATACTCTACTGGTGGCACCCGTAGTTGTATTCGGTTTACTATACTCTACTGTGGGCACCCGTAGTTGTACTCGGGTTACTATACTCTACTGGTGGCACCCGTAGTTGTACTCGGGTTACTATACTCTACTGGTGGTACTCGTAGTACTATACTCTACTGGTGGTACCCGCAGTTGTACTTGGGTTACTATACTCTACTGGTGGTACCCGTAGTTGTACTCGGGTTACTATACTCTACTGGTGGTACTCGTAGTTGTATTCGGGTTACTATTCTCTACTGGTGGTACCCGTAGTTGTACTCGGGCTACTATACTCTACTGGTGGCACTCGTAGTTGTACTCGGTTTACTATACTTCACTGGTGGCACCCGTAGTTGTACTCGGGTTACTATACTCTACTGGTGGCTCCCGTAGTTGTACTCGGGTTATTATACTCTACTGGTGGTACCCGTAGTTGTACTCGGGTTACTATGCTCTATTTATGGCATATGTACTTGTACTCGGGTTACTATACTCTACTGGTGGCACCCATACTTGTGCTAGGATTACTATACTCTACTTGTGGCACCCGTAGTTGTACTCGGGTAACTATACTCTACTGGTGGCACCCGTAGTTGTACTCGGGTAACTATACTCTACTGGTGGCACCCGTAGATGTACTCCGGTTACTATACTCTACTTATGGCACCCGTAGTTGTACTCGGGTTACTATGCGCTTCTGGTGGCACCCGTAGTTGAACTCGGGTTACTATACTCTACTAGTCGCACCCATACTTGTGCTAGGATTACTATGCTCTACTGGTGGCACCCGTAGCTGTACTCGGGTAACTATACTCTACTGGTGGCACCCGTAGTTGTCCTCTGGTAACTATATTCTACTGGTGGCACCCGTAGTTGTACTTGGGTTACTATGCTCTACTTGTGGCACCCGTAGTTGTACTCGGGTTACTATACTCTACTGGTGGCACCCGTAGTTGTACTCGGGTAACTATACACTACTGGTGGCACCCGTAGTTGTACTCGGGTTACTATACTCTACTGGTGGCACCCGTAGTTGTACTCGGGTTACTATACTCTACTTATGGCACTCGTAGTTGTACTCCGGTTACTATGCGCTACTGGTGGAACCCGTAGTTGTACTCGGGTTACTATGCGCTACTGGTGACACCCGTAGTTGTACTCGGGTTACTATACTCTACTGGTGGTACCCGTAGTTGTACTCGGGTTACTATACTCTACTGGTGGTACTCGTAGTTGTATTCGGGTTACTATTCTCTACTGGTGGTACTCGTAGTTGTATTCGGGTTACTATACGCAACTGGTGGTACCCGTAGTTGTACTCGGGCTACTATACTCTACTGGTGGCACTCGTAGTTGTACTCGTGTTACTATACTTTACAGGTGGCACCCGTAGTTGTACTCGGGTTACTATACTCTACTGGTTGCACCCGTAGTTGTACTCGGGTTACTATACTCTACTGGTGGCACCCGTAGTTGTACTCGGGTTACTATACTCTACTGGTGGCACCCGTAGTTGTACTCGTATTACTATGCTCTACTGGTGGTATTCGTAGTTGTACTCGGGTTACTATACTCTACTGGTGGTACCCGTAGTTGTACTCGGGTTACTATACTCTACTGGTAGCACTCGTAGTTGTACTCGGGTTACTAAACTCTACTGGTGGTACCCGTAGTTGTACTCGGGTTACTATGCTCTACTTATGGCACATGTACTTGTACTCGGGTTACTATACTCTACTGGTGGCACCCATACTTGTGCTAGGATTACTATACTCTACTGGTGGCACCCGTAGTTGTACTCGGGTAACTATACTCTACTGGTGGCATCCGTAGTTGTTCTCGGGTAACTATACTCTACTGGTGGCACCCGTAGTTGTACTCGGGTTACTATACTCTACTGGTGGCACCCGTAGTTGTACTCCGGTTACTATGCTCTACTTATGGCACCCGTAGTTGTACTCGGGTTGCTATGCGCTACTGGTGGCACACGTAGTTGTACTCGGGTTACTATACTCTACTGGTGGCACCCGTAGTTGTACTCGGGTTACTATACTCTACTGGTGGCACCCGTAGTTGTACTCGGGTAACTATACACTACTGGTGGCACCCGTAGTTGTACTCGGGTTACTATACTCTACTGGTGGCACCCGTAGTTGTACTCGGGTTACTATACTCTACTTATGGCACTCGTAGTTGTACTCGGGTTACTATGCGCTACTGGTGGAACCCGTAGTTGTACTCGGGTTACTATGCGCTACTGGTGACACCCGTAGTTGTACTCGGGTTACTATACTCTACTGGTGGTACCCGTAGTTGTACTCGGGTTACTATACTCTACTGGTGGTACTCGTAGTTGTATTCGGGTTACTATTCTCTACTGGTGGTACTCGTAGTTGTATTCGGGTTACTATACTCAACTGGTGGTACCCGTAGTTGTACTCGGGCTACTATACTCTACTGGTGGCACTCGTAGTTGTACTCGTGTTACTATACTTTACAGGTGGCACCCGTAGTTGTACTCGGGTTACTATACTCTACTGGTTGCACCCGTAGTTGTACTCGGGTTACTATACTCTACTGGTGGCACCCGTAGTTGTACTCGGGTTACTATACTCTACTGGTGGCACCCGTAGTTGTACTCGTATTACTATGCTCTACTGGTGGTATTCGTAGTTGTACTCGGGTTACTATACTCTACTGGTGGTACCCGTAGTTGTACTCGGGTTACTATACTCTACTGGTAGCACTCGTAGTTGTACTCGGGTTACTAAACTCTACTGGTGGTACCCGTAGTTGTACTCGGGTTACTATGCTCTACTTATGGCACATGTACTTGTACTCGGGTTACTATACTCTACTGGTGGCACCCATACTTGTGCTAGGATTACTATACTCTACTGGTGGCACCCGTAGTTGTACTCGGGTAACTATACTCTACTGGTGGCATCCGTAGTTGTTCTCGGGTAACTATACTCTACTGGTGGCACCCGTAGTTGTACTCGGGTTACTATACTCTACTGGTGGCACCCGTAGTTGTACTCCGGTTACTATGCTCTACTTATGGCACCCGTAGTTGTACTCGGGTTGCTATGCGCTACTGGTGGCACACGTAGTTGTACTCGGGTTACTATACTCTACTGGTGGCACCCGTAGTTGTACTCGGGTTACTATACTCTACTGGTGGTACTCGTAGTTGTACTCGGGTTACTATGCTCTACTTATGGCACATGTACTTGTACTCGGGTTACTATACTCTACTGGTGGCACCCATACTTGTGCTAGGATTACTATACTCTACTGGTGGCACCCGTAGTTGTACTCGGGTTACTATACTCTACTGGTGGCACCCGTAATTGTACTCGGGTTACTATGCTCTACTGGTGGTACTCGTAGTTGTACTCGGGTTACTATACTCTACTGGTGGTACCCGTAGTTGTACTCGGGTTACTATACTCTAATGGTGGCACGCGTAGTTGTACTCGGGATACTAAACTCTACTGGTGGTACCCGTAGTTGTACTCGGGTTACTATGCTCTACTTGTGGCACATGTACTTGTACTCGGGTTACTATACTCTACTGGTGGCACCCATACTTGTGCTAGGATTACTATACTCTACTGGTGGCACCCGTAGTTGTACTCGGGTTACTATACTCTACTGGTGGCACCCGTAGTTGTACTCGGGTAACTATACTCTACTGGTGGCACCCGTAGTTGTACTCGGGTTACTATACTCTGCTGGTGGCACCCGTAGATGTACTCCGGTTACTATACTCTACTTATGGCACCCGTAGTTGTACTCGGGTTACTATGCGCTACTGGTGGCACCCGTAGTTGAACTCGTGTTACTATGCTCTACTGGTCGCACCCGTAGTTGTACTCGGGTTACTATACCCTACTGGTGGTACCCGTAGTTGTACTCGGGTTACTATGCTCTACTTATGGTACATGTACTTGTACTCGGGTTACTATACTCTACTGGTGGCACCCATACTTGTGCTAGGATTACTATACTCTACTGGTGGCACCCGTAGCTGTACTCGGGTAACTATACTCTACTGGTGGCACCCGTAGTTGTACTCTGGTAACTATGCTCTACTGGTGGCACCCGTAGTTGTACTTGGGTTACTATACTCTACTTGTGGCACCCGTAGTTGTACTCGGGTTACTATACTCTACTGATGGCACCCGTAGTTGTACTCGGGTAACTATACTCTACTGGTGGCACCCGTAGTTGTACTCGGGTTACTATACTCTACTGGTGGCACCCGTAGTTGTACTCGGGTTACTATACTCTACTTATGGCACCCGTAGTTGTACTCGGGTTACTATGCGCTACTGGTGGCACCCGTAGTTGTACTCGGGTTACTATGCTCTACTGGTGGCACCCGTAGTTGTACTCGGGTAGCTATACTCTACTGGTGGTACCCGTAGTTGTACTCGGGTTACTATACTCTACTGGTGGTCCTCGTAGTTGTATTCGGGTTACTATTCTCTACTGGTGGTACTCGTAGTTGTATTCGGGTTACTATACTCAACTGGTGGTACCCGTAGTTGTACTCGGGTTACTATGCTCTACTTATGGTACATGTACTTGTACTCGGGTTACTATACTCTACTGGTGGTACCCGTAGTTGTATTCGGTTTACTATGTTCTACTGTGGGCACCCGTAGTTGTACTCTAGTTATTATGCTCTACTGGTGGCACCCGTAGTTGTACTCGGGTTACTATGCTCTACTTATGGCACCCGTAGTTGTACTCGGGTTACTATGCTATACTTATGGCACCCTTAGTTGTACTCGGGTTACAATACTCTACTGGTGGCACTCGTAGTTGTACTCCTGTTACTATTCTCTACTGGTGGTACTCGTAGTTGTATTTGGGTTACTATACTCTACTGGTGGTACCCGTAGTTGTACTCGGGTTACTATACTCTACTGGTGGCACTCGTAGTTGTACTCGGGTTAATATACTCTACTGGTGGTTCCCGTAGTGTTACTCTAGTTACTATGCTATACTGGTGGCACCCATAGTTGTACTCGGGTTATTATACTTTACTGGTGGTACTCGTAGTTGTATTCGGGTTACTGTACTCTACTGGTGGTACCCGTAGTTGTACTCGGGTTACTATACTCTACTGGTGGCACCCGTAGTTGTACTCGGGTTACTATACTCTACTGGTGGCACCCGTAGTTGTACTCGGGTTACTATACTCTACTGGTGGTACCCGTAGTTGTACTCGGGTTACTATACTCTACTTGTGGCACCCGTAGTTGTACTCGGGTTACTATACTCTACTGGTGGCACCCGTAGTTGTACTCGGGTAACTATACTCTACTGGTGGTACCCGTAGTTGTACTCGTGTTACTATACTCTACTGGTGGCACCCGTAGTTGTACTCGGGTTACTATACTCTACTGGTGGCACCCGTAGTTGTACTCGGGTAACTATACTCTACTGGTGGTACCCGTAGTTGTACTCGGGTAGCTATACTCTACTGGTGGCACCCGTAGTTGTACTCGGGTTACTATACTCTACTGGTGGTACCCGTAGTTGTACTCAGGTTACTATACTCTACTGGTGGCACCCGTAGTTGTACTCGGGTTACTATACTCTACTGGTGGCACCCGTAGTTGTACTCGGGTAACTATACTCTACTGGTGGTACCCGTAGTTGTACTCCGGTAACTATAATCTACTGGTGGTACCCGTAGTTGTACTCGGGTTACTATACTCTACTGGTGGCACCCGTAGTTGTACTCGGGTTACTATACTCTACTGGTGGTACCCGTAGTTGTACTCGGGTAACTATACTCTACTTATGGCACCCGTAGTTGTACTCGGGTTACTATACTCTACTGATGGCACCCGTAGTTGTACTCGGGTTACTATGCTATACTTATGGCACCCTTAGTTGTCCTCCGGTTACTATATTCTACTTGTGGCACCCGTAGTTGTACTCGGGTAACTATGCGCTACTGGTGGCACCCGTAGTTGTACTCGGGTTATTATACTCTACTGGTGGCACCCGTAGTTGTACTCGGGTTGCTATACTCTACTGGTGGTACCCGTAGTTGTACTCGGGTAACTATACTGTACTGGTGGCACCCGTAGTTGTACTCGGGTTACTATACTCTACTGGTGGCACCCGTAGTTGTATTCGGGTTACTATACTTTACTGGTGGCACCCGTAGTTGTACTCGGGTTACTATGCTCTACATATGGCACCCGTAGTTGTACTCGGGTTACTATGCTATACTTATGGCACCCTTAATCGTGCTCGGGTTACTATACTCTACTTGTGGCACCATTAGTTGTATTCGGTTTACTATGTTCTACTGTGGGCACCCGTAGTTGTACTCTAGTTATTATGCTCTACTGGTGGCACCCGTAGTTGTACTCGGGTGACTTAGCTCTACTTATGGCACCCGTAGTTGTACTCGGGTTACTATGCTATACTTATGGCACCCTTAGTTGTACTCGGGCTACTATACTCTACTGGTGGCACTCGTAGTTGTACTCCTGTTACTATTCTCTACTGGTGGTACTCGTAGTTGTATTTGGGTTACTATACTCTACTGGTGGTACCCGTAGTTGTACTCGGGTTACTATACTCTACTGGTGGCACTCGTAGTTGTACTCGGGTTAATATACTCTACTGGTGGTTCCCGTAGTGTTACTCTAGTTACTATGCTATACTGGTGGCACCCATAGTTGTACTCGGGTTACTATACTCTACTGGTGGCACTCGTAGTTGTACTCGGGTTAATATACTCTACTGGTGGTTCCCGTAGTGTTACTCTAGTTACTATGCTATACTGGTGGCACCCATAGTTGTACTCGGGTTATTATACTTTACTGGTGGTACCCGTAGTTGTACTCGGGTTACTATACTCTACTGGTGGTACCCGTAGTTGTACTCGGGTTACTATACTCTACTGGTGGCACTCGTAGTTGTACTGGTGTTACTATACTTTACTGGTGGTACCCGTAGTTGTACTCGGGTTACTATGCGCTACTGGTGGCACCCGTAGTTGTACTCGGGTAATTATACTCTACTGGTGGCATCCATAGTTGTACTCGGGTTACTATACTCTACTGGTGGTACCCGTAGTTGTACTCGGGTTACTATACTCTACTTATGGCACCCGTTGTTGTACTCGGTTTACTATACTCTACTTGTGGCACCCGTAGTTGTACTCGAGTTACTATGCGCTACTGGTGGCACCCGTATTTGTACTCGGGTTATTATACTCTACTGGTGGCACCCGTAGTTGTACTCGGGTTACTATACTCTACTGGTGGCACCCGTAGTTGTACTCGGGTTACTATACTCTACTGGTGGCACCCGTAGTTGTACTCGGGTTACTATGCTCTACTTATGGCACCCGTAGTTGTACTCGGGTTACTATGCTATACTTATGGCACCCTTAATCGTACTCGGGTTACTATACTCTACTTGTGGCACCCGTAGTTGTATTCGGTTTACTATGTTCTACTGTGGGCACCCGTAGTTGTACTCTAGTTATTATGCTCTACTGGTGGCACCCGTAGTTGTACTCGGGTGACTTAGCTCTACTTATGGCACCCGTAGTTGTACTCGGGTTACTATGCTATACTTATGGCACCCTTAGTTGTACTCGGGTTACTAAACTCTACTGGTGGTACCCGTAGTTGTACTCGTGTTACTATGCTTTACTGGTGGTACCCGTAGTTGTACTCTGGTTACTATACTCTACTGGTGGTTCCCGTAGTTGTACTCGGGTTACTATACTCTACTGGTGGCACTCGTAGTTGTACTCGTGTTACTATACTTTACTGGTGGTACCCGTTGTTGTATTCTGGTGACTATTCTCTACTGGTGGTACTCGTAGTTGTATTCTGCTGACTATTCTCTACTGGTGGTACTCGTAGTTGTATTCGGGTTACTATACTCTACTGGTGGTACCCGTAGTTGTACTCGGGTTACTATACTCTACTGGTGGCACTCGTAGTTGTACTCGTGTTACTATACTTTACTGGTGGTACCCGTAGTTGTACTCGGGTTACTATACTCTACTGGTGGTTCCCGTAGTTGTACTCGGGTTACTATACTCTACTGGTGGTTCCCGTAGTTGTACTCGGGTTACTATACTCTACTGGTGGTTCCCGTAGTTGTACTCGGGTTACTATTCTCTACTGGTGGTATTCGTAGTTGTATTCGGGTTACTATGCTCTACTGGAGGTTCCTGAAGTTGTACTCGGGTTACTATACTCTACTGGTGGTACCCGTAGTTGTACTCGGGTTACTATACTCTACTGGTGGCACCCGTAGTTGTACCCGTGTTACTATATTCTACTGGTGGTACTCGTAGTTGTACTCGGGTTACTATACTCTACTGGTGGCACCCGTAGTTGTGCTCGTATTACTATGCTCTACTGGTGGTACTCGTAGTTGTATTCGGGTTCCTATACTCTACTGGTGGTACCCGTAGTTGTACTCGGGTTACTATACTCTACTGGTGGCACCCGTAGTTGTATTCGGTTTACTATACTCTACTGTGGGCACCCGTAGTTGTACTCGGGTTACTATACTCTACTGGTGGCACCCGTAGTTGTACTCGGGTTACTATACTCTACTGGTGGTACTCGTAGTACTATACTCTACTGGTGGTACCCGCAGTTGTACTTGGGTTACTATACTCTACTGGTGGTACCCGTAGTTGTACTCGGGTTACTATACTCTACTGGTGGTACTCGTAGTTGTATTCGGGTTACTATTCTCTACTGGTGGTACCCGTAGTTGTACTCGGGCTACTATACTCTACTGGTGGCACTCGTAGTTGTACTCGGTTTACTATACTTCACTGGTGGCACCCGTAGTTGTACTCGGGTTACTATACTCTACTGGTGGCTCCCGTAGTTGTACTCGGGTTATTATACTCTACTGGTGGTACCCGTAGTTGTACTCGGGTTACTATGCTCTATTTATGGCACATGTACTTGTACTCGGGTTACTATACTCTACTGGTGGCACCCATACTTGTGCTAGGATTACTATACTCTACTTGTGGCACCCGTAGTTGTACTCGGGTAACTATACTCTACTGGTGGCACCCGTAGTTGTCCTCTGGTAACTATATTCTACTGGTGGCACCCGTAGTTGTACTTGGGTTACTATGCTCTACTTGTGGCACCCGTAGTTGTACTCGGGTTACTATACTCTACTGGTGGCACCCGTAGTTGTACTCGGGTTACTATACTCTACTAGTCGCACCCATACTTGTGCTAGGATTACTATGCTCTACTGGTGGCACCCGTAGCTGTACTCGGGTAACTATACTCTACTGGTGGCACCCGTAGTTGTCCTCTGGTAACTATATTCTACTGGTGGCACCCGTAGTTGTACTTGGGTTACTATGCTCTACTTGTGGCACCCGTAGTTGTACTCGGGTTACTATACTCTACTGGTGGCACCCGTAGTTGTACTCGGGTAACTATACACTACTGGTGGCACCCGTAGTTGTACTCGGGTTACTATACTCTACTGGTGGCACCCGTAGTTGTACTCGGGTTACTATACTCTACTTATGGCACTCGTAGTTGTACTCGGGTTACTATGCGCTACTGGTGGAACCCGTAGTTGTACTCGGGTTACTATGCGCTACTGGTGACACCCGTAGTTGTACTCGGGTTACTATACTCTACTGGTGGTACCCGTAGTTGTACTCGGGTTACTATACTCTACTGGTGGTACTCGTAGTTGTATTCGGGTTACTATTCTCTACTGGTGGTACTCGTAGTTGTATTCGGGTTACTATACTCAACTGGTGGTACCCGTAGTTGTACTCGGGCTACTATACTCTACTGGTGGCACTCGTAGTTGTACTCGTGTTACTATACTTTACAGGTGGCACCCGTAGTTGTACTCGGGTTACTATACTCTACTGGTTGCACCCGTAGTTGTACTCGGGTTACTATACTCTACTGGTGGCACCCGTAGTTGTACTCGGGTTACTATACTCTACTGGTGGCACCCGTAGTTGTACTCGTATTACTATGCTCTACTGGTGGTATTCGTAGTTGTACTCGGGTTACTATACTCTACTGGTGGTACCCGTAGTTGTACTCGGGTTACTATACTCTACTGGTAGCACTCGTAGTTGTACTCGGGTTACTAAACTCTACTGGTGGTACCCGTAGTTGTACTCGGGTTACTATGCTCTACTTATGGCACATGTACTTGTACTCGGGTTACTATACTCTACTGGTGGCACCCATACTTGTGCTAGGATTACTATACTCTACTGGTGGCACCCGTAGTTGTACTCGGGTAACTATACTCTACTGGTGGCATCCGTAGTTGTTCTCGGGTAACTATACTCTACTGGTGGCACCCGTAGTTGTACTCGGGTTACTATACTCTACTGGTGGCACCCGTAGTTGTACTCCGGTTATTATGCTCTACTTATGGCACCCGTAGTTGTACTCGGGTTGCTATGCGCTACTGGTGGCACACGTAGTTGTACTCGGGTTACTATACTCTACTGGTGGTACCCGTAGTTGTACTCGGGTTACTATACTCTACTGGTGGTACTCGTAGTTGTATTCGGGTTACTATTCTCTACTGGTGGTACTCGTAGTTGTATTCGGGTTACTATACTCAACTGGTGGTACCCGTAGTTGTACTCGGGCTACTATACTCTACTGGTGGCACTCGTAGTTGTACTCGTGTTACTATACTTTACAGGTGGCACCCGTAGTTGTACTCGGGTTACTATACTCTACTGGTTGCACCCGTAGTTGTACTCGGGTTACTATACTCTACTGGTGGCACCCGTAGTTGTACTCGGGTTACTATACTCTACTGGTGGCACCCGTAGTTGTACTCGTATTACTATGCTCTACTGGTGGTATTCGTAGTTGTACTCGGGTTACTATACTCTACTGGTGGTACCCGTAGTTGTACTCGGGTTACTATACTCTACTGGTAGCACTCGTAGTTGTACTCGGGTTACTAAACTCTACTGGTGGTACCCGTAGTTGTACTCGGGTTACTATGCTCTACTTATGGCACATGTACTTGTACTCGGGTTACTATACTCTACTGGTGGCACCCATACTTGTGCTAGGATTACTATACTCTACTGGTGGCACCCGTAGTTGTACTCGGGTAACTATACTCTACTGGTGGCATCCGTAGTTGTTCTCGGGTAACTATACTCTACTGGTGGCACCCGTAGTTGTACTCGGGTTACTATACTCTACTGGTGGCACCCGTAGTTGTACTCCGGTTATTATGCTCTACTTATGGCACCCGTAGTTGTACTCGGGTTGCTATGCGCTACTGGTGGCACACGTAGTTGTACTCGGGTTACTATACCCTACTGGTGGCACCCGTAGTTGTACTCGGGTTACTATACTCTACTGGTGGTACTCGTAGTTGTACTCGGGTTACTATGCTCTACTTATGGCACATGTACTTGTACTCGGGTTACTATACTCTACTGGTGGCACCCATACTTGTGCTAGGATTACTATACTCTACTGGTGGCACCCGTAGTTGTACTCGGGTTACTATACTCTACTGGTGGCACCCGTAATTGTACTCGGGTTACTATGCTCTACTGGTGGTACTCGTAGTTGTACTCGGGTTACTATACTCTACTGGTGGTACCCGTAGTTGTACTCGGGTTACTATACTCTAATGGTGGCACGCGTAGTTGTACTCGGGATACTAAACTCTACTGGTGGTACCCGTAGTTGTACTCGGGTTACTATGCTCTACTTGTGGCACATGTACTTGTACTCGGGTTACTATACTCTACTGGTGGCACCCATACTTGTGCTAGGATTACTATACTCTACTGGTGGCACCCGTAGTTGTACTCGGGTTACTATACTCTACTGGTGGCACCCGTAGTTGTACTCGGGTAACTATACTCTACTGGTGGCACCCGTAGTTGTACTCGGGTTACTATACTCTGCTGGTGGCACCCGTAGATGTACTCCGGTTACTATACTCTACTTATGGCACCCGTAGTTGTACTCGGGTTACTATGCGCTACTGGTGGCACCCGTAGTTGAACTCGTGTTACTATGCTCTACTGGTCGCACCCGTAGTTGTACTCGGGTTACTATACCCTACTGGTGGTACCCGTAGTTGTACTCGGGTTACTATGCTCTACTTATGGTACATGTACTTGTACTCGGGTTACTATACTCTACTGGTGGCACCCATACTTGTGCTAGGATTACTATACTCTACTGGTGGCACCCGTAGCTGTACTCGGGTAACTATACTCTACTGGTGGCACCCGTAGTTGTACTCTGGTAACTATGCTCTACTGGTGGCACCCGTAGTTGTACTTGGGTTACTATACTCTACTTGTGGCACCCGTAGTTGTACTCGGGTTACTATACTCTACTGATGGCACCCGTAGTTGTACTCGGGTAACTATACTCTACTGGTGGCACCCGTAGTTGTACTCGGGTTACTATACTCTTCTGGTGGCACCCGTAGTTGTACTCGGGTTACTATACTCTACTTATGGCACCCGTAGTTGTACTCGGGTTACTATGCGCTACTGGTGGCACCCGTAGTTGTACTCGGGTTACTATGCTCTACTGGTGGCACCCGTAGTTGTACTCGGGTAGCTATACTCTACTGGTGGTACCCGTAGTTGTACTCGGGTTACTATACTCTACTGGTGGTCCTCGTAGTTGTATTCGGGTTACTATTCTCTACTGGTGGTACTCGTAGTTGTATTCGGGTTACTATACTCAACTGGTGGTACCCGTAGTTGTACTCGGGTTACTATGCTCTACTTATGGTACATGTACTTGTACTCGGGTTACTATACTCTACTGGTGGCACCCATACTTGTGCTAGGATTACTATACTCTACTGGTGGCACCCGTAGCTGTACTCGGGTAACTATACTCTACTGGTGGCACCCGTAGTTGTACTCTGGTAACTATGCTCTACTGGTGGCACCCGTAGTTGTACTTGGGTTACTATACTCTACTTGTGGCACCCGTAGTTGTACTCGGGTTACTATACTCTACTGATGGCACCCGTAGTTGTACTCGGGTAACTATACTCTACTGGTGGCACCCGTAGTTGTACTCGGGTTACTATACTCTACTTATGGCACCCGTAGTTGTACTCGGGTTACTATGCGCTACTGGTGGCACCCGTAGTTGTACTCGGGTTACTATGCTCTACTGGTGGCACCCGTAGTTGTACTCGGGTAGCTATACTCTACTGGTGGTACCCGTAGTTGTACTCGGGTTACTATACTCTACTGGTGGTCCTCGTAGTTGTATTCGGGTTACTATTCTCTACTGGTGGTACTCGTAGTTGTATTCGGGTTACTATACTCAACTGGTGGTACCCGTAGTTGTACTCGGGTTACTATGCTCTACTTATGGTACATGTACTTGTACTCGGGTTACTATACTCTACTGGTGGCACCCATACTTGTGCTAGGATTACTATACTCTACTGGTGGCACCCGTAGCTGTACTCGGGTAACTATACTCTACTGGTGGCACCCGTAGTTGTACTCTGGTAACTATGCTCTACTGGTGGCACCCGTAGTTGTACTTGGGTTACTATACTCTACTTGTGGCACCCGTAGTTGTACTCGGGTTACTATACTCTACTGATGGCACCCGTAGTTGTACTCGGGTAACTATACTCTACTGGTGGCACCCGTAGTTGTACTCGGGTTACTATACTCTACTGGTGGCACCCGTAGTTGTACTCGGGTTACTATACTCTACTTATGGCACCCGTAATTGTACTCGGGTTACTATGCGCTACTGGTGGCACCCGTAGTTGTACTCGGGTTACTATGCTCTACTGGTGGCACCCGTAGTTGTACTCGGGTTACTATACTCTACTGGTGGTACCCGTAGTTGTACTCGGGTTACTATACTCTACTGGTGGTCCTCGTAGTTGTATTCGGGTTACTATTCTCTACTGGTGGTACTCGTAGTTGTATTCGGGTTACTATACTCAACTGGTGGTACCCGTAGTTGTACTCGGGCAACTATACTCTACTGGTGGCACTCGTAGTTGTACTCGTGTTACTATACTTTACTGGTGGCACCCGTAGTTGTACTCGGGTTACTATACTCTACTGGTGGCACCCGTAGTTGTACTCGGGTTGCTATACTCTACTGGTGGCACCCGTAGTTGTACTCGGGTTACTATACTCTACTGGTGGCACCCGTAGTTGTACTCGTATTACTATGTTCTACTGGTGGTACTCGTAGTTGTACTCGGGTTACTATACTCTACTGGTGGTACCCGTAGTTGTACTCGGGTTACTATACTCTACTGGTGGCACGCGTAATTGTACTCGGGTTACTAAACTCTACTGGTGGTACCCGTAGTTGTACTCGGGTTACTATGCTCTACTTATGGCACATGTACTTGTACTCGGGTTACTATACTCTACTGGTGGCACCCATACTTGTCCTAGGATTACTATACTCTACTGGTGGCACCCGTAGTTGTACTCGGGTAACTATACTCTACTGGTGGCACCCGTAGTTGTTCTCAGGTTACTATACTCTACTGGTGGCACCCGTAGTTGTACTCGAGTTACTATACTCTACTGGTGGCACCCGTAGTTGTACTCCGGTTACTATACTCTACTTATGGCACCCGTAGTTGTACTCGGGTTGCTATGCGCTACTGGTGGCACCCGTAGTTGTACTCGGGTTACTATACTCTACTGGTGGCACCCGTAGTTGTACTCGGGTTACTATACTCTACTGGTTGTACACGTAGTTGTACTCGGGTTACTATGCTCTACTTATGGCACATGTACTTGTACTCGGGTTACTATTCTCTACTGGTGGCACCCATACTTGTGCTAGGATTACTATACTCTACTGGTGGCACCCGTAGTTGTACTCGGGTTACTATACTCTACTGGTGGCACCCGTAGTTGTACTCGGGTTACTATACTCTACTGGTGGCACCCGTAGTTGTACTTGGGTTATTATACTCTACTGGTGGCACCCGTAGTTGTACTCGTATTACTATGCTCTACTGGTGGTACTCGTAGTTGTACTCTGGTTACTATACTCTACTGGTGGTACCCGTAGTTGTACTCGGGCTACTATACTCTACTGGTGGCACGCGTAGTTGTATTCGGGTTACTAAACTCTACTGGTGGTACCCGTAGTTGTACTCGGGTTACTATGCTCTACTTATGGCACATGTACTTGTACTCGGGTTACTATACTCTAATGGTGGCACCCATACTTGTGCTAGGATTACTATTCTCTACTGGTGGCACCCGTAGTTGTACTCGGGTAACTATACTCTACTGGTGGCACCCGTAGTTGTACTCGGGTTACTATACTCTACTGGTGGCACCCGTAGTTGTACTCGGGTTACTATGCTCTACTTATGGCACATGTACTTGTACTCGGGTTACTATACTCTACTGGTGGCACCCATACATGTGCTAGGATTACTATACTCTACTGGTGGCACCCGTAGTTGTACTCGGATAACTATACTCTACTGGTGGCACACGTAGTTGTACTCGGGTAACTATACTCTACTGGTGGCACTCGTAGTTGTACTCGTGTTACTATACTTTACTGGTGGTACCCGTTGTTGTATTCTGGTGACTATTCTCAACTGGTGGTACTCGTAGTTGTATTCTGCTGACTATTCTCTACTGGTGGTACTCGTAGTTGTATTCGGGTTACTATACTCTACTGGTGGTACCCGTAGTTGTACTCGGGTTACTATACTCTACTGGTGGCACTCGTAGTTGTACTCGTGTTACTATACTTTACTGGTGGTACCCGTAGTTGTACTCGGATTACTATACTCTACTGGTGGTTCCCGTAGTTGTACTCGGGTTACTATTCTCTACTGGTGGTACTCGTAGTTGTATTCGGGTTACTATGCTCTACTGGAGGTTCCTGTAGTTGTACTCGGGTTACTATACTCTACTGGTGGTACCCGTAGTTGTACTCGGGTTACTATACTCTACTGGTGGCACCCGTAGTTGTACCCGTGTTACTATATTCTACTGGTGGCACCCGTAGTTGTACTCGTATTACTATGCTCTACTGGTGGTATTCGTAGTTGTACTCGGGTTACTATACTCTACTGGTGGTACCCGTAGTTGTACTCGGGTTACTATACTCTACTGGTAGCACTCGTAGTTGTACTCGGGTTACTAAACTCTACTGGTGGTACCCGTAGTTGTACTCGGGTTACTATGCTCTACTTATGGCACATGTACTTGTACTCGGGTTACTATACTCTACTGGTGGCACCCATACTTGTGCTAGGATTACTATACTCTACTGGTGGCACCCGTAGTTGTACTCGGGTAACTATACTCTACTGGTGGCATCCGTAGTTGTTCTCGGGTAACTATACTCTACTGGTGGCACCCGTAGTTGTACTCGGGTTACTATACTCTACTGGTGGCACCCGTAGTTGTACTCCGGTTACTATGCTCTACTTATGGCACCCGTAGTTGTACTCGGGTTGCTATGCGCTACTGGTGGCACACGTAGTTGTACTCGGGTTACTATACTCTACTGTTGGCACCCGTAGTTGTACTCGGGTTACTATACTCTACTGGTGGTACTCGTAGTTGTACTCGGGTTACTATGCTCTACTTATGGCACATGTACTTGTACTCGGGTTACTATACTCTACTGGTGGCACCCATACTTGTGCTAGGATTACTATACTCTACTGGTGGCACCCGTAGTTGTACTCGGGTTACTATACTCTACTGGTGGCACCCGTAATTGTACTCGGGTTACTATGCTCTACTGGTGGTACTCGTAGTTGTACTCGGGTTACTATACTCTACTGGTGGTACCCGTAGTTGTACTCGGGTTACTATACTCTAATGGTGGCACGCGTAGTTGTACTCGGGATACTAAACTCTACTGGTGGTACCCGTAGTTGTACTCGGGTTACTATGCTCTACTTGTGGCACATGTACTTGTACTCGGGTTACTATACTCTACTGGTGGCACCCATACTTGTGCTAGGATTACTATACTCTACTGGTGGCACCCGTAGTTGTACTCGGGTTACTATACTCTACTGGTGGCACCCGTAGTTGTACTCGGGTAACTATACTCTACTGGTGGCACCCGTAGTTGTACTCGGGTTACTATACTCTGCTGGTGGCACCCGTAGATGTACTCCGGTTACTATACTCTACTTATGGCACCCGTAGTTATACTCGGGTTACTATGCGCTACTGGTGGCACCCGTAGTTGAACTCGTGTTACTATGCTCTACTGGTCGCACCCGTAGTTGTACTCGGGTTACTATACCCTACTGGTGGTACCCGTAGTTGTACTCGGGTTACTATGCTCTACTTATGGTACATGTACTTGTACTCGGGTTACTATACTCTACTGGTGGCACCCATACTTGTGCTAGGATTACTATACTCTACTGGTGGCACCCGTAGCTGTACTCGGGTAACTATACTCTACTGGTGGCACCCGTAGTTGTACTCTGGTAACTATGCTCTACTGGTGGCACCCGTAGTTGTACTTGGGTTACTATACTCTACTTGTGGCACCCGTAGTTGTACTCGGGTTACTATACTCTACTGATGGCACCCGTAGTTGTACTCGGGTAACTATACTCTACTGGTGGCACCCGTAGTTGTACTCGGGTTACTATACTCTACTGGTGGCACCCGTAGTTGTACTCGGGTTACTATACTCTACTTATGGCACCCGTAGTTGTACTCGGGTTACTATGCGCTACTGGTGGCACCCGTAGTTGTACTCGGGTTACTATGCTCTACTGGTGGCACCCGTAGTTGTACTCGGGTAGCTATACTCTACTGGTGGTACCCGTAGTTGTACTCGGGTTACTATACTCTACTGGTGGTCCTCGTAGTTGTATTCGGGTTACTATTCTCTACTGGTGGTACTCGTAGTTGTATTCGGGTTACTATACTCAACTGGTGGTACCCGTAGTTGTACTCGGGTTACTATGCTCTACTTATGGTACATGTACTTGTACTCGGGTTACTATACTCTACTGGTGGCACCCATACTTGTGCTAGGATTACTATACTCTACTGGTGGCACCCGTAGCTGTACTCGGGTAACTATACTCTACTGGTGGCACCCGTAGTTGTACTCTGGTAACTATGCTCTACTGGTGGCACCCGTAGTTGTACTTGGGTTACTATACTCTACTTGTGGCACCCGTAGTTGTACTCGGGTTACTATACTCTACTGATGGCACCCGTAGTTGTACTCGGGTAACTATACTCTACTGGTGGCACCCGTAGTTGTACTCGGGTTACTATACTCTACTTATGGCACCCGTAGTTGTACTCGGGTTACTATGCGCTACTGGTGGCACCCGTAGTTGTACTCGGGTTACTATGCTCTACTGGTGGCACCCGTAGTTGTACTCGGGTAGCTATACTCTACTGGTGGTACCCGTAGTTGTACTCGGGTTACTATGCTCTACTGGTGGTCCTCGTAGTTGTATTCGGGTTACTATTCTCTACTGGTGGTACTCGTAGTTGTATTCGGGTTACTATACTCAACTGGTGGTACCCGTAGTTGTACTCGGGTTACTATGCTCTACTTATGGTACATGTACTTGTACTCGGGTTACTATACTCTACTGGTGGCACCCATACTTGTGCTAGGATTACTATACTCTACTGGTGGCACCCGTAGCTGTACTCGGGTAACTATACTCTACTGGTGGCACCCGTAGTTGTACTCTGGTAACTATGCTCTACTGGTGGCACCCGTAGTTGTACTTGGGTTACTATACTCTACTTGTGGCACCCGTAGTTGTACTCGGGTTACTATACTCTACTGATGGCACCCGTAGTTGTACTCGGGTAACTATATTCTACTGGTGGCACCCGTAGTTGTACTCGGGTTACTATACTCTACTGGTGGCACCCGTAGTTGTACTCGGGTTACTATACTCTACTTATGGCACCCGTAATTGTACTCGGGTTACTATGCGCTACTGGTGGCACCCGTAGTTGTACTCGGGTTACTATGCTCTACTGGTGGCACCCGTAGTTGTACTCGGGTTACTATACTCTACTGGTGGTACCCGTAGTTGTACTCGGGTTACTATACTCTACTGGTGGTCCTCGTAGTTGTATTCGGGTTACTATTCTCTACTGGTGGTACTCGTAGTTGTATTCGGGTTACTATACTCAACTGGTGGTACCCGTAGTTGTACTCGGGCTACTATACTCTACTGGTGGCACTCGTAGTTGTACTCGTGTTACTATACTTTACTGGTGGCACCCGTAGTTGTACTCGGGTTACTATACTCTACTGGTGGCACCCGTAGTTGTACTCGGGTTGCTATACTCTACTGGTGGCACCCGTAGTTGTACTCGGGTTACTATACTCTACTGGTGGCACCCGTAGTTGTACTCGTATTACTATGTTCTACTGGTGGTACTCGTAGTTGTACTCGGGTTACTATACTCTACTGGTGGTACCCGTAGTTGTACTCGGGTTACTATACTCTACTGGTGGCACGCGTAATTGTACTCGGGTTACTAAACTCTACTGGTGGTACCCGTAGTTGTACTCGGGTTACTATGCTCTACTTATGGCACATGTACTTGTACTCGGGTTACTATACTCTACTGGTGGCACCCATACTTGTCCTAGGATTACTATACTCTACTGGTGGCACCCGTAGTTGTACTCGGGTAACTATACTCTACTGGTGGCACCCGTAGTTGTTCTCGGGTAACTATACTCTACTGGTGGCACCCGTAGTTGTACTCGGGTTACTATACTCTACTGGTGGCACCCGTAGTTGTACTCCGGTTACTATACTCTACTTATGGCACCCGTAGTTGTACTCGGGTTGCTATGCGCTACTGGTGGCACCCGTAGTTGTACTCGGGTTACTATACTCTACTGGTGGCACCCGTAGTTGTACTCGGGTTACTATACTCTACTGGTTGTACACGTAGTTGTACTCGGGTTACTATGCTCTACTTATGGCACATGTACTTGTACTCGGGTTACTATTCTCTACTGGTGGCACCCATACTTGTGCTAGGATTACTATACTCTACTGGTGGCACCCGTAGTTGTACTCGGGTTACTATACTCTACTGGTGGCACCCGTAGTTGTACTCGGGTTACTATACTCTACTGGTGGCACCCGTAGTTGTACTTGGGTTATTATACTCTACTGGTGGCACCCGTAGTTGTACTCGTATTACTATGCTCTACTGGTGGTACTCGTAGTTGTACTCTGGTTACTATACTCTACTGGTGGTACCCGTAGTTGTACTCGGGCTACTATACTCTACTGGTGGCACGCGTAGTTGTATTCGGGTTACTAAACTCTACTGGTGGTACCCGTAGTTGTACTCGGGTTACTATGCTCTACTTATGGCACATGTACTTGTACTCGGGTTACTATACTCTAATGGTGGCACCCATACTTGTGCTAGGATTACTATTCTCTACTGGTGGCACCCGTAGTTGTACTCGGGTAACTATACTCTACTGGTGGCACCCGTAGTTGTACTCGGGTTACTATACTCTACTGGTGGCACCCGTAGTTGTACTCGGGTTACTATGCTCTACTTATGGCACATGTACTTGTACTCGGGTTACTATACTCTACTGGTGGCACCCATACATGTGCTAGGATTACTATACTCTACTGGTGGCACCCGTAGTTGTACTCGGATAACTATACTCTACTGGTGGCACACGTAGTTGTACTCGGGTAACTATTCTCTACTGGTGGCACTCGTAGTTGTACTCGTGTTACTATACTTTACTGGTGGTACCCGTTGTTGTATTCTGGTGACTATTCTCAACTGGTGGTACTCGTAGTTGTATTCTGCTGACTATTCTCTACTGGTGGTACTCGTAGTTGTATTCGGGTTACTATACTCTACTGGTGGTACCCGTAGTTGTACTCGGGTTACTATACTCTACTGGTGGCACTCGTAGTTGTACTCGTGTTACTATACTTTACTGGTGGTACCCGTAGTTGTACTCGGGTTACTATACTCTACTGGTGGTTCCCGTAGTTGTACTCGGGTTACTATTCTCTACTGGTGGTACTCGTAGTTGTATTCGGGTTACTATGCTCTACTGGAGGTTCCTGTAGTTGTACTCGGGTTACTATACTCTACTGGTGGTACCCGTAGTTGTACTCGGGTTACTATACTCTACTGGTGGCACCCGTAGTTGTACCCGTGTTACTATATTCTACTGGTGGTACTCGTAGTTGTACTCGGGTTACTATACTCTACTGGTGGCACCCGTAGTTGTGCTCGTATTACTATGCTCTACTGGTGGTACTCGTAGTTGTATTCGGGTTCCTATACTCTACTGGTGGTACCCGTAGTTGTACTCGGGTTACTATACTCTACTGGTGGCACCCGTAGTTGTATTCGGTTTACTATACTCTACTGTGGGCACCCGTAGTTGTACTCGGGTTACTATACTCTACTGGTGGCACCCGTAGTTGTACTCGGGTTACTATACTCTACTGGTGGTACTCGTAGTACTATACTCTACTGGTGGTACCCGTAGTTGTACTTGGGTTACTATACTCTACTGGTGGTACCCGTAGTTGTACTCGGGTTACTATACTCTACTGGTGGTACTCGTAGTTGTATTCGGGTTACTATTCTCTACTGGTGGTACCCGTAGTTGTACTCGGGCTACTATACTCTACTGGTGGCACTCGTAGTTGTACTCGGTTTACTATACTTCACTGGTGGCACCCGTAGTTGTACTCGGGTTACTATACTCTACTGGTGGCTCCCGTAGTTGTACTCGGGTTACTATACTCTACTGGTGGCACCCGTAGTTGTACTCGGGTTACTATACTCTACTGGTGGCACCCGTAGTTGTACTCGTATTACTATGCTCTACTGGTGGTACTCGTAGTTGTACTCGGGTTATTAAACTCTACTGGTGGTACCCGTAGTTGTACTCGGGTTACTATGCTCTACTTATGGCACATGTACTTGTACTCGGGTTACTACACTCTACTGGTGGCACCCATACTTGTGCTAGGATTACTATGCTCTACTTGTGGCACCCGTAGTTGTACTCGGGTAACTATACTCTACTGGTGGCACCCGTAGTTGTACTCGGGTAACTATACTCTACTGGTGGCACCCGTAGTTGTACTCGGGTTACTATACTCTACTGGTGGCACCCGTAGATGTACTCCGGTTACTATACTCTACTTATGGCACCCGTAGTTGTACTCGGGTTACTATGCGCTTCTGGTGGCACCCGTAGTTGAACTCGGGTTACTATACTCTACTGGTCGCACCCATACTTGTGCTAGGATTACTATGCTCTACTGGTGGCACCCGTAGCTGTACTCGGGTAACTATACTCTACTGGTGGCACCCGTAGTTGTCCTCTGGTAACTATACTCTACTGGTGGCACCCGTAGTTGTACTTGGGTTACTATGCTCTACTTGTGGCACCCGTAGTTGTACTCGGGTTACTATACTCTACTGGTGGCACCCGTAGTTGTACTCGGGTAACTATACACTACTGGTGGCACCCGTAGTTGTACTCGGGTTACTATACTCTACTGGTGGCACCCGTAGTTGTACTCGGGTTACTATACTCTACTTATGGCACTCGTAGTTGTACTCGGGTTACTATGCGCTACTGGTGGCACCCGTAGTTGTACTCGGGTTACTATGCGCTACTGGTGACACCCGTAGTTGTACTCGGGTTACTATACTCTACTGGGGGTACCCGTAGTTGTACTCGGGTTACGATACTCTACTGGTGGTACTCGTAGTTGTATTCGGGTTACTATTCTCTACTGGTGGTACTCGTAGTTGTATTCGGGTTACTATACTCAACTGGTGGTACCCGTAGTTGTACTCGGGCTACTATACTCTACTGGTGGCACTCGTAGTTGTACTCGTGTTACTATACTTTACAGGTGGCACCCGTAGTTGTACTCGGGTTACTATACTCTACTGGTTGCACCCGTAGTTGTACTCGGGTTACTATACTCTACTGGTGGCACCCATAGTTGTACTCGGGTTACTATACTCTACTGGTGGCACCCGTAGTTGTACTCGTATTACTATGCTCTACTGGTGGTATTCGTAGTTGTACTCGGGTTACTATACTCTACTGGTGGTACCCGTAGTTGTACTCGGGTTACTATACTCTACTGGTAGCACTCGTAGTTGTACTCGGGTTACTAAACTCTACTGGTGGTACCCGTAGTTGTACTCGGGTTACTATGCTCTACTTATGGCACATGTACTTGTACTCGGGTTACTATACTCTACTGGTGGCACCCATACTTGTGCTAGGATTACTATACTCTACTGGTGGCACCCGTAGTTGTACTCGGGTAACTATACTCTACTGGTGGCATCCGTAGTTGTTCTCGGGTAACTATACTCTACTGGTGGCACCCGTAGTTGTACTCGGGTTACTATACTCTACTGGTGGCACCCGTAGTTGTACTCCGGTTACTATGCTCTACTTATGGCACCCGTAGTTGTACTCGGGTTGCTATGCGCTACTGGTGGCACACGTAGTTGTACTCGGGTTACTATACTCTACTGGTGGCACCCGTAGTTGTACTCGGGTTACTATACTCTACTGGTGGTACTCGTAGTTGTACTCGGGTTACTATGCTCTACTTATGGCACATGTACTTGTACTCGGGTTACTATACTCTACTGGTGGCACCCATACTTGTGCTAGGATTACTATACTCTACTGGTGGCACCCGTAGTTGTACTCGGGTTACTATACTCTACTGGTGGCACCCGTAATTGTACTCGGGTTACTATGCTCTACTGGTGGTACTCGTAGTTGTACTCGGGTTACTATACTCTACTGGTGGTACCCGTAGTTGTACTCGGGTTACTATACTCTAATGGTGGCACGCGTAGTTGTACTCGGGATACTAAACTCTACTGGTGGTACCCGTAGTTGTACTCGGGTTACTATGCTCTACTTGTGGCACATGTACTTGTACTCGGGTTACTATACTCTACTGGTGGCACCCATACTTGTGCTAGGATTACTATACTCTACTGGTGGCACCCGTAGTTGTACTCGGGTTACTATACTCTACTGGTGGCACCCGTAGTTGTACTCGGGTAACTATACTCTACTGGTGGCACCCGTAGTTGTACTCGGGTTACTATACTCTGCTGGTGGCACCCGTAGATGTACTCCGGTTACTATACTCTACTTATGGCACCCGTAGTTGTACTCGGGTTACTATGCGCTACTGGTGGCACCCGTAGTTGAACTCGGGTTACTATGCTCTACTGGTCGCACCCGTAGTTGTACTCGGGTTACTATACTCTACTGGTGGTACCCGTAGTTGTACTCGGGTTACTATGCTCTACTTATGGTACATGTACTTGTACTCGGGTTACTATACTCTACTGGTGGCACCCGTAGCTGTACTCGGGTAACTATACTCTACTGGTGGCACCCGTAGTTGTACTCTGGTAACTATGCTCTACTGGTGGCACCCGTAGTTGTACTTGGGTTACTATACTCTACTTGTGGCACCCGTAGTTGTACTCGGGTTACTATACTCTACTGATGGCACCCGTAGTTGTACTCGGGTAACTATACTCTACTGGTGGCACCCGTAGTTGTACTCGGGTTACTATACTCTACTGGTGGCACCCGTAGTTGTACTCGGGTTACTATACTCTACTTATGGCACCCGTAGTTGTACTCGGGTTACTATGCGCTACTGGTGGCACCCGTAGTTGTACTCGGGTTACTATGCTCTACTGGTGGCACCCGTAGTTGTACTCGGGTAGCTATACTCTACTGGTGGTACCCGTAGTTGTACTCGGGTTACTATACTCTACTGGTGGTCCTCGTAGTTGTATTCGGGTTACTATTCTCTACTGGTGGTACTCGTAGTTGTATTCGGGTTACTATACTCAACTGGTGGTACCCGTATTTGTACTCGGGTTACTATGCTCTACTTATGGTACATGTACTTGTACTCGGGTTACTATACTCTACTGGTGGCACCCATACTTGTGCTAGGATTACTATACTCTACTGGTGGCACCCGTAGCTGTACTCGGGTAACTATACTCTACTGGTGGCACCCGTAGTTGTACTCTGGTAACTATGCTCTACTGGTGGCACCCGTAGTTGTACTTGGGTTACTATACTCTACTTGTGGCACCCGTAGTTGTACTCGGGTTACTATACTCTACTGATGGCACCCGTAGTTGTACTCGGGTAACTATACTCTACTGGTGGCACCCGTAGTTGTACTCGGGTTACTATACTCTACTGGTGGCACCCGTAGTTGTACTCGGGTTACTATACTCTACTTATGGCACCCGTAGTTGTACTCGGGTTACTATGCGCTACTGGTGGCACCCGTAGTTGTACTCGGGTTACTATGCTCTACTGGTGGCACCCGTAGTTGTACTCGGGTTACTATACTCTACTGGTGGTACCCGTAGTTGTACTCGGGTTACTATACTCTACTGGTGGTCCTCGTAGTTGTATTCGGGTTACTATTCTCTACTGGTGGTACTCGTAGTTGTATTCGGGTTACTATACTCAACTGGTGGTACCCGTAGTTGTACTCGGGTTACTATACTCTACTGGTTGCACCCGTAGTTGTACTCGGGTTACTATACTCTACTGGTGGCACCCGTAGTTGTACTCGGGTTACTATACTCTACTGGTGGCACCCGTAGTTGTACTCGTATTACTATGCTCTACTGGTGGTATTCGTAGTTGTACTCGGGTTACTATACTCTACTGGTGGTACCCGTAGTTGTACTCGGGTTACTATACTCTACTGGTAGCACTCGTAGTTGTACTCGGGTTACTAAACTCTACTGGTGGTACCCGTAGTTGTACTCGGGTTACTATGCTCTACTTATGGCACATGTACTTGTACTCGGGTTACTATACTCTACTGGTGGCACCCATACTTGTGCTAGGATTACTATACTCTACTGGTGGCACCCGTAGTTGTACTCGGGTAACTATACTCTACTGGTGGCATCCGTAGTTGTTCTCGGGTAACTATACTCTACTGGTGGCACCCGTAGTTGTACTCGGGTTACTATACTCTACTGGTGGCACCCGTAGTTGTACTCCGGTTACTATGCTCTACTTATGGCACCCGTAGTTGTACTCGGGTTGCTATGCGCTACTGGTGGCACACGTAGTTGTACTCGGGTTACTATACTCTACTGGTGGCACCCGTAGTTGTACTCGGGTTACTATACTCTACTGGTGGTACTCGTAGTTGTACTCGGGTTACTATGCTCTACTTATGGCACATGTACTTGTACTCGGGTTACTATACTCTACTGGTGGCACCCATACTTGTGCTAGGATTACTATACTCTACTGGTGGCACCCGTAGTTGTACTCGGGTTACTATACTCTACTGGTGGCACCCGTAATTGTACTCGGGTTACTATGCTCTACTGGTGGTACTCGTAGTTGTACTCGGGTTACTATACTCTACTGGTGGTACCCGTAGTTGTACTCGGGTTACTATACTCTAATGGTGGCACGCGTAGTTGTACTCGGGATACTAAACTCTACTGGTGGTACCCGTAGTTGTACTCGGGTTACTATGCTCTACTTGTGGCACATGTACTTGTACTCGGGTTACTATACTCTACTGGTGGCACCCATACTTGTGCTAGGATTACTATACTCTACTGGTGGCACCCGTAGTTGTACTCGGGTTACTATACTCTACTGGTGGCACCCGTAGTTGTACTCGGGTAACTATACTCTACTGGTGGCACCCGTAGTTGTACTCGGGTTACTATACTCTGCTGGTGGCACCCGTAGATGTACTCCGGTTACTATACTCTACTTATGGCACCCGTAGTTGTACTCGGGTTACTATGCGCTACTGGTGGCACCCGTAGTTGAACTCGGGTTACTATGCTCTACTGGTCGCACCCGTAGTTGTACTCGGGTTACTATACTCTACTGGTGGTACCCGTAGTTGTACTCGGGTTACTATGCTCTACTTATGGTACATGTACTTGTACTCGGGTTACTATACTCTACTGGTGGCACCCATACTTGTGCTAGGATTACTATACTCTACTGGTGGCATCCGTAGCTGTACTCGGGTAACTATACTCTACTGGTGGCACCCGTAGTTGTACTCTGGTAACTATGCTCTACTGGTGGCACCCGTAGTTGTACTTGGGTTACTATACTCTACTTGTGGCACCCGTAGTTGTACTCGGGTTACTATACTCTACTGATGGCACCCGTAGTTGTACTCGGGTAACTATACTCTACTGGTGGCACCCGTAGTTGTACTCGGGTTACTATACTCTACTGGTGGCACCCGTAGTTGTACTCGGGTTACTATACTCTACTTATGGCACCCGTAGTTGTACTCGGGTTACTATGCGCTACTGGTGGCACCCGTAGTTGTACTCGGGTTACTATGCTCTACTGGTGGCACCCGTAGTTGTACTCGGGTAGCTATACTCTACTGGTGGTACCCGTAGTTGTACTCGGGTTACTATACTCTACTGGTGGTCCTCGTAGTTGTATTCGGGTTACTATTCTCTACTGGTGGTACTCGTAGTTGTATTCGGGTTACTATACTCAACTGGTGGTACCCGTATTTGTACTCGGGTTACTATGCTCTACTTATGGTACATGTACTTGTACTCGGGTTACTATACTCTACTGGTGGCACCCATACTTGTGCTAGGATTACTATACTCTACTGGTGGCACCCGTAGCTGTACTCGGGTAACTATACTCTACTGGTGGCACCCGTAGTTGTACTCTGGTAACTATGCTCTACTGGTGGCACCCGTAGTTGTACTTGGGTTACTATACTCTACTTGTGGCACCCGTAGTTGTACTCGGGTTACTATACTCTACTGATGGCACCCGTAGTTGTACTCGGGTAACTATACTCTACTGGTTGCACCCGTAGTTGTACTCGGGTTACTATACTCTACTGGTGGCACCCGTAGTTGTACTCGGGTTACTATACTCTACTTATGGCACCCGTAGTTGTTCTCGGGTTACTATGCGCTACTGGTGGCACCCGTAGTTGTACTCGGGTTACTATGCTCTACTGGTGGCACCCGTAGTTGTACTCGGGTTACTATACTCTACTGGTGGTACCCGTAGTTGTACTCGGGTTACTATACTCTACTGGTGGTCCTCGTAGTTGTATTCGGGTTACTATTCTCTACTGGTGGTACTCGTAGTTGTATTCGGGTTACTATACTCAACTGGTGGTACCCGTAGTTGTACTCGGGCTACTATACTCTACTGGTGGCACTCGTAGTTGTACTCGTGTTACTATACTTTACTGGTGGCACCCGTAGTTGTACTCGGGTTACTATACTCTACTGGTGGCACCCGTAGTTGTACTCGGGTTACTATACTCTACTGGTGGCACCCGTAGTTGTACTCGGGTTACTATACTCTACTGGTGGCACCCGTAGTTGTACTCGTATTACTATGCTCTACTGGTGGTACTCGTAGTTGTACTCGGGTTACTATACTCTACTGGTGGTACCCGTAGTTGTACTCGGGTTACTATACTCTACTGGTGGCACGCGTAATTGTACTCGGGTTACTAAACTCTACTGGTGGTACCCGTAGTTGTACTCGGGTTACTATGCTCTACTTATGGCACATGTACTTGTACTCGGGTTACTATACTCTACTGGTGGCACCCATACTTGTGCTAGGATTACTATACTCTACTGGTGGCACCCGTAGTTGTACTCGGGTAACTATACTCTACTGGTGGCACCCGTAGTTGTTCTCGGGTAACTATCCTCTACTGGTGGCACCCGTAGTTGTACTCGGGTTACTATACTCTACTGGTGGCACCCGTAGTTGTACTCCGGTTACTATACTCTACTTATGGCACCCGTAGTTGTACTCGGGTTGCTATGCGCTACTGGTGGCACCCGTAGTTGTACTCGGGTTACTATACTCTACTGGTGGCACCCGTAGTTGTACTCGGGTTACTATACTCTACTGGTTGTACACGTAGTTGTACTCGGGTTACTATGCTCTACTTATGGCACATGTACTTGTACTCGGGTTACTATACTCTACTGGTGGCACCCATACTTGTGCTAGGATTACTATACTCTACTGGTGGCACCCGTAGTTGTACTCGGGTTACTATACTCTACTGGTGGCACCCGTAGTTGTACTCGGGTTACTATACTCTACTGGTGGCACCCGTAGTTGTACTCGGGTTATTATACTCTACTGGTGGCACCCGTAGTTGTACTCGTATTACTATGCTCTACTGGTGGTACTCGTAGTTGTACTCTGGTTACTATACTCTACTGGTGGTACCCGTAGTTGTACTCGGGCTACTATACTCTACTGGTGGCACGTGTAGTTGTATTCGGGTTACTAAACTCTACTGGTGGTACCCGTAGTTGTACTCGGGTTACTATGCTCTACTTATGGCACATGTACTTGTACTCGGGTTACTATACTCTAATGGTGGCACCCATACTTGTGCTAGGATTACTATTCTCTACTGGTGGCACCCGTAGTTGTACTCGGGTAACTATACTCTACTGGTGGCACCCGTAGTTATACTCGGGTAACTATACTCTACTGGTGGCACCCGTAGTTGTACTCGGGTTACTATGCTCTACTTATGGCACATGTACTTGTACTCGGGTTACTATACTCTACTGGTGGCACCTATACTTGTGCTAGGATTACTATACTCTACTGGTGGCACCCGTAGTTGTACTCGGATAACTATACTCTACTGGTGGCACACGTAGTTGTACTCGGGTAACTATACTCTACTGGTGGCACCCGTAGTTGTACTCGGGTTACTATACTCTACTGGTGGCACCCGTAGATGTACTCCGGTTACTATACTCTACTTATGGCACCCGTAGTTGTACTCGGGTTACTATGCGCTACTGGTGGCACCCGTAGTTGAACTCGGGTTACTATACTCTACTGGTCGCACCCGTAGTTGTACTCGGGTTACTATACTCTACTGGTGGTACCCGTAGTTGTACTCGGGTTACTATGCTCTACTTATGGTACATGTACTTGTACTCGGGTAACTATACTCTACTGGTTGCACCCGTAGTTGTACTCGGGTTACTATACTCTACTGGTGGCACCCGTAGTTGTACTCGGGTTACTATACTCTACTTATGGCACCCGTAGTTGTTCTCGGGTTACTATGCGCTACTGGTGGCACCCGTAGTTGTACTCGGGTTACTATGCTCTACTGGTGGCACCCGTAGTTGTACTCGGGTTACTATACTCTACTGGTGGTACCCGTAGTTGTACTCGGGTTACTATACTCTACTGGTGGTCCTCGTAGTTGTATTCGGGTTACTATTCTCTACTGGTGGTACTCGTAGTTGTATTCGGGTTACTATACTCAACTGGTGGTACCCGTAGTTGTACTCGGGCTACTATACTCTACTGGTGGCACTCGTAGTTGTACTCGTGTTACTATACTTTACTGGTGGCACCCGTAGTTGTACTCGGGTTACTATACTCTACTGGTGGCACCCGTAGTTGTACTCGGGTTACTATACTCTACTGGTGGCACCCGTAGTTGTACTCGGGTTACTATACTCTACTGGTGGCACCCGTAGTTGTACTCGTATTACTATGCTCTACTGGTGGTACTCGTAGTTGTACTCGGGTTACTATACTCTACTGGTGGTACCCGTAGTTGTACTCGGGTTACTATACTCTACTGGTGGCACGCGTAATTGTACTCGGGTTACTAAACTCTACTGGTGGTACCCGTAGTTGTACTCGGGTTACTATGCTCTACTTATGGCACATGTACTTGTACTCGGGTTACTATACTCTACTGGTGGCACCCATACTTGTGCTAGGATTACTATACTCTACTGGTGGCACCCGTAGTTGTACTCGGGTAACTATACTCTACTGGTGGCACCCGTAGTTGTTCTCGGGTAACTATCCTCTACTGGTGGCACCCGTAGTTGTACTCGGGTTACTATACTCTACTGGTGGCACCCGTAGTTGTACTCCGGTTACTATACTCTACTTATGGCACCCGTAGTTGTACTCGGGTTGCTATGCGCTACTGGTGGCACCCGTAGTTGTACTCGGGTTACTATACTCTACTGGTGGCACCCGTAGTTGTACTCGGGTTACTATACTCTACTGGTTGTACACGTAGTTGTACTCGGGTTACTATGCTCTACTTATGGCACATGTACTTGTACTCGGGTTACTATACTCTACTGGTGGCACCCATACTTGTGCTAGGATTACTATACTCTACTGGTGGCACCCGTAGTTGTACTCGGGTTACTATACTCTACTGGTGGCACCCGTAGTTGTACTCGGGTTACTATACTCTACTGGTGGCACCCGTAGTTGTACTCGGGTTATTATACTCTACTGGTGGCACCCGTAGTTGTACTCGTATTACTATGCTCTACTGGTGGTACTCGTAGTTGTACTCTGGTTACTATACTCTACTGGTGGTACCCGTAGTTGTACTCGGGCTACTATACTCTACTGGTGGCACGTGTAGTTGTATTCGGGTTACTAAACTCTACTGGTGGTACCCGTAGTTGTACTCGGGTTACTATGCTCTACTTATGGCACATGTACTTGTACTCGGGTTACTATACTCTAATGGTGGCACCCATACTTGTGCTAGGATTACTATTCTCTACTGGTGGCACCCGTAGTTGTACTCGGGTAACTATACTCTACTGGTGGCACCCGTAGTTATACTCGGGTAACTATACTCTACTGGTGGCACCCGTAGTTGTACTCGGGTTACTATGCTCTACTTATGGCACATGTACTTGTACTCGGGTTACTATACTCTACTGGTGGCACCTATACTTGTGCTAGGATTACTATACTCTACTGGTGGCACCCGTAGTTGTACTCGGATAACTATACTCTACTGGTGGCACACGTAGTTGTACTCGGGTAACTATACTCTACTGGTGGCACCCGTAGTTGTACTCGGGTTACTATACTCTACTGGTGGCACCCGTAGATGTACTCCGGTTACTATACTCTACTTATGGCACCCGTAGTTGTACTCGGGTTACTATGCGCTACTGGTGGCACCCGTAGTTGAACTCGGGTTACTATACTCTACTGGTCGCACCCGTAGTTGTACTCGGGTTACTATACTCTACTGGTGGTACCCGTAGTTGTACTCGGGTTACTATGCTCTACTTATGGTACATGTACTTGTACTCGGGTTACTATACTCTACTGGTGGCACCCATACTTGTGCTAGGATTACTATACTCTACTGGTGGCACCCGTAGCTGTACTCGGGTAACTATACTCTACTGGTGGCACCCGTAGTTGTACTCGGGTTACTATACTCTACTGGTGGCACCCGTAGATGTACTCCGGTTACTATACTCTACTTATGGCACCCGTAGTTGTACTCGGGTTACTATGCGCTACTGGTGGCACCCGTAGTTGTACTCGGGTTACTATACTCTACTGGTGGTACCCGTAGTTGTACTCGGGTTACTATGCTCTACTTATGGCACATGTACTTGTACTCGGGTTACTATACTCTACTGGTGGCGCCCATACTTGTGCTAGGATTACTATACTCTACTGGTGGCACCCGTAGTTGTACTCGGGTTACTATACTCTACTGGTGGCACCCGTAGTTGTACTCGGGTTACTATGCTCTACTGGTGGTACTTGTAGTTGTACTCGGGTTACTATACTCTACTGGTGGTAGCCGTAGTTGTACTCGGGTTACTATACTCTAATGGTGGCACGCGTAGTTGTACTCGGGATACTAAACTCTACTGGTGGTACCCGTAGTTGTACTCGGGTTACTATGCTCTACTTATGGCACATGTACTTGTACTCGGGTTACTATACTCTACTGGTGGCACCCATACTTGTGCTAGGATTACTATACTCTACTGGTGGCACCCGTAGTTGTACTCGGGTAACTATACTCTACTGGTGGCACCCGTAGTTGTACTCGGGTAACTATACTCTACTGGTGGCACCCGTAGTTGTACTCGGGTTACTATACTCTGCTGGTGGCACCCGTAGATGTACTCCGGTTACTATACTCTACTTATGGCATCCGTAGTTGTACTCGGGTTACTATGCGCTACTGGTGGCACCCGTAGTTGAACTCGGGTTACTATACTCTACTGGTCGCACCCGTAGTTGTACTCGGGTTACTATACTCTACTGGTGGTACCCGTAGTTGTACTTGGGTTACTATACTCTACTTGTGGCACCCGTAGTTGTACTCGGGTTACTATACTCTACTGGTGGCACCCGTAGTTGTACTCGGGTAACTATACTCTACTGGTGGCACCCGTAGTTGTACTCGGGTTACTATACTCTACTGGTGGCACCCGTAGTTGTACTCGGGTTACTATACTCTACTTATGGCACCCGTAGTTGTACTCGGGTTACTATACTCTACTGGTGGCACCCGTAGTTGTACTCGTATTACTATGCTCTACTGGTGGTACTCGTAGTTGTACTCGGGTTACTATACTCTACTGGTGGTACCCGTAGTTGTACTTGGGTTACTATACTCTACTGGTGGCACGCGTAGTTGTACTCGGGTTACTAAATTCTACTGGTGGTACCCGTAGTTGTACTCGGGTTACTATGCTCTACTTATGGCACATGTACTTGTACTCGGGTTACTATACCCTACTGGTGGCACCCATACTTGTGCTAGGATTACTATACTCTACTGGTGGCACCCGTAGTTGTACTCGGGTAACTATACTCTACTGGTGGCACCCGTAGTTGTTCTCGGGTAACTATACTCTACTGGTGGCACCCGTAGTTGTTCTCGGGTAACTATACTCTACTGGTGGCACCCGTAGTTGTACTCGGGTTACTATTCTCTACTGGTGGCACCCGTAGTTGTACTCGGGTTACTATACTCTACTTATGGAACCCGTAGTTGTACTCGGGTTATTATGCGCTACTGGTGGCACCCGTAGTTGTACTCGGGTTACTATGCGCTACTGGTGGCACCCGTAGTTGTACTCGGGTTACTATACTCTACTGGTGGTACCCGTAGTTGTACTCGGGTTACTATACTCTACTGGTGGTACTCGTAGTTGTATTCGGGTTACTATTCTCTAATGGTGGTACTCGTAGTTGTATTCGGGTTACTATACTCAACTGGTGGTACCCGTAGTTGTACTCGGGTTACTATACTCTACTGGTGGCGCCCATACTTGTGCTAGGATTACTATACTCTACTGGTGGCACCCGTAGTTGTACTCGGGTTACTATACTCTACTGGTGGCACCCGTAGTTGTACTCGGGTTACTATGCTCTACTGGTGGTACTTGTAGTTGTACTCGGGTTACTATACTCTACTGGTGGTAGCCGTAGTTGTACTCGGGTTACTATACTCTAATGGTGGCACGCGTAGTTGTACTCGGGATACTAAACTCTACTGGTGGTACCCGTAGTTGTACTCGGGTTACTATGCTCTACTTATGGCACATGTACTTGTACTCGGGTTACTATACTCTACTGGTGGCACCCATACTTGTGCTAGGATTACTATACTCTACTGGTGGCACCCGTAGTTGTACTCGGGTAACTATACTCTACTGGTGGCACCCGTAGTTGTACTCGGGTAACTATACTCTACTGGTGGCACCCGTAGTTGTACTCGGGTTACTATACTCTGCTGGTGGCACCCGTAGATGTACTCCGGTTACTATACTCTACTTATGGCATCCGTAGTTGTACTCGGGTTACTATGCGCTACTGGTGGCACCCGTAGTTGAACTCGGGTTACTATACTCTACTGGTCGCACCCGTAGTTGTACTCGGGTTACTATACTCTACTGGTGGTACCCGTAGTTGTACTTGGGTTACTATACTCTACTTGTGGCACCCGTAGTTGTACTCGGGTTACTATACTCTACTGGTGGCACCCGTAGTTGTACTCGGGTAACTATACTCTACTGGTGGCACCCGTAGTTGTACTCGGGTTACTATACTCTACTGGTGGCACCCGTAGTTGTACTCGGGTTACTATACTCTACTTATGGCACCCGTAGTTGTACTCGGGTTACTATACTCTACTGGTGGCACCCGTAGTTGTACTCGTATTACTATGCTCTACTGGTGGTACTCGTAGTTGTACTCGGGTTACTATACTCTACTGGTGGTACCCGTAGTTGTACTCGGGTTACTATACTCTACTGGTGGCACGCGTAGTTGTACTCGGGTTACTAAATTCTACTGGTGGTACCCGTAGTTGTACTCGGGTTACTATGCTCTACTTATGGCACATGTACTTGTACTCGGGTTACTATACCCTACTGGTGGCACCCATACTTGTGCTAGGATTACTATACTCTACTGGTGGCACCCGTAGTTGTACTCGGGTAACTATACTCTACTGGTGGCACCCGTAGTTGTTCTCGGGTAACTATACTCTACTGGTGGCACCCGTAGTTGTTCTCGGGTAACTATACTCTACTGGTGGCACCCGTAGTTGTACTCGGGTTACTATTCTCTACTGGTGGCACCCGTAGTTGTACTCGGGTTACTATACTCTACTTATGGAACCCGTAGTTGTACTCGGGTTATTATGCGCTACTGGTGGCACCCGTAGTTGTACTCGGGTTACTATGCGCTACTGGTGGCACCCGTAGTTGTACTCGGGTTACTATACTCTACTGGTGGTACCCGTAGTTGTACTCGGGTTACTATACTCTACTGGTGGTACTCGTAGTTGTATTCGGGTTACTATTCTCTAATGGTGGTACTCGTAGTTGTATTCGGGTTACTATACTCAACTGGTGGTACCCGTAGTTGTACTCGGGCTACTATGCTCTACTGGTGGCACTCGTAGTTGTACTCGTGTTACTATACTTTACTGGTGGCACCCGTAGTTGTACTCGGGTTACTATACTCTACTGGTGGCACCCGTAGTTGTACTCGGGTTACTATACTCTACTGGTAGCACCCGTAGTTGTACTCGGGTTACTATACTCTACTCGTGGCACCCGTAGTTGTACTCGTATTACTATGCTCTGCTGGTGGTACTCGTAGTTGTACTCGGGTTACTATACTCTACTGGTGGTACCCGTAGTTGTACTCGGGTTACTATACTCTACTGGTGGCACGCGTAGTTGTACTCGGGTTACTAAACTCTACTGGTGGTACCCGTAGTTGTACTCGGGTTACTATGCTCTACTTATGGCACATGTACTTGTACTCGGGTTACTATACTCTACTGGTGGCACCCATACTTGTGCTAGGATTACTATACTCTACTGGTGGCACCCGTAGTTGTACTCGGGTAACTATACTCTACTGGTGGCACCCGTAGTTGTACTCGGGTTACTATACTCTACTGGTGGCACCCGTAGTTGTACTCGTATTACTATGCTCTACTGGTGGTACTCGTAGTTGTACTCGGGTTACAATACTCTACTGGTGGTACCCGTAGTTGCACTCGGGTTACTATACTCTAATGGTGGCACGCGTAGTTGTACTCGGGATACTAAACTCTACTGGTGGTACCCGTAGTTGTACTCGGGTTACTATGCTCTACTTATGGCACATGTACTTGTACTCGGGTTACTATACTCTACTGGTGGCACCCATACTTGTGCTAGGATTACTATACTCTACTGGTGGCACCCGTAGTTGTACTCGGGTAACTATACTCTACTGGTGGCACACGTAGTTGTACTCGGGTAACTATACTCTACTGGTGGCACCCGTAGTTGTACTCGGGTTACTATACTCTACTGGTGGCACCCGTAGATGTACTCCGGTTACTATACTCTACTTATGGCACCCGTAGTTGTACTCGGGTTTCTATGCGCTACTGGTGGCACCCGTAGTTGTACTCGGGTTACTATACTCTACTGGTGGTACCCGTAGTTGTACTCGGGTTACTATGCTCTACTTATGGCACATGTACTTGTACTCGGGTTACTATACTCTACTGGTGGCGCCCATACTTGTGCTAGGATTACTATACTCTACTGGTGGCACCCGTAGTTGTACTCGGGTTACTATACTCTACTGGTGGCACCCGTAGTTGTACTCGGGTTACTATGCTCTACTGGTGGTACTTGTAGTTGTACTCGGGTTACTATACTCTACTGGTGGTAGCCGTAGTTGTACTCGGGTTACTATACTCTAATGGTGGCACGCGTAGTTGTACTCGGGATACTAAACTCTACTGGTGGTACCCGAAGTTGTACTCGGGTTACTATGCTCTACTTATGGCACATGTACTTGTACTCGGGTTACTATACTCTACTGGTGGCACCCATACTTGTGCTAGGATTACTATACTCTACTGGTGGCACCCGTAGTTGTACTCGGGTAACTATACTCTACTGGTGGCACCCGTAGTTGTACTCGGGTAACTATACTCTACTGGTGGCACCCGTAGTTGTACTCGGGTTACTATGCTCTACTTATGGCACATGTACTTGTACTCGGGTTACTATACTCTACTGGTGGCACCCATACTTGTGCTAGGATTACTATACTCTACTGGTGGCACCCGTAGTTGTACTCGGGTAACTATACTCTACTGGTGGCACACGTAGTTGTACTCGGGTAACTATACTCTACTGGTGGCACCCGTAGTTGTACTCGGGTTACTATACTCTACTGGTCGCACCCGTAGTTGCACTCGGGTTACTATACTCTACTGGTGGTACCCGTAGTTGTACTTGGGTTACTATACTCTACTTGTGGCACCCGTAGTTGTACTCGGGTTACTATACTCTACTGGTGGCACCCGTAGTTGTACTCGGGTAACTATACTCTACTGGTGGCACCCGTAGTTGTACTCGGGTTACTATACTCTACTGGTGGCACCCGTAGTTGTTCTCGGGTTACTATACTCTACTTATGGCACCCGTAGTTGTACTCGGGTTACTATACTCTACTGGTGGCACCCGTAGTTGTACTCGTATTACTATGCTCTACTGGTGGTACTCGTAGTTGTACTCGGGTTACTATACTCTACTGGTGGTACCCGTAGTTGTACTCGGGTTACTATACTCTACTGGTGGCACGCGTAGTTGTACTCGGGTTACTAAATTCTACTGGTGGTACCCGTAGTTGTACTCGGGTTACTATGCTCTACTTATGGCACATGTACTTGTACTCGGGTTACTATACTCTACTGGTGGCACCCATACTTGTGCTAGGATTACTATACTCTACTGGTGGCACCCGTAGTTGTACTCGGGTAACTATACTCTACTGGTGGCACCCGTAGTTGTTCTCGGGTTACTATACTCTACTGGTGGCACCCCTAGTTGTACTCGGGTTGCTATGCTCTACTGGTGGCACCCGTTGTTGTAAACTCGGGTAACTATGCTCTACTGGTGGCACCCGTAGTTGTACTCGGGTTACTATACTCTACTTATGGCACCCGTAGTTGTACTCGGGTTGCTATGCGCTACTGGTGGCACCCGTAGTTGTACTCGGGTTACTATACTCTACTGGTGGTACCCGTAGTTGTACTCGTGTTACTATACACTACTGGTGGCACCCGTAGTTGTACTCCGGTTACTATACTCTACTTATGGCACCCGTAGTTGTACTCGGGTTGCTATGCGCTACAGGTGGCACCCGTAGTTGTACTCGGGTTACTATACTCTACTGGTGGCACCCGTAGTTGTACTCGGGTTACTATACTCTACTGGTGGTACCCGTAGTTGTACTCGGGTTACTATGCTCTACTTATGGCACATGTACTTGTACTCGGGTTACTATACTCTACTGGTGGCACCCATACTTGTGCTAAGATTACTATACTCAACTGGTGGCACCCGTAGTTGTTCTCGGGTTACTATACTCTACTGGTGGCACCCGTAGTTGTACTCGTATTACTATGCTCTACTGGTGGTACTCGTAGTTGAACTCGGGTTACTATACTCTACTGGTGGTACCCGTAGTTGTACTCGGGCTACTATACTCTACTGGTGGCACGCGTAGTTGTATCCGGGTTACTAAACTCTACTGGTGGTACCCGTAGTTGTACTCGGGTTACTATGCTCTACTTATGGCACATGTACTTGTACTCGGGTTACTATACTCTACTGGTGGCACCCATACTTGTGCTAGGATTACTATACTCTACTGGTGGCACCCGTAGTTGTACTCGGGTAACTATACTCTACTGGTGGCACCCGTTGTTGTAAACTCGGGTAACTATGCTCTACTGGTGGCACCCGTAGTTGTACTCGGGTTACTATACTCTACTGGTGGCACCCGTAGTTGTACTCCGGTTACTATACTCTACTTATGGCACCCGTAGTTGTACTCGGGTTACTATGCGCTACTGGTGGCACCCGTAGTTGAACTCGGGTTACTATACTCTACTGGTGGCACCCGTAGTTGTACTCGGGTTACTATACTCTACTGGTGGTACCCGTAGTTGTACTCGGGTTACTATGCTCTACTTATGGCACATGTACTTGTACTCGGGTTACTATACTCTACTGGTGGCACCCATACTTCTGCTAGGATTACTATACTCTACTGGTGGCACCCGTAGCTGTACTCGGGTAACTATACTCTACTGGTGGCACCCGTAGTTGTACTCTGGAAACTATACTCTACTGGTGGCACCCGTAGTTGTACTCGTGTTACTATACTCTACTGGTGGCACCCGTAGTTGTACTCGGGTACATATACTCTACTGGTGGCACCCGTAGTTGTACTCTGGTTACTATACTCTACTGGTGGCAGCCGTAGTTGTACTCGGGTTACTATACTCTACTTATGGCACCCGTAGTTGTACTCGGGTTACTATGCACTACTGGTGGCACCCGTAGTTGTACTCGGGTTACTATGCGCTACTGGTGGCACCCGTATTTGTACTCGGGTTACTATACTCTACTGGTGGTACCCGTAGTTGTACTAGGGTTACTATACTCTACTGGTGGTACTCGTAGTTGTATTCGGGTTACTATTCTCTACTGGTGGTACTCGTAGTTGTATTCGGGTTACTATACTCTACTGGTGGCACCCGTAGTTGTACTCGTGTTACTATACTTTACTGGTGGCACCCGTAGTTGTACTCGGGTTACTATGCTCTACTGGTGGCACCCGTAGTTGTACTCGGGTTACTATACTCTACTGGTGGCACCCGTAGTTGTACTCGGGTTACTATACTCTACTGGTGGTACCCGTAGTTGTACTCGGGTTACTATACTCTACTGGTGGTACCCGTAGTTGTACTAGGGTTACTATACTCTACTGGTGGTACTCGTAGTTGTATTCGGGTTACTATTCTCTACTGGTGGTACTCGTAGTTGTATTCGGGTTACTATACTCTACTGGTGGCACCCGTAGTTGTACTCGTATTACTATGCTCTACTGGTGGTACTCGTAGTTGTACTCGGGTTACTATACTCTACTGATGGTACCCGTAGTTGTACTCGGGTTACTATACTCTACTGGTGGCACGCGTAGTTGTACTCGGGTTACTAAACTCTACTGGTGGTACCCGTAGTTGTACTCGGGTTACTATGCTCTACTTATGGCACATGTACTTGTTCTCGGGTTACTATTCTCTACTGGTGGCACCCATACTTGTGCTAGGATTATTATACTCTACTGGTGGCACCCGTAGTTGTACTCGGGTAACTATACTCTACTGGTGGCACCCGTAGTTGTACTCGGGTAACTATACTCTACTGGTGGCACCCGTAGTTGTACTCGGGATACTATACTCTACTTATGGCACCCGTAGTTGTACTCGGGTTACTATACTCTACTGGTGGCACCCGTAGTTGTACTCCGGTTACTATACTCTACATATGGCACCCGTAGTTGTACTCGGGTTACTATGCGCTACTGGTGGCACCCGTAGTTGTACTCGGGTTACTTTGCGCTACTGGTGGTACCAGTAGTTGTACTCGGGTTACTATACTCTACTGGTGGTACCCGTAGTTGTACTCGGGTTACTATACTCTACTGGTGGTACTCGTAGTTGTATTCGGGTTACTATTCTCTACTGGTGGTACTCGTAGTTGTATTCGGGTTACTATACTCTACTGGTAGTACCCGTAGTTGTACTCGGGCTACTATACTCTACTGGTGGCACCCGTAGTTGTAATCGGGTTACTATACTCTACTGGTGGCACCCGTAGTTATACTCGTATTACTATGCTCTACTGGTGGTACTCGTAGTTGTACTCGGGTTACTATACTCTACTGGTGGTACCCGTAGTTGTACTCGGGTTACTATTCTCTACTTATGGCACATGGACTTGTACTCGGGTTACTATACTCTACTGGTGGGACCCATACTTGTGCTAGGATTACTATACTCTACTGGTGGCACCCGTAGTTGTACTCGGGTAACTATACTCTACTGGTGGCACCCGTAGTTGTACTCGGGTTACTATACTCTACTGGTGGCACCCGTAGTTGTACTCCGGTTACTATACTCTACTTATGGCACCCGTAGTTGTACTCGGGTTACTATGCGCTACTGGTGGCACCCGTAGTTGTACTCGGGTTACTATACTCTACTGGTGGCACCCGTAGTTGTACTCGGGTTACTATAGTCTACTGGTGGTAGCCGTAGTTGTACTCGGGGTACTATGCTCTACTTATGGCACATGTACTTGTACTCGGGTTACTATACTCTACTGGTGGCACCCATACTTGTGCTAGGATTATTATACTCTACTGGTGGCACCCGTAGTTGTACTCGGGTTACTATACTCTACTGGTGGCACCCGTAGTTGTACTCGGGTTACTATACTCTACTGGTGGCACCCGTAGTTGTACTCGAGTTACTATACTCTACTGGTGGCACCCGTAGTTGTACTCGTAATACTATGCTCTACTGGTGGTACTCGTAGTGTACTCGGGTTACTATACTCTACTGGTGGTACCCGTAGTTGTACTCGGGTTACTATACTCTACTGGTGGCACGGGTAGTTGTACTCGGGTTACTAAACTCTACTGGTGCCACCCGTAGTTGTACTCGGGTTACTATGCTCTACTTATGGCACATGTACTTGTACTCGGGTTACTATACTCTACTGGTGGCACCCATACTTGTGCTAGGATTACTATACTCTACTGGTGGCACCGGTAGTTGTACTCGGGTTACTATTCTCTACTGGTAGCACCCGTAGTTGTACTCGGGTTACTATAGTCTACTGGTGGTACCCGTAGTTGTACTCGGGTTACTATGCTCTACGTATGGCACATGTACTTGTACTCGGGTTACTATACTCTACTGGTGGCACCCATACTTGTGCTAGGATTACTATACGCTACTGTTGGCACCCGTAGTTGTACTCGGGTTACTATACTCTACTGGTGGCACCCGTAGTTGTACTCGGGTTACTATGCTCTACTGGTGGCACCCGTAGTTGTACTCGGGTTACTATACTCTACTGGTGGCACCCGTAGTTGTACTCGTATTACTATGCTCTACTGGTGGTACTCGTAGTTGTTCTCGGGTTACTATACTCTACTGGTGGTACCCGTAGTTGTACTCGGGTTACTATACTCTACTGGTGGCACGCGTAGTTGTACTCGGGTTACTAAACTCTACTGGTGGTACCCGTAGTTGTACTCGGGTTACTATGCTCTACTTATGGCACATGTACTTGTACTCGGGTTACTATACTCTACTGGTGGCACCCATACTTGTGCTAGGATTACTATACTCTACTTGTGGCACCCGTAGTTGTACTCGGGTTACTATACTCTACTGGTGGCACCCGTAGTTGTACTCGGGTAACTATACTCTACTGGTGGCACCCGTAGTTGTACTCGGGTTACTATACTCTACTGGTGGCACCCGTAGTTGTACTCGGGTTACTATGCGCTACTGGTGGCACCCGTAGTTGTACTCGGGCTACTATACTCTACTGGTGGTACCCGTAGTTGTACTCGGGTTACTATACTCTACTGGTGGTACTCGTAGTTGTATTCGGGTTACTATTCTCTACTGGTGGTACTCGTAGTTGTATTCGGGTTACTATACTCTACTGGTTGTACCCGTAGTTGTACTCGGGCTACTATACTCTACTGGTGGCACTCGTACTTGTACTCGTGTTACTATACTTTACTGGTGGCACCCGTAGTTGTACTCGGGTTACTAAACTCTACTGGTGGCACCAGTAGTTGTACTCCGGTTACTATGCTCTACATATGGCACCCGTAGTTGTACTCGGGTTACTATGCGCTACTGGTGGCACCCGTAGTTGTACTCGGGTTACTATACTCTACTGGTGGCACCCGTAGTTGTACTCGGGTTACTATAGTCTACTGGTGGTACCCGTAGTTGTACTCGGGTTACTATGCTCTACTTATGGCACATGTACTTGTACTTGGGTTACTATACTCTACTGGTGGCACCCATACTTGTGCTAGGATTATTATACTCTACTGGTGGCACCCGTAGTTGTACTCGGGTTACTATACTCTACTGGTGGCACCCGTAGTTGTATTCGGGTTACTATACTCTACTGGTGGCACCCGTAGTTGTACTCGGGTTACTATACTCTACTGGTGGCACCCGTAGTTGTACTCGTATTACTATGCTCTACTGGTGGTACTCGTAGTTGTACTCGGGTTACTATACTCTACTGGTGGTACCCGTAGTTGTACTCGGGTTACTATACTCTACTGGTGGCACGCGTAGTTGTACTCGGGTTACTAAACTCTACTGGTGGTACCCGTAGTTGTACTCGGGTTACTATGCTCTACTTATGGCATATGTACTTGTACTCGGGTTACTATACTCTATTGGTGGCACCCATACTTGTGCTAGGATTACTATACTCTACTGGTGGCACCCGTAGTTGTACTCGGGTTACTATACTCTACTGGTGGCACCCGTAGTTGTATTCGGGTTACTATAGTCTACTGGTGGTACCCGTAGTTGTACTCGGGTTACTATGCTCTACTTATGGCACATGTACTTGTACTCGGGTTACTATACTCTACTGGTGGCACCCATACTTGTGCTAGGATTACTATACTCTACTGGTGGCACCCGTAGTTGTACTCGGGTTACTATACTCTACTGGTGGCACCCGTAGTTGAACTCGGGTTACTATACTCTACTGGTGGCACCCGTAGTTGTACTCGGGTTACTATACTCTACTGGTGGCACCCGTAGTTGTACTCGTATTACTATGCTCTACTGGTGGTACTCGTAGTTGTACTCGGGTTACTATACTCTACTGGTGGTACCCGTAGTTGTACTCGGGTTACTATACTCTACTGGTGGCACGCGTAGTTGTACTCGGGTTACTAAACTCTACTGGTGGTATCCGTAGTTGTACTCGGGTTACTATGCTCTACTTATGGCACATGTACTTGTACTCGGGTTACTATTCTCTACTGGTGGCACCCATACTTGTGCTAGGATTACTATACTCTACTGGTGGCACCCGTAGTTGTACTCGGGTAACTATACTCTACTGGTGGCACCCGTAGTTGTACTCGGGTAACTATACTCTACTGGTGGCACCCGTAGTTGTACTCGGGCTACTATACTCTACTGGTGGCACCCGTAGTTGTACTCCGGTTACTATACTCTACTTATGGCACCCGTAGTTGTACTCGGGTTACTATACTTTACTGGTGGTACCCGTAGTTGTACTCGGGTTCCTATACTCTACTGGTGGCACCCATACTTGTGCTAGGATTACTATACTCTACTGGTGGCACCCGTAGTTTTACTCGGGTAACTATACTCTACTGGTGGAACCCGTAGTTGTACTCTTTTAACTATACTCTACTGGTGGCACCCGTAGTTGTACTTGGGTTACTATACTCTACTTGTGGCACCCGTAGTTGTACTCGGGCTACTATACTCTACTGGTGGCACCCGTAGTTGTACTCGGGTAACTATACTCTACTGGTGGCACCCGTAGTTGTACTCGGGTTACTATACTCTACTGGTGGCATTCGTAGTTGTACTCGGGTTACTATACTCTACTTATGGCACCCGTAGTTGTACTCGGGTTACTATGCGCTACTGGTGGCACCCGTAGTTGTACTCGGGTTACTATGCGCCACTGGTGGCACCCGTAGTTGTACTCGGGTTACTATAGTCTACTGGTGGTACCCGTAGTTGTACTCGGGTTACTATACTCTACTGGTGGTACTCGTAGTTGTATTCGGGTTACTATTCTCTACTGGTGGTACTCGTAGTTGTATTCGGGTTACTATACTCTACTGGTGGTACCCGTAGTTGTACTCGGGCTACTATACTCTACTGGTGGTACCCGTAGTTGTACTTGGGTTACTATACTCTACTGGTGGCACCCGTAGTTGTACTCCGGTTACTATACTCTACTGGTGGCACCCGTAGTTGTACTCGGGTTACTAAACTCTACTGGTGGTACCCGTAGTTGTACTCGGGTTACTATGCTCTACTTATGGCACATGTACTTGTACTCGGGTTACTATACTCTACTGGTGGCACCCATACTTTTGCTAGGATTACTATACTCTACTGGTGGCACCCGTAGCTGTACTCGAGTTACTATACTCTACTGGTGGCACCCGTAGTTGTATTCGGGTTACTATAGTCTACTGGTGGTACCCGTAGTTGTACTCGGGTTACTATGCTCTACTTATGGAACATGTACTTGTACTCGGGTTACTATACTCTACTGGTGGCACCCATACTTGTGCTAGGATTACTATACTCTACTGGTGGCACCCGTAGTTGTACTCGGGTTACTATGCTCTACTGATGGCACCCGTAGTTGTACTCGGGTTACTATAATCTACTGGTGGCACCCGTAGTTGTACTCGTGTTAATATACTCTACTGGTGGCACCCGTAGTTGTACTCGTATTACTATGCTCTACTGGTGGTACTCGTAGTTGTACTCGGGTTACTATACTCTACTGGTGGTATCCGTAGTTGTACTCGGGTTACTATACTCTACTGGTGGCACCCGTAGTTGTATTCGGGCTACTATACTCTACTGGTGGCACCCGTAGTTGTACTCCGGTTACTATACTCTACTTATGGCACCCGTAGTTGTACTCGGGTTACTATGCGCTACTGGTGGCACCCGTAGTTGAACTCGGGTTACTATACTCTACTGGTGGCACCCGTAGTTGTACTCGGGTTACTATACTCTACTGGTGGTACCCGTAGTTGTACTCGGGTTACTATGCTCTACTTATGGCACATGTACTTGTACTCGGATTACTATACTCTACTGGTGGCACCCATACTTGTGCTAGGATTACTATACTCTACTGGTGGCACCCGTAGTTGTACTCGGGTAACTATACTCTACTGGTGGGACCCGTAGTTGTACTCTGGTAACTATACTCTACTGGTGGCACCCGTAGTTGTACTTGGGTTACTATTCTCTACTTGTGGCACCCGTAGTTGTACTCGGGTTACTATACTCTACTGGAGCACCCGTAGTTGTACTCGGGTAACTATACTCTACTGGTGGCACCCGTAGTTGTACTCGGGTAACTATACTCTACTGGTGGCACCCGTAGTTGTACTCGGGTTACTATACTCTACTTATGGCACCCGTAGTTGTACTCGGGTTACTATGCGCCACTGGTGGCACCCGTAGTTGTACTCGGGTTACTATATTCTACTGGTGGTACCCGTAGTTGTACTCGGGTTACTATACTCTACTGGTGGTACTCGTAGTTGTATTCGGGTTACTATTCTCTACTGGTGGTACTCGTAGTTGTATTCGGGTTACTATACTCTACTGGTGGTACCCGTAGTTGTACTCGGGCTACTATACTCTACTGGTGGCACCCGTAGTTGTACTCCGGTTACTATTCTCTACTTATGGCACCCGTAGTTGTACTCGGGTTACTATGCGCTACTGGTGGCACCCGTAGTTGAACTCGGGTTACTATACTCTACTGGTGGCACCTGTAGTTGTACTCGGGTTACTATACTCTACTGGTGGTACCCGTAGTTGTACTCGGGTTACTATGCTCTACTTATGGCACATGTACTTGTACTCGGGTTACTATACTCTACTGGTGGCACCCATACTTGTGCTAGGATTACTATACTCTACTGGTGGCACCCGTAGTTGTACTCGGGTTACTATACTCTACTTATGGCACCCGTAGTTGTACTCGGGTTACTATGCGCTACTGGTGGCACCCGTAGTTGTACTCGGGTTACTATGCGCTACTGGTGGCACCCGTAGTTGTACTCAGGTTACTATACTCTACTGGTGGTACCCGTACTTGTACTCGGGTTACTATACTCTACTGGTGGTACTCGTAGTTGTATTCGGGTTACTATTCTCTACTGGTGGTACTCGTAGTTGTATTCGGGTTACTATACTCTACTGGTGGTACCCGTAGTTGTACTCGGGCTACTATACTCTACTGGTGACACTCGTAGTTGTACTCGTGTTACTATACTTTACTGGTGGCACCCGTAGTTGTACTCGGGTTACTATACTCTACTGGTGGCACCCGTAGTTGTACTCGGGTTACTATACTCTACTGGTGGCACCCGTAGTTGTACTCGGGTTACTATACTCTACTGGTGGCACCCGTAGTTGTACTCGTATTACTATACTCTACTGGTGGTAGTCGTAGTTGTACTCGGGTTACTATTCTCTACTGGTGGTACTCGTAGTTGTATTCGGGTTACTATACTCTACTGGTGGTTCCTGTAGTTGTAATCGGGTTACTATACTCTACTGGTGGTACCCGTAGTTGTACTCGAGTTACTATACTCTACTGGTGGTACCCGTAGTTGTACTCGGGTTACTATACTCTACTGGTGGCACCCGTAGTTGTACTCGTATTACTATGCTCTACTGGTGGTACTCGTAGTTGTATTCGGGTTCGTATACTCTACTGGTGGTACCCGTAGTTGTACTCGGGTTACTATACTCAACTGGTGGCACGCGTAGTTGTATTCGGTTTACTATACTCTACTGTGGGCACCCGTAGTTGTACTCGGGTTACTATACTCTACTGGTGGCACCCGTAGTTGTACTCGGGTTACTATACTCTACTGGTGGCACCCGTAGTTGTACTCGTATTACTATACTCTACTGGTGGTAATCGTAGTTGTACTCGGGTTACTATACTCTACTGGTGGTACTCGTAGTTGTACTCGGGTTACTATACTCTACTGGTGGCACGCATAGTTGTACTCGGGCTACTAAACTCTACTGGTGGTACCCGTAGTTGTACTCGGGTTACTATGCTCTACTTATGGCACATGTACTTGTACTCGGGTTACTATACTCTACTGGTGGCACCCATACTTGTGCTAGGATTACTATACTCTACTGGTGGCACCCGTAGTTGTACTCGGGTTACTATACTCTACTGGTGGCACCCGTAGTTGTACTCGGGTAACTAAACTCTACTGGTGGCACCCGTAGTTGTACTCGGGTTACTATACTCTACTGGTGGCACGCGTAGTTGTACTCGGGTTACTAAACTCTACTGGTGGTACCCGTAGTTGTACTCGGGTTACTATGCTCTACTTATGGCACATGCACTTGTAATCGGGTTACTATACTCTACTGGTGGCACCCATACTTGTGCTAGGATTACTATACTCTACTGGTGGCACCCGTAGTTGTACTCGGGTAACTATACTCTACTGGTGGCATCCGTAGTTGTACTCGGGTAACTATACTCTACTGGTGGCACCCGTAGTTGTACTCGGGCTACTATACTCTACTGGTGGCACCCGTAGTTGTACTCCGGTTACTATACTCTACTTATGGCACCCGTAGTTGTACTCGGGTTACTATGCGCTACTGGTGGCACCCGTAGTTGAACTCGGGTTACTATACTCTACTGGTGGCACCCGTAGTTGTACTCGGGTTACTATACTCTACTGGTGGTACCCGTAGTTGTACTCGGGTTACTATGCTCTACTTATGGCACATGTACTTGTACTCGGGTTACTATACTCTACTGGTGGCACCCATACTTGTGCTAGGATTACTATACTCTACTGGTGGCACCCGTAGTTGTACTCGGGTAACTATACTCTACTGGTGGAACCCGTAGTTGTACTCTGGTAACTATACTCTACTGGTGGCACCCGTAGTTGTACTTGGGTTACTATTCTCTACTTGTGGCACCCGTAGTTGTACTCGGGTTACTATACTCTACTGGAGCACCCGTAGTTGTACTCGGGTAACTATACTCTACTGGTGGCACCCGTAGTTGTACTCGGGTTACTATACTCTACTGGTGGCATCCGTAGTTGTACTCGGGTTACTATACTCTACTTATGGCACCCGTAGTTGTACTCGGGTTACTATGCGCTACTGGTGGCACCCGTAGTTGTACTCGGGTTACTATCCGCCACTGGTGGCACCCGTAGTTGTACTCGGGTTACTATATTCTACTGGTGGTACCCGTAGTTGTACTCGGGTTACTATACTCTAATGGTGGTACTCGTAGTTTTATTCGGGTTACTATTCTCTACTGGTGGTACTCGTAGTTGTATTCGGGTTACTATACTCTACTGGTGGTACCCGTAGTTGTACTCGGGCTACTATACTCTACTGGTGGCACCCGTAGTTGTACTCCGGTTACTATTCTCTACTTATGGCACCCGTAGTTGTACTCGGGTTACTATGCGCTACTGGTGGCACCCGTAGTTGAACTCGGGTTACTATACTCTACTGGTGGCACCCGTAGTTGTACTGGGGTTACTATACTCTACTGGTGGTACCCGTAGTTGTACTCGGGTTACTATGCTCTACTTATGGCACATGTACTTGTACTCGGGTTACTATACTCTACTGGTGGCACCCATACTTGTGCTAGGATTACTATACTCTACTGGTGGCACCCGTAGTTGTACTCTGGTAACTATACTCTACTGGTGGCACCCGTAGTTGTACTTGGGTTACTATACTCTACTTGTGGCAACCGTAGTTGTACTCGGGTTACTATACTCTACTGGTGGCACCCGTAGTTGTACTCGGGTAACTATACTCTACTGGTGGCACCCGTAGTTGTACTCGGGTTACTATACTCTACTGGTGGCACCCGTAGTTGTACTCGGGTTACTATACTCTACTTATGGCACCCGTAGTTGTACTCGGGTTACTATGCGCTACTGGTGGCACCCGTAGTTGTACTCGGGTTACTATGCGCTACTGGTGGCACCCGTAGTTGTACTCGGGTTACTATACTCTACTGGTGGTACTCGTAGTTGTATTCGGGTTACTATTCTCTACTGGTGGTACTCGTAGTTGTATTCGGGTTACTATACTCTACTGGTGGTACCCGTAGTTGTACTCGGGCTACTATACTCTACTGGTGACACTCATAGTTGTACTCGTGTTACTATACATTGCTGGTGGCACCCGTAGTTGTACTCGGGTTACTATACTCTACTGGTGGCACCCGTAGTTGTACTCGGGTTACTATACTCTACTGGTGGCACCCGTAGTTGTACTCGGGTTACTATGCTCTACTGGTGGCACCCGTAGTTGTACTCGTATTACTATACTCTACTGGTGGTAGTCGTAGTTGTACTCGGGTTACTATTCTCTACTGGTGGTACTCGTAGTTGTATTCGGGTTACTATACTCTACTGGTGGTTCCTGTAGTTGTAATCGGGTTACTATACTCTACTGGTGGTACCCGTAGTTGTACTCGGGTTACTATACTCTACTGGTGGTTCCTGTAGTTGTAATCGGGTTACTATACTCTACTGGTGGTACCCGTAGTTGTACTCTGGTTACTATACTCTACTGGTGGCACCCGTAGTTGTACTCGTATTACTATGCTCTACTGGTGGTAGTCGTAGTTGTATTCGGGTTCTTATACTCTACTGGTGGTACCCGTAGTTGTACTCGGGTTACTATACTCAACTGGTGGCACGCGTAGTTGTATTCGGTTTACTATACTCTACTGTGGGCACCCGTAGTTGTACTCGGGTTACTATACTCTACTGGTGGCACCCGTAGTTGTATTCGGGTTACTATACTCTACTGGTGGTACTCGTAGTTGTACTCGTATTACTATGCTCTACTGGTGGTACCCGTAGTTGTACTCGGGTTACTATACTCTACTGGTGGTCCCGTAGTTGTACTCGGGTTACTATACTCTACTGGTGGTATTCGTAGTTGTATTCTGGTGACTATTCTCTACTGGTGGTACTCGTAGTTGTATTCGGGTTACTATACTCTACTGGTTGTACCCGTAGTTGTACTCGGGTTACTATACTCTACTGGTGGCACTCGTAGTTGTACTCGTGTTAGTAGACTTTACTGGTGGCACCCGTAGTTGTACTCGGGTTACTATGCTCTACTTATGGCACCCGTAGTTGTACTCGGGTTACTATGCGCTACTGGTGGCATCCGTAGTTGTACTCGGGTTACTATGCGCTACTGGTGGCACCCGTAGTTGTACTCGGGTTACTATACTCTACTGGTGGCACCCGTAGTTGTACCCGTGTTACTATACTTTACTGGTGGCACCCGTAGTTGTACCCGTGTTACTATGCTTTACTAGTGGTACCCGTAGTTGTACTCGGGTTACTATACTGAACTGGTGGCACGCGTAGTTGTATTCGGTTTACTATACTCTACTGTGGGCACCGGTAGTTGTACTCGGGTTACTATTCTCTACTGGTGGCACCCGTAGTTGTATTCGGGTTACTATACTCTACTGGTGGTACTCGTAGTTGTACTCGTATTACTATGCTCTACTGGTGGTACCCGTAGTTGTACTCGGGTTACTATACTCTACTGGTGGTCCCGTAGTTGTACTCGGGTTACTATACTCTACTGGTGGTATTCGTAGTTGTATTCTGGTGACTATTCTCTACTGGTGGTACTCGTAGTTGTATTCGGGTTACCATACTCTACTGGTGGTACCCGTGGTTGTACTCGGGTTACTTTACTCTACTGGTGGCACTCGTAGTTGTACTCGTGTTACTATACTTTACTGGTGGCACCCGTAATTGTACTCAGGTTACTATACTCTACTGGTGGCACCCGCAGTTGTACTCGGGTTACTATACTCTACTGGTGGCACCCGTAGTTGTATTCGGGTTACTATACTCTACTGGTGGCACCCGTAGTTTTACTCGTATTACTATGCTCTACTGGTGGTACTCGTAGTTGTATTCGGGTTCCTATACTCTACTGGTGGTACCCGTAGTAGTACTGGGGTTACTATACTCTACTGGTGGCACCCGTAGTTGTATTCGGTTTACTATACTCTACTGTGGGCACCCGTAGTTGTACTCGGGTTACTATTCTCTACTGGTGGCACCCGTAGTTGTACTCGGGTTACTATACTCTACTGGTGGCACTCGTAGTTGTACTCGGGTTACTATGCTCTATTGGTGGTTCCCGTAGTGTTACTCTAGTTACTATGCTCTACTGGTGGCACCCGTAGTTGTACTCGGGTTACTATACTCTACTGGTGGTACCCGTAGTTGAATTCGAGTTACTATTCTCTACTGATGGTACTCGTAGTTGTATTCGGGTTACTATGCTCTACTGGTGGTACCCGTAGTTGTACTCGGGCTACTATACTCTACTGGTGGCACTCGTAGTTGTACTCGTGTTACTATACTCTACTGGTGGTATCCGTAGTTGTAATCGGGTTACTATACTCTACTGGTGGTACTCGTAGTTGTACTCGGGTTACTATACTCTACTGGTGGTACTCGTAGTTGTACTCGTGTTACTATACTCTACTGGTGATTCCCGTAGTTGTACTCGTGTTACTATACTCTACTGGTGGTTCCCGTAGTTGTACTCGGGTTACTATACTCTACTGGTGGTTCCCGTAGTTGTACTCGGGTTACTATACTCTACTGGTGGTACCCGTAGTTGAATTCGTGTTACTATACTCTACTGGTGGTACTCGTAGTTGTATTCGGGTTACTATTCTCTACTGTGGGCACCCGTAGTTGCATTCGGGTTACTATACTTTACTGGTGGTACTCGTAGTTGTATTCGGGTTACTATACTCTACTGGTGGCACCCGTAGTTGTACTCGTATTACTATGCTCTACTGGTGGTACTCGTAGTTGTATTCGGGTTATTATACTCTACTGGTGGTACCCGTAGTTGTACTCGGGTTATTATACTCTACTGGTGGCACCCGTAGTTGTACTCGTGTTACTATACTCTACTGGTGGTACCCGTAGTTACTTTGAACATATTTTATTGTTCAATAAGAAACAATTGGATATATAGGACACAAGTTTCACAACTTAGAAACGTCTTCTCCAATACATACATGAATTAATACAAAATGAACTTATATAACATTATATACATATTTCATATTAAGTGATGACACGAAAAAAGCAAAAGCAAAAACAAACAAAGACTAAAAATGTTGAGCGTCATGCAGGTGGATTATCCAAGCTAATGTATACTTAATCGAACACACCCTTTCATCTTAATGACACGAACACACCAAACATTCAATTGGGATTTAACTTTCTAGTGGATTTATATATAAAGTGGGTGCTTAATTAAGGTAGTTAACATGTGAAAATATAGGGAGGAATCATTATTCTATTAACGTTCGGTAAGTATATTGCTTTTTTATAATATTTTTGTTAAAAACGGTTATTTATGATATGACGACTCGATAATCCAGTGGCATGAGGCTGTCTCGAAACTAGTTCATACGATCTTGATCAATAAAGTAAGACATAAATCTATTATTAACCTGTTACACATTACAAATATGACTAATTTACAAATATTTATGATCATGACATAGACAAGCGACAGGTGTTTTTAATGTATTTTTGTACAGCCAAAAATATGGAACAATTTATATCACAGTTAAGTGTTTCATTTCCGAATAATAATAAATCAATATTTACCGGAATTCCAATCAAATTCAACTTATTTATTTCAAATAACATAATAATACGCGATAAGGTAAATCTGTTACAGTGTAACAAGTAATGCTCTGCATTTTCATTAAAGTATCCACATAAACAATTATAATTTACAATTAAATTTGCATGATATAAATCTGCATTTAATGCACTGCATTTATTTCGCATTCTAGAGTGTAATACACTGAGAAAGCGGTCACCTATAGAATAATATTGAGGATTTCTCCTCCTAGTATAAAATATTTGCTGAAGTTTTAGTTTAAAAGAGGAAAAGTAGGAAGATTTCTAATAGTTAGATCCAAAGAATTCCATGCTTGAATAGTACATGGAAAGTAAGAATTTTGTTAAACAGACAAACGACTAAAAGGTACATATATATTGTGACTGTTACGTAAATTATAATTAACGTTTGCTGCCACTAAAGGCGGAACTAATTCATATAAATAATCTGGTGCTTCTTTATTGACAATTTTGTAAAAAAGTAGCAGTTTTTTAGCTTTCCTTCTTGTACTCAATGTTTCCCACCCCGTTTCCGTGTAGATTGAATCAAAACTAGCATATATAGATAATCCAGTCACTACACGAGCTGCTTCTATTTGTATTTTTTCTAGACGATTACAATTTGCTTGTCCAGAATTATCCCAAACTTCTGAGGCATATTCCAAAATAGGTCGAATGAAAACTAAATATATTTTTTCAAGATAATCCCTTTTTAACCTGTATTTAAGTTTTCGTAATATGTTAAGTTGCTTGGAAGTTCTTTCAATAAGTACATCAATATGCTTTGCCCACTTACAATCATTGCTAAAAATAACACCTAAATGTTTATGCATATGCACAGGAGATAGTGAAATATTGTTAAAGTCAAATAGTACATTATTTTCTAAATGCCTTGTACTAAAAATCATAATATCTGTTTTATTGGGATTAAATTTCACAAGCCATCTATATGACCATGCATTTAAATATTCTAAATCTGTACTTATTAATGTATGTAAATTTTCTTCATTATGTGCCATATGGCCAATACAAGTGTCATCAGCAAATAGTCTGCCAAAGCCAGTCATATTCTCTGCTACGTCATTTATAAAAATTAGAAAGAGCAATGGGCCCAAGACCGACCCTTGGGGCACACCAGCCTTTAATTCCCCAGTACTTGATATTGCATCTTTAATAACTACTCGTTGTTTTCGTCTTGAAAGATAACTTTTTAACCAGAAAAGAAGCTTCCCTTTTATGCCATAATTCTCGAGTTTTAATATAAGCGCTTTAATCCAAACTGTATTAAAGGCTTTACTAATATCAGCGAAGGTTATACTAGTTATTTGTTTTTTATCCAACGCAAGTACAATATTATCATAAAGTTCAATTAACTGATGGGTAGTTGAATATCCTGGCAGAAATCCAGACTGCAATTTATATAAAAGTTTGTTTATATGCAGATGATTATAAATCTGTTTATAAACTATTTTTTCTAAAATCTTACTAACACATGACAATAAGGAAACTGGTCGATAATTTGACGGTAGAGATTTATCCCCCTTTATAAACAAAGCAATGACATGTGCAATTTTCCACTGATCTGGAAAAACCATTTCTTGTATCGACCTATTAAATAACAAGGACATTGGTTTTGCTGTTTCATTTTTTACAGCTAATAACATTCGGTTACTTATAATATCATGTCCAACAGCCTTATCTACATTCAAAGTGGAAATTATATCTATAACATCTTGTTCACGAACTTCAATATCAGAGAGAACATTCAAGCATCTACAATCAAAATCCGGTAAAACCTTATTTTCATCGTTTGAATTAGATATGGAAGAAACATATTTATTTAAAATTTCTGCTTTTTCTATGGATTCGTATGTTGTACTCGTGTTACTATGCTCTACTGGTGGTACTCGTAGTTGTACTCGGGTTACTATGCTCTACTGGTGGTACTCGTAGTTGTACTCGGGTTACTATGCTCTACTGGTGGTACTCGTAGTTGTACTCGGGTTACTATACTCTACTGGTGGTACTCGTAGTTGTACTCGGGTTACTATGCTCTACTGGTGGTACTCGTAGTTGTACTCGGGTTACTATACTCTACTGGTGGTACTCGTAGTTGTACTCGGGTTACTATGCTCTACTGGTGGTACTCGTAGTTGTACTCGGGTTACTATGCTCTACTGGTGGTACTCGTAGTTGTACTCGGGTTACTATGCTCTACTGGTGGTACTCGTAGTTGTACTCGGGTTACTATGCTCTACTGGTGGTACTCGTAGTTGTACTCGGGTTACTATACTCTACTGGTGGCACCCGTAGTTGTACTCGGGTTACTATACTCTACTGGTGGTACTCGTAGTTGTACTCGGGTTACTATACTCTACTGGTGGTACTCGTAGTTGTACTCGGGTTACTATACTCTACTGGTGGTACTCGTAGTTGTACTCGGGTTACTATACTCTACTGGTGGTACTCGTAGTTGTACTCGGGTTACTATACTCTACTGGTGGTACTCGTAGTTGTACTCGGGTTACTATACTCTACTGGTGGCACCCGTAGTTGTATTCGTGTTACTATGCTTTACTGGTGGTACTCGTAGTTGTATTCGGGTTACTATACTCTACTGGTGGTACCCGTAGTTGTATTCGGGTTACTATACTCTACTGGTGGTACTCGTAGTTGTACTCGGGTTACTATACTCTACTGGTGGTACCCGTAGTTATACTCGGGTTACTATACTCTACTGGTGGCACTCGTAGTTGTACTCGGGTTACTATACTCTACTGGTGGTACCCGTAGTTTTATTCAGGTTACTATTCTCTACTGGTGGTACTCGTAGTTGTATTCGGGTTACTATACTCTACTGGTGGTTCCCGTAGTTGTACTCGTGTTACTATACTCTACTGGTGGTACTCGTAGTTGTACTCGGGTTATTATACTCTACTGGTGGTACCCGTAGTTGTACTCGGGTTACTATACTCTACTGGTGGTACCCGTAGTTGTACTCGTGTTACTATGCTCTACTGGTGGTACTCGTAGTTGTACTCGGGTTACTATACTCTACTGGTGGTACTCGTAGTTGTACTCGGGTTACTATACTCTACTGGTGGTACCCGTAGTTGTACTGGGGTTACTATACTCTACTGGTGGTTGCCGTAGTTGTACACGGGTTATTATACTCTACTGGTGGTACCCGTAGTTTTATTCGGGTTACTATACTCTACTGGTGGTACTCGTAGTTGTATTCGGGTTACTATACTCTACTGGTGGTACCCGTAGTTGTACTCGGGTTACTATACTCTACTGGTGGCACTCGTAGTTGTACTCGGGTTACTATACTCTACTGGTGGCACCCGTAGTTGTACTCGTGTTACTATACTCTACTGGTGGTACTCGTAGTTGTACTCGGGTTACTATACTCTACTGGTGGCACCCGTAGTTGTACTCGGGTTACTATACTCTACTGGTGGTACTCGTAGTTGTATTCGGGTTACTATACTCTACTGGTGGTACCCGTAGTTATACTCGGGTTACTATTCTCTACTGGTGGTACTCGTAGTTGTATTCGGGTTACTATACTCTACTGGTGGCACCCGTAGTTGTACTCGGGTTACTATACTCTACTGGTGGTACCCGTAGTTGTACTCGGGTTACTATACTCTACTGGTGGTACTCGTAGTTGTATTCGGGTTACTATACTCTACTGGTGGTACCCGTAGTTTTATTCGGGTTACTATACTCTACTGGTAGTACCCGTAGTTGTATTCGGGTTACTATACTCTACTGGTGGTACCCGTAGTTGTACTCGGGTTACTATACTCTACTGGTGGTACCCGTAGTTTTATTCAGGTTACTATACTCTACTGGTAGTACCCGTAGTTGTATTCGGGTTACTATACTCTACTGGTGGTACTCGTAGTTTTATTCGGGTTACTATGCTCTACTGGTGGTACTCGTAGTTGTATTCCGGTTACTATACTCTACTGGTGGCACCCGTAGTTGTACTCGTGTTACTATACTCTACTGGTGGTACTCGTAGTTGTACTCGGGTTACTATACTCTACTGGTGGTACCCGTAGTTGTACTCGGGTTACTATACTCTACTGGTGGTACTCGTAGTTATACTCGGGTTACTATACTCTACTGGTGGTACCCGTAGTTGTACTCGTGTTACTATACTCTACTGGTGGTACTCGTAGTTGTACTCGGGTTACTATACTCTACTGGTGGCACCCGTAGTTGTACTCGTGTTACTATGCTCTACTGGTGGTACCCGTAGTTGTACTCGGGTTACTATACTCTACTGGTGGTACTCGTACTTGTATTCGGGTTATTATGCTCTACTGGTGGTACCCGTAGTTATACTCGGGTTACTATTCTCTACTGGTGGTACTCGTAGTTGTATTCGGGTTACTATACTCTACTGGTGGCACCCGTAGTTGTACTCGGGTTACTATACTCTACTGGTGGTACCCGTAGTTGTACTCGGGTTACTATACTCTACTGGTGGTACTCGTAGTTGTACTCGGGTTACTATACTCTACTGGTGGTACTCGTAGTTGTACTCGGGTTACTATGCTCTACTGGTGGTACTCGTAGTTGTACTCGGGTTACTATACTCTACTGGTGGCACCCGTAGTTGTACTCGGGTTACTATACTTTACTGGTGGTACTCGTAGTTGTACTCGGGTTACTATACTCTACTGGTGGTACTCGTAGTTGTACTCGGGTTACTATACTCTACTGGTGGTACTCGTAGTTGTACTCGGGTTACTATGCTCTACTGGTGGTACTCGTAGTTGTACTCGGGTTACTATACTCTACTGGTGGCACCCGTAGTTGTACTCGTTTTACTATACTCTACTGGTGGTACTCGTAGTTGTACTCGGGTTACTATACTCTACTGGTGGCACCCGTAGTTGTATTCGTGTTACTATGCTTTACTGGTGGTACTCGTAGTTGTATTCGGGTTACTATACTCTACTGGTGGTACCCGTAGTTGTATTCGGGTTACTATACTCTACTGGTGGTACTCGTAGTTGTAATCGGGTTACTATACTCTACTGGTGGTACCCGTAGTTATGCTCGGGTTACTATACTCTACTGGTGGCACTCGTAGTTGTACTCGGGTTACTATACTCTACTGGTGGTACCCGTAGTTTTATTCAGGTTACTATTCTCTACTGGTGGTACTCGTAGTTGTATTCGGGTTACTATACTCTACTGGTGGTTCCCGTAGTTGTACTCGTGTTACTATACTCTACTGGTGGTACTCGTAGTTGTACTCGGGTTATTATACTCTACTGGTGGTACCCGTAGTTGTACTCGGGTTACTATACTCTACTGGTGGTACCCGTAGTTGTACTCGTGTTACTATGCTCTACTGGTGGTACTCGTAGTTGTACTCGGGTTACTATACTCTACTGGTGGTACTCGTAGTTGTACTTGGGTTACTATACTCTACTGGTGGTACCCGTAGTTGTACTGGGGTTACTATACTCTACTGGTGGTTGCCGTAGTTGTACACGGGTTATTATACTCTACTGGTGGTACCCGTAGTTTTATTCGGGTTACTATACTCTACTGGTGGTACTCGTAGTTGTATTCGGGTTACTATACTCTACTGGTGGTACCCGTAGTTGTACTCGGGTTACTATACTCTACTGGTGGCACTCGTAGTTGTACTCGGGTTACTATACTCTACTGGTGGCACCCGTAGTTGTACTCGTGTTACTATACTCTACTGGTGGTACTCGTAGTTGTACTCGGGTTACTATACTCTACTGGTGGCACCCGTAGTTGTACTCGTGTTACTATGCTCTACTGGTGGTACTCGTAGTTGTACTCGGGTTACTATGCTCTACTGGTGGTACTCGTAGTTGTACTCGGGTTACTATGCTCTACTGGTGGTACTCGTAGTTGTACTCGGGTTACTATACTCTACTGGTGGCACCCGTAGTTGTACTCGGGTTACTATACTCTACTGGTGGTACTCGTAGTTGTACTCGGGTTACTATACTCTACTGGTGGTACTCGTAGTTGTACTCGGGTTACTATACTCTACTGGTGGTACTCGTAGTTGTACTCGGGTTACTATACTCTACAGGTGGTACTCGTAGTTGTACTCGGGTTACTATACTCTACTGGTGGCACCCGTAGTTGTACTCGTGTTACTATACTCTACTGGTGGTACTCGTAGTTGTACTCGGGTTACTATACTCTACTGGTGGCACCCGTAGTTGTATTCGTGTTACTATGCTTTACTGGTGGTACTCGTAGTTGTATTCGGGTTACTATACTCTACTGGTGGTACCCGTAGTTGTATTCGGGTTACTATACTCTACTGGTGGTACTCGTAGTTGTACTCGGGTTACTATACTCTACTGGTGGTACCCGTAGTTATACTCGGGTTACTATACTCTACTGGTGGCACTCGTAGTTGTACTCGGGTTACTATACTCTACTGGTGGTACCCGTAGTTTTATTCAGGTTACTATTCTCTACTGGTGGTACTCGTAGTTGTACTCGTGTTACTATACTCTACTGGTAGTACTCGTAGTTGTACTCGGGTTATTATACTCTACTGGTGGTACCCGTAGTTGTACTCGGGTTACTATACTCTACTGGTGGTACCCGTAGTTGTACTCGTGTTACTATGCTCTACTGGTGGTACTCGTAGTTGTACTCGGGTTACTATACTCTACTGGTGGTACTCGTAGTTGTACTCGGGTTACTATACTCTACTGGTGGTACCCGTAGTTGTACTGGGGTTACTATACTCTACTGGTGGTTGCCGTAGTTGTACACGGGTTATTATACTCTACTGGTGGTACCCGTAGTTTTATTCGGGTTACTATACTCTACTGGTGGTACTCGTAGTTGTATTCGGGTTACTATACTCTACTGGTGGTACCCGTAGTTGTACTCGGGTTACTATACTCTACTGGTGGCACTCGTAGTTGTACTCGGGTTACTATACTCTACTGGTGGCACCCGTAGTTGTACTCGTGTTACTATACTCTACTGGTGGTACTCGTAGTTGTACTCGGGTTACTATACTCTACTGGTGGCACCCGTAGTTGTACTCGTGTTACTATGCTCTACTGGTGGTACCCGTAGTTGTACTCTGGTTACTATACTCTACTGGTGGTACTCGTAGTTGTATTCGGGTTACTATACTCTACTGGTGGCACCCGTAGTTGTACTCGGGTTACTATACTCTACTGGTGGTACCCGTAGTTGTACTCGGGTTACTATACTCTACTGGTGGTACTCGTAGTTGTATTCGGGTTACTATACTCTACTGGTGGTACCCGTAGTTTTATTCGGGTTACTATACTCTACTGGTAGTACCCGTAGTTGTATTCGGGTTACTATGCTCTACTGGTGGTACCCGTAGTTGTACTCGGGTTACTATACTCTACTGGTGGTACCCGTAGTTTTATTCAGGTTACTATACTCTACTGGTAGTACCCGTAGTTGTATTCGGGTTACTATGCTCTACTGGTAGTACCCGTAGTTGTATTCGGGTTATTATACTCTACTGGTGGTACCCGTAGTTGTACTCGGGTTACTATACTCTACTGGTGGTACTCGTAGTTTTATTCGGGTTACTATGCTCTACTGGTGGTACTCGTAGTTGTATTCCGGTTACTATACTCTACTGGTGGCACCCGTAGTTGTACTCGTGTTACTATACTCTACTGGTGGTACTCGTAGTTGTACTCGGGTTACTATACTCTACTGGTGGTACCCGTAGTTGTACTCGGGTTACTATACTCTACTGGTGGTACTCGTAGTTGTACTCGGGTTACTATACTCTACTGGTGGTACCCGTAGTTGTACTCGTGTTACTATACTCTACTGGTGGTACCCGTAGTTGTACTCGGGTTACTATACTCTACTGGTGGCACCCGTAGTTGTACTCGTGTTAATATGCTCTACTGGTGGTACCCGTAGTTGTACTCGGGTTACTATACTCTACTGGTGGTACTCGTAGTTGTATTCGGGTTACTATACTCTACTGGTGGTACCCGTAGTTATACTCGGGTTACTATTCTCTACTGGTGGTACTAGTAGTTGTATTCGGGTTACTATACTCTACTGGTGGCACCCGTAGTTGTACTCGGGTTACTATACTCTACTGGTGGTACCCGTAGTTGTACTCGGGTTACTATACTCTACTGGTGGTAATCGTAGTTGTACTCGGGTTACTATGCTCTACTGGTGGTACTCGTAGTTGTACTCGGGTTACTATGCTCTACTGGTGGTACTCGTAGTTGTACTCGGGTTACTATACTCTACTGGTGGCACCCGTAGTTGTACTCGGGTTACTATACTCTACTGGTGGTACTCGTAGTTGTACTCGGGTTACTATACTCTACTGGTGGTACTCGTAGTTGTACTCGGGTTACTATTCTCTACTGGTGGTACTCGTAGTTGTACTCGGGTTACTATACTCTACTGGTGGTACTCGTAGTTGTACTCGGGTTACTATACTCTACTGGTGGCACCCGTAGTTGTACTCGTGTTACTATACTCTACTGGTGGTACTCGTAGTTGTACTCGGGTTACTATACTCTACTGGTGGCACCCGTAGTTGTATTCGTGTTACTATGCTTTACTGGAGGTACTCGTAGTTGTATTCGGGTTACTATGCTCTACTGGTGGTACCCGTAGTTGTATTCGGGTTACTATACTCTACTGGTGGTACTCGTAGTTGTACTCGGGTTACTATACTCTACTGGTGGTAACCGTAGTTATACTCGGGTTACTATACTCTACTGGTGGCACTCGTAGTTGTACTCGGGTTACTATACTCTACTGGTGGTACCCGTAGTTTTATTCAGGTTACTATTCTCTATTGGTGGTACTCGTAGTTGTATTCGGGTTACTATACTCTACTGGTGGTTCCCGTAGTTGTACTCGTGTTACTATACTCTACTGGTGGTACTCGTAGTTGTACTTGGGTTATTATATTCTACTGGTGGTACCCGTAGTTGTACTCGGGTTACTATACTCTACTGGTGGTACCCGTAGTTGTACTCGTGTTACTATGCTCTACTGATGGTACTCGTAGTTGTACTCGGGTTACTATACTCTACTGGTGGTACTCGTAGTTGTACTCGGGTTACTATACTCTACTGGTGGTACCCGTAGTTGTACTGGGGTTACTATACTCTACTGGTGGTTGCCGTAGTTGTACACGGGTTATTATACTCTACTGGTGGTACCCGTAGTTTTATTCGGGTTACTATACTCTACTGGTGGTACTCGTAGTTGTATTCGGGTTACTATACTCTACTGGTGGTACCCGTAGTTGTACTCGGGTTACTATACTCTACTGGTGGCACTCGTAGTTGTACTCGGGTTACTATACTCTACTGGTGGCACCCGTAGTTGTACTCGTGTTACTATACTCTACTGGTGGTACTCGTAGTTGTACTCGGGTTACTATACTCTACTGGTGGCACCCGTAGTTGTACTCGTGTTACTATGCTCTACTGGTGGTACCCGTAGTTGTGCTCGGGTTACTATACTCTACTGGTGGTACTCGTAGTTGTATTCGGGTTACTATACTCTACTGGTGGTACCCGTAGTTATACTCGGGTTACTATTCTCTACTGGTGGTACTCGTAGTTGTATTCGGGTTACTATACTCTACTGGTGGCACCCGTAGTTGTACTCGGGTTACTATACTCTACTGGTGGTACCCGTAGTTGTACTCGGGTTACTATACTCTACTGGTGGTACTCGTAGTTGTATTCGGGTTACTATACTCTACTGGTGGTACCCGTAGTTTTATTCGGGTTACTATACTCTACTGGTAGTACCCGTAGTTGTATTCGGGTTACTATGCTCTACTGGTGGTACCCGTAGTTGTACTCGGGTTACTATACTCTACTGGTGGTACCCGTAGTTTTATTCAGGTTACTATACTCTACTGGTAGTACCCGTAGTTGTATTCGGGTTACTATGCTCTACTGGTGGTACCCGTAGTTGTACTCGGGTTACTATACTCTACTGGTGGTACTCGTAGTTTTATTCGGGTTACTATGCTCTACTGGTGGTACTCGTAGTTGTATTCCGGTTACTATACTCTACTGGTGGCACCCGTAGTTGTACTCGTGTTACTATACTCTACTGGTGGTACTCGTAGTTGTAATCGGGTTACTATACTCTACTGGTGGTACCCGTAGTTGTACTCGGGTTACTATACTCTACTGGTGGTACTCGTAGTTGTACTCGGGTTACTATACTCTACTGGTGGTACCCGTAGTTGTACTCGTGTTACTATACTCTACTGGTGGTACTCGTAGTTGTACTCGGGTTACTATACTCTACTGGTGGCACCCGTAGTTGTACTCGTGTTACTATGCTCTACTGGTGGTACCCGTAGTTGTACTCGGGTTACTATACTCTACTGGTGGTACTCGTAGTTGTATTCGGGTTACTATACTCTACTGGTGGTACCCGTAGTTATACTCGGGTTACTATTCTCTACTGGTGGTACTCGTAGTTGTATTCGGGTTACTATACTCTACTGGTGGCACCCGTAGTTGTACTCGGGTTACTATACTCTACTGGTGGTACCCGTAGTTGTACTCGGGTTACTATACTCTACTGGTGGTACTCGTAGTTGTATTCGGGTTACTATACTCTACTGGTGGTACCCGTAGTTTTATTCGGGTTACTATACTCTACTGGTGGTACCCGTAGTTGTATTCGGGTTACTATACTCTACTGGTGGTACCCGTAGTTGTACTCGGGTTACTATACTCTACTGGTGGTACCCGTAGTTTTATTCGGGTTACTATACTCTACTGGTGGTACCCGTAGTTGTATTCGGGTTACTATACTCTACTGGTGGTACCCGTAGTTGTATTCGGGTTACTATACTCTACTGGTGGTACCCGTAGTTGTATTCGGGTTACTATACTCTACTGGTGGTACCCGTAGTTGTATTCGGGTTACTATACTCTACTGGTGGTACCCGTAGTTTTATTCAGGTTACTATACTCTACTGGTAGTACCCGTAGTTTTATTCGGGTTACTATTCTCTACTGGTGTCATCCGTAGTTGTACTCGTGTTACTATACTCTACTGGTGGTACTCGTAGTTTTATTCGGGTTACTATGCTCTACTGGTGGTACTCGTAGTTTTATTCAGGTTACTATACTCTACTGGTGGTACTCGTAGTTTTATTCAGGTTACTATACTCTACTGGTGGTACTCGTAGTTTTATTCAGGTTACTATACTCTACTGGTGGTACTCGTAGTTTTATTCGGGTTACTATGCTCTACTGGTGGTACTCGTAGTTGTACTCGTGTTACTATACTCTACTGGTGGTACTCGTAGTTTTATTCGGGTTACTATGCTCTACTGGTGGTACTCGTAGTTGTATTCGGGTTACTATACTCTACTGGTGGTACCCGTAGTTGTACTCGGGTTACTATACTCTACTGGTGGTACTCGTAGTTGTACTCGGGTTACTATACTCTACTGGTGGTACCCATAGTTGTACTCGGGTTACTATTCTCTACTGGTGGCACCCGTAGTTGTACTCGGGTTACTATTCTCTACTGGTGGCACCCGTAGTTGTACTCGGGTTACTATACTCTACTGGTGGTACCAGTAGTTGTACTCGGGTTGCTATACTCTACTGGTGGTACCCGTAGTTGTACACGGGTTACTATTCTCTACTGGTGGTACTCGTAGTTGTACTCGGGTTACTATACTCTACTGGTGGTACCCGTAGTTGTACTCGGGTTACTATACTCTACTGGTGGTACCCGTAGTTGTACTCGTGTTACTATACTCTACTGGTGGTACCCGTAGTTGTACTCGGGTTACTATACTCTACTGGTGGTACCCGTAGTTGTACTCGGGTTACTATACTCTACTGGTGGTACCCGTAGTTGTATTCGGGTTACTATACTCTACTGGTGGTACCCGTAGTTGTAATCGGGTTACTATACTCTACTGGTGGTACCCGTAGTTGTATTCGGGTTACTATACTCTACTGGTGGTACCCGTAGTTGTACTCGGGTTACTATACTCTACTGGTGGTACCCGTAGTTTTATTCGGGTTACTATACTCTACTGGTAGTACCCGTAGTTGTATTCGGGTTACTATACTCTACTGGTGGTACCCGTAGTTGTACTCGGGTTACTATGCTCTACTGGTGGTACCCGTAGTTGTACTCGGGTTACTATACTCTACTGGTGGCATGCGTAGTTGTACTCGGGTTACTATACTCTACTGGTGGTACCCGTAGTTGTACTCGGGTTACTATTCTCTACTGGTGGTACCCGTAGTTGTATTCGGGTTACTATACTCTACTGGTGGTACCCGTAGTTGTACTCGGGTTACTATACTCTACTGGTGGTACCCGTAGTTGTATTCGGGTTACTATACTCTACTGGTGGTACCCGTAGTTGTATTCGGGTTACTATATTCTACTGGTGGTACCCGTAGTTGTATTCGGGTTACTATACTCTACTGGTGGTACTCGTAGTTGTACTCGGGTTACTATACTCTACTGGTGGTACTCGTAGTTGTACTCGGGTTACTATACTCTACTGGTGGTTCCCGTAGTTGTACTCGTGTTACTATACTCTACTGGTGGTTCCCGTAGTTGTACTCGGGTTACTATACTCTACTGGTGGTACCCGTAGTTGTACTCGGGTTACTATACTCTACTGGTGGTACCCGTAGTTGTACTCGGGTTACTATACTCTACTGGTGGTACCCGTAGTTGTACTCGGGTTACTATACTCTACTGGTGGTACTCGTAGTTGTATTCGGGTTACTATACTCTACTGGTGGTACTCGTAGTTGTATTCGGGTTACTATACTCTACTGGTGGTACCCGTAGTTGTACTCGGGTTACTATACTCTACTGGTGGCACCCGTAGTTGTACTCGGGTTACTATACTCTACTGGTGGTACCCGTAGTTGTACTCGGGTTATTATACTCTACTGGTGGTACTCGTAGTTGTATTCGGGTTACTATTCTCTACTGGTGGGACCCGTAGTTGTAATCGGGTTACTATACTCTACTGGTGGCACCCGTAGTTGTACTCGGGTTACTATACTCTACTGGTGGCACCCGTAGATGTACTCGGGTTACTATACTCTACTGGTGGTACTCGTAGTTGTATTCGGGTTACTATTCTCTACTGGTAGTACTCGTAGTTGTACTCGGGTTACTATACTGTACTGGTGGTACTCGTAGTTGTACTCGTGTTACTATACTCTACTGGTGGTACTCGTAGTTGTACTCGGGTTACTATACTCTACTGGTGGTACTCGTAGTTGTACTCGTGTTACTATACTCTACTGGTGGTACTCGTAGTTGTACTCGTGTTACTATACTCTACTGGTGGTACTCGTAGTTGTACTCGGGTTACTATACTCTACTGGTGGTACTCGTAGTTGTACTCGGGTTACTATACTCTACTGGTGGTACTCGTAGTTGTACTCGTGTTACTATACTCTACTGGTGGTACTCGTAGTTGTACTCGTGTTACTATACTCTACTGGTGGTACTCGTAGTTGTACTCGGGTTACTATACTCTACTAGTGGTACTCGTAGTTGTACTCGGGTTACTATACTCTACTGGTGGTACCCGTAGTTGTACTCTGGTTACTATACTCTACTGGTGGTACTCGTAGTTGTACTCTGGTTACTATACTCTACTGGTGGCACCCGTAGTTGTACTCGGGTTACTATACTCTACTGGTGGTACCCGTAGTTGTATTCGGGTTACTATACTCTACTGGTGGTACCCGTAGTTGTACTCGGGTTACTATACTCTACTGGTGGTACCCGTAGTTTTATTCGGGTTACTATACTCTACTGGTAGTACCCGTAGTTGTATTCGGGTTACTATACTCTACTGGTGGTACCCGTAGTTGTACTCGGGTTACTATGCTCTACTGGTGGTACCCGTAGTTGTACTCGGGTTACTATACTCTACTGGTGGCATGCGTAGTTGTACTCGGGTTACTATACTCTACTGGTGGTACCCGTAGTTGTACTCGGGTTACTATTCTCTACTGGTGGTACCCGTAGTTGTATTCGGGTTACTATACTCTACTGGTGGTACCCGTAGTTGTACTCGGGTTACTATACTCTACTGGTGGTACCCGTAGTTGTATTCGGGTTACTATACTCTACTGGTGGTACCCGTAGTTGTATTCGGGTTACTATATTCTACTGGTGGTACCCGTAGTTGTATTCGGGTTACTATACTCTACTGGTGGTACTCGTAGTTGTACTCGGGTTACTATACTCTGCTGGTGGTACTCGTAGTTGTACTCGGGTTAATATACTCTACTGGTGGTTCCCGTAGTTGTACTCGTGTTACTATACTCTACTGGTGGTTCCCGTAGTTGTACTCGGGTTACTATACTCTACTGGTGGTACCCGTAGTTGTACTCGGGTTACTATACTCTACTGGTGGTACCCGTAGTTGTACTCGGGTTACTATACTCTACTGGTGGTACCCGTAGTTGTACTCGGGTTACTATACTCTACTGGTGGTACTCGTAGTTGTATTCGGGTTACTATACTCTACTGGTGGTACTCGTAGTTGTATTCGGGTTACTATACTCTACTGGTGGTACCCGTAGTTGTACTCGGGTTACTATACTCTACTGGTGGCACCCGTAGTTGTACTCGGGTTACTATACTCTACTGGTGGTACCCGTAGTTGTCCTCGGGTTATTATACTCTACTGGTGGTACTCGTAGTTGTATTCGGGTTACTATTCTCTACTGGTGGGACCCGTAGTTGTAATCGGGTTACTATACTCTACTGGTGGCACCCGTAGTTGTACTCGGGTTACTATACTCTACTGGTGGCACCCGTAGATGTACTCGGGTTACTATACTCTACTGGTGGTACTCGTAGTTGTATTCGGGTTACTATTCTCTACTGGTAGTACTCGTAGTTGTACTCGGGTTACTATACTGTACTGGTGGTACTCGTAGTTGTACTCGTGTTACTATACTCTACTGGTGGTACTCGTAGTTGTACTCGGGTTACTATACTCTACTGGTGGTACTCGTAGTTGTACTCGTGTTACTATACTCTACTGGTGGTACTCGTAGTTGTACTCGTGTTACTATACTCTACTGGTGGTACTCGTAGTTGTACTCGGGTTACTATACTCTACTGGTGGTACTCGTAGTTGTACTCGGGTTACTATACTCTACTGGTGGTACTCGTAGTTGTACTCGTGTTACTATACTCTACTGGTGGTACTCGTAGTTGTACTCGTGTTACTATACTCTACTGGTGGTACTCGTAGTTGTACTCGGGTTACTATACTCTACTAGTGGTACTCGTAGTTGTACTCGGGTTACTATACTCTACTGGTGGTACCCGTAGTTGTACTCTGGTTACTATACTCTACTGGTGGTACTCGTAGTTGTACTCTGGTTACTATACTCTACTGGTGGCACCCGTAGTTGTACTCGGGTTACTATACTCTACTGGTGGTACCCGTAGTTGTACTCGGGTTACTATACTCTACTGGTGGTACTCGTAGTTGTACTCGGGTTACTATACTCTAATGGTGGTACCCGTAGTTGTACTCGGGTTACTATACTCTACTGGTGGTTCTCGTAGTTGTACTCGGGTTACTATACTCTACTGGTGGTACGCGTAGTTGTACTCGGGTTACTATACTCTACTGGTGGTACTCGTAGTTGTACTCGGGTTACTATACTCTACTGGTGGTACTCGTAGTTGTACTCGTGTTACTATACTCTACTGGTGGTACTCGTAGTTGTACTCGTGTTACTATACTCTACTGGTGGTACTCGTAGTTGTACTCGGGTTACTATACTCTACTGGTGGTACTCGTAGTTGTACTCGGGTTACTATACTCTACTGGTGGTACTCGTAGTTGTACTCGTGTTACTATACTCTACTGGTGGTACTCGTAGTTGTACTCGTGTTACTATACTCTACTGGTGGTACTCGTAGTTGTACTCGGGTTACTATACTCTACTGGTGGTACTCGTAGTTGTACTCGGGTTACTATACTCTACTGGTGGTACCCGTAGTTGTACTCTGGTTACTATACTCTACTGGTGGTACTCGTAGTTGTACTCTGGTTACTATACTCTACTGGTGGCACCCGTAGTTGTACTCGGGTTACTATACTCTACTGGTGGTACCCGTAGTTGTACTCGGGTTACTATACTCTACTGGTGGTACTCGTAGTTGTACTCGGGTTACTATACTCTACTGGTGGTACCCGTAGTTGTACTCGGGTTACTATACTCTACTGGTGGTTCTCGTAGTTGTACTCGGGTTACTATACTCTACTGGTGGTACTCGTAGTTGTACTCGGGTTACTATACTCTACTGGTGGTATCCGTAGTTGTACTCGGGTTACTATACTCTACTGGTGGTTCTCGTAGTTGTACTCGGGTTACTATACTCTACTGGTGGTACTCGTAGTTGTACTCGGGTTACTATACTCTACTGGTGGTATCCGTAGTTGTACTCGGGTTACTATGCTCTACTGGTGGTTCTCGTAGTTGTACTCGGGTTACTATACTCTACTGGTGGTACCCGTAGTTGTACTCTGGTTACTATACTCTACTGGTGGTACTCGTAGTTGTACTCGGGTTACTATACTCTACTGGTGGTATTCGTAGTTGTTCTCGGGTTACTATACTCTACTGGTGGTACCCGTAGTTGTACTCTGGTTACTATACTCTACTGGTGGTACTCGTAGTTGTACTCTGGTTACTATACTCTACTGGTGGCACCCGTAGTTGTACTCGGGTTACTATACTCTACTGGTGGTACCCGTAGTTGTACTCGGGTTACTATACTCTACTGGTGGTACTCGTAGTTGTACTCGGGTTACTATACTCTACTGGTGGTACCCGTAGTTGTACTCGGGTTACTATACTCTACTGGTGGTTCTCGTAGTTGTACTCGGGTTACTATACTCTACTGGTGGTACTCGTAGTTGTACTCGGGTTACTATACTCTACTGGTGGTATCCGTAGTTGTACTCGGGTTACTATACTCTACTGGTGGTTCTCGTAGTTGTACTCGGGTTACTATACTCTACTGGTGGTACTCGTAGTTGTACTCGGGTTACTATACTCTACTGGTGGTATCCGTAGTTGTACTCGGGTTACTATACTCTACTGGTGGTTCTCGTAGTTGTACTCGGGTTACTATACTCTACTGGTGGTATCCGTAGTTGTACTCGGGTTACTATACTCTACTGGTGGTACTCGTAGTTGTACTCGTGTTACTATACTTTACTGGTGGTATCCGTAGTTGTACTCGGGTTACTATACTCTACTGGTGGTTCTCGTAGTTGTACTCGGGTTACTATACTCTACTGGTGGTACTCGTAGTTGTACTCGGGTTACTATACTCTACTGGTGGTATCCGTAGTTGTACTCGGGTTACTATACTCTACTGGTGGTTCTCGTAGTTGTACTCGGGTTACTATACTCTACTGGTGGTTCTCGTAGTTGTACTCGGGTTACTATACTCTACTGGTGGTATCCGTAGTTGTACTCGGGTTACTATACTCTACTGGTGGTTCTCGTAGTTGTACTCGGGTTACTATACTCTACTGGTGGTATCCGTAGTTGTACTCGGGTTACTATACTCTACTGGTGGTACCCGTAGTTGTACTCGGGTTACTATACTCTACTGGTGGCACTCGTAGTTGTACTCGGGTTACTATACTCTACTGGTGGTACCCGTAGTTGTACTCGGGTTACTATGCTCTACTGGTGGTACTCGTAGTTGTACTCGGGTTACTATACTCTACTGGTGGTATCCGTAGTTGTACTCGGGTTACTATACTCTACTGGTGGTATCCGTAGTTGTACTCGGGTTACTATACTCTACTGGTGGTACCCGTAGTTGTACTCGGGTTACTATACTCTACTGGTAGTACTCGTAGTTGTACTCGGGTTACTATACTCTACTGGTGGTACTCGTAGTTGTACTCGGGTTACTATACTCTACTGATGGTACCCGTAGTTGTACTCGGGTTACTATACTCTACTGGTAGTACTCGTAGTTGTACTCGGGTTACTATACTCTACTGGTGGTACCCGTAGTTGTACTTGGGTTACTATACTCTACTGGTGGTACTCGTACTTGTACTCGGGTTACTATACTCTACTGGTGGTACTCGTAGTTGTACTCTGGTTACTATACTCTACTGGTGGTACACGTAGTTGTACTCGGGTTACTATACTCTACTGGTGGTACTCGTAGTTGTACTCGGGTTACTATACTCTACTGGTGGTACTCGTAGTTGTACTCTGGTTACTATACTCTACTGGTGGTACACGTAGTTGTACTCGGGTTACTATGCTCTATTGGTGGTACCCGTAGTTGTACTCGGGTTACTATACTCTACTGGTGGTACTCGTAGTTGTACTCGGGTTACTATACTCTACTGGTGGTACCCGTAGTTGTACTCGGGTTACTCTACTCTACTGGTGGTACTCGTAGTTGTACTCGGGTTACTATACTCTACTGGTGGTACTCGTAGTTGTACTCTGGTTACTATACTCTACTGGTGGTACACGTAGTTGTACTCGGGTTACTATACTCTACTGGTGGTACACGTAGTTGTACTCGGGTTACTATACTCTACTGGTGGTACTCGTAGTTGTACTCGGGTTACTATACTCTACTGGTGGTACCCGTAGTTGTACTCGGGTTACTATACTCTACTGGTGGTACTCGTAGTTGTACTCGTGTTACTATACTCTACTGGTGGTATCCGTAGTTGTACTCGGGTTACTATACTCTACTGGTGGTTCTCGTAGTTGTACTCGGGTTACTATACTCTACTGGTGGTACTCGTAGTTGTACTCGGGTTACTATACTCTACTGGTGGTATCCGTAGTTGTACTCGGGTTACTATACTCTACTGGTGGTTCTCGTAGTTGTACTCGGGTTACTATACTCTACTGGTGGTTCTCGTAGTTGTACTCGGGTTACTATACTCTACTGGTGGTATCCGTAGTTGTACTCGGGTTACTATACTCTACTGGTGGTATCCGTAGTTGTACTCGGGTTACTATACTCTACTGGTGGTTCTCGTAGTTGTACTCGGGTTACTATTCTCTACTGGTAGTACTCGTAGTTGTACTCGGGTTACTATACTCTACTGGTGGTACTCGTAGTTGTACTCGTGTTACTATACTCTACTGGTGGTACTCGTAGTTGTACTCGGGTTACTATACTCTACTGGTGGTACTCGTAGTTGTACTCGTGTTACTATACTCTACTGGTGGTACTCGTAGTTGTACTCGTGTTACTATACTCTACTGGTGGTACTCGTAGTTGTACTCGGGTTACTATACTCTACTGGTGGTACTCGTAGTTGTACTCGGGTTACTATACTCTACTGGTGGTACTCGTAGTTGTACTCGTGTTACTATACTCTACTGGTGGTACTCGTAGTTGTACTCGTGTTACTATACTCTACTGGTGGTACTCGTAGTTGTACTCGGGTTACTATACTCTACTGGTGGTACTCGTAGTTGTACTCGGGTTACTATACTGGTGGTACCCGTAGTTGTACTTTGGTTACTATACTCTACTGGTGGTACTCGTAGTTGTACTCGGGTTACTATACTGGTGGTACCCGTAGTTGTACTCTGGTTACTATACTCTACTGGTGGTACCCGTAGTTGTACTCGGGTTACTATACTCTACTGGTGGTACCCGTAGTTGTACTCGGGTTACTATACTCTACTGGTGGTACTCGTAGTTGTACTCGGGTTACTATACTCTACTGGTGGTACCCGTAGTTGTACTCGGGTTACTATACTCTACTGGTGGTTCTCGTAGTTGTACTCGGGTTACTATACTCTACTGGTGGTACTCGTAGTTGTACTCGGGTTACTATACTCTACTGGTGGTATCCGTAGTTGTACTCGGGTTACTATACTCTACTGGTGGTTCTGGTAGTTGTACTCGGGTTACTATACTCTACTGGTGGTATCCGTAGTTGTACTCGGGTTACTATGCTCTACTGGTGGTTCTCGTAGTTGTACTCGGGTTACTATACTCTACTGGTGGTACCCGTAGTTGTACTCTGGTTACTATACTCTACTGGTGGTACTCGTAGTTGTACTCGGGTTACTATACTCTACTGGTGGTACTCGTAGTTGTACTCGGGTTACTATACTCTACTGGTGGTACCCGTAGTTGTACGCTGGTTACTATACTCTACTGGTGGTATTCGTAGTTGTACTCTGGTTACTATACTCTACTGGTGGCACCCGTAGTTGAACTCGGGTTACTATGCTCTACTGGTGGTACCCGTAGTTGTACTCGGGTTACTATACTCTACTGGTGGTACTCGTAGTTGTACTCGGGTTACTATACTCTACTGGTGGTACCCGTAGTTGTACTCGGGTTACTATACTCTACTGGTGGTTCTCGTAGTTGTACTCGGGTTACTATACTCTACTGGTGGTACTCGTAGTTGTACTCGGGTTACTATACTCTACTGGTGGTATCCGTAGTTGTACTCGGGTTACTATACTCTACTGGTGGTTCTCGTAGTTGTACTCGGGTTACTATACTCTACTGGTGGTACTCGTAGTTGTACTCGGGTTACTATACTCTACTGGTGGTATCCGTAGTTGTACTCGGGTTACTATACTCTACTGGTGGTTCTCGTAGTTGTACTCGGGTTACTATACTCTACTGGTGGTATCCGTAGTTGTACTCGGGATACTATACTCTACTGGTGGTACTCGTAGTTGTACTCGTGTTACTATACTCTACTGGTGGTATCCGTAGTTGTACTCGGGTTACTATACTCTACTGGTGGTTCTCGTAGTTGTACTCGGGTTACTATACTCTACTGGTGGTACTCGTAGTTGTACTCGGGTTACTATACTCTACTGGTGGTATCCGTAGTTGTACTCGGGTTACTATACTCTACTGGTGGTTTTCGTAGTTGTACTCGGGTTACTATACTCTACTGGTGGTTCTCGTAGTTGTACTCGGGTTACTATACTCTACTGGTGGTATCCGTAGTTGTACTCGGGTTACTATACTCTACTGGTGGTATCCGTAGTTGTACTCGGGTTACTATACTCTACTGGTGGTAGCCGTAGTTGTACTCGGGTTACTATACTCTACTGGTGGCACTCGTAGTTGTACTCGGGTTACTATACTCTACTGGTGGTACCCGTAGTTGTACTCGGGTTACTATGCTCTACTGGTGGTACTCGTAGTTGTACTCGGGTTACTATACTCTACTGGTGGTATCCGTAGTTGTACTCGGGTTACTATACTCTACTGGTGGTATCCGTAGTTGTACTCGGGTTACTATACTCTACTGGTGGTACCCGTAGTTGTACTCGGGTTACTATACTCTACTGGTAGTACTCGTAGTTGTACTCGGGTTACTATACTCTACTGGTGGTACTCGTAGTTGTACTCGGGTTACTATACTCTACTGGTGGTACCCGTAGTTGTTCTCGGGTTACTATACTCTACTGGTAGTACTCGTAGTTGTACTCGGGTTACTATACTCTACTGGTGGTACTCGTAGTTGTACTCGGGTTACTATACTATACTGGTGGTATCCGTAGTTGTACTCGGGTTACTATTCTCTACTGGTGGTTCTCGTAGTTGTACTCGGGTTACTATACTCTACTGGTGGTATCCGTAGTTGTACTCGGGTTACTATACTCTACTGGTGGTACTCGTAGTTGTACTCGTGTTACTATACTCTACTGGTGGTATCCGTAGTTGTACTCGGGTTACTATACTCTACTGGTGGTTCTCGTAGTTGTACTCGTGTTACTATACTCTACTGGTGGTACTCGTAGTTGTACTCGGGTTACTATACTCTACTGGTGGTATCCGTAGTTGTACTCGGGTTACTATACTCTACTGGTGGTTCTCGTAGTTGTACTCGGGTTACTATACTCTACTGGTGGTTCTCGTAGTTGTACTCGGGTTACTATACTCTACTGGTGGTATCCGTAGTTGTACTCGGGTTACTATACTCTACTGGTGGTTCTCGTAGTTGTACTCGGGTTACTATACTCTACTGGTGGTATCCGTAGTTGTACTCGGGTTACTATACTCTACTGGTGGTACCCGTAGTTGTACTCGGGTTACTATACTCTACTGGTGGCACTCGTAGTTGTACTCGGGTTACTATACTCTACTGGTGGTAC